>QEPC01000553.1:180245-199212 GCA_003113815.1 Sphenodon punctatus
GGCTGATGTCCCTGGGGCATCGTGTCCTGGCTGCTGCGGGTGTTGTCCATGCACCTCCTCCATTGTCACTACAACCCCTGGCTCCCCCTCCTCCACCTGTGCTCCTCCACCGCTGCCACTGCCTCCTCCTCCTCAACCCTCGCTCTCTCGCCCACCGCTCTCTTCCGCCTCCATCGCTCCATGGAGCTCCATCCCGCCACACTTCCCTGCTGCAGATTTCCCTTTAAATCTCCCTCCAGTGGTTGTGTTGTTGCTGGTTGCCTGGCAGCGATGCTGTGTGCATTGGCTGGGGATCATTTTCTTTGGTTCCACCCGGGGATTGGCTTCCAGATGTTACTTTTTGTTGTTTCCCGGTGGGAATCTCTTTGACCACGCTTCCTGAGATTTTGCGCCGGGGAGCCCAGGAAGCATGGTTGAAATTGACCCCATGTGGGCATTGAGCGTGGTGAACATCTGGCGGCTGCCTAACAGATGTTCAGGGCTCTTTGGCCCTGCCACGGGATTGAGCATGGTTCGCTGTGGTTGAGCGTGATCTTGTAACGTCTGAAAACACCCATACACTGCTCTTAGATGGTCAATATCCCAGGCCTCTGTAACCTACTCTGAAATGAGGGAATGTGTGATAACACAAGTTTGGCCTGTTATGAGAACAGCTAGCCCAGTGTGTGACCCCACAGGGAGCATTCAGTGGTTGGAGGGAGGAGAAGACGTTAGTCCACCTGCCCTAGCAAAGCAGTATGTTTGTGTGTGTGGGTGTGTGCTATATACATTGTGTGTTGTGCCAAAGGGGACAGAGGTGATCCTAGGGAAACAGGAGCCACTTCAAATCAGCACTACAGAAATCCATACATTCCACCATCTTCTCAGCAACAAGGAAGTAGGGTGAGGTAGGCAACTCCTTCACTGCCATGGTACTAGGCTGGCAGGGGCTGAGAGAGCAAAAGCAGCTGACATTTTTGCTGGCAGTAGGTTCAGCAGGGGTCAGGGCTAACCCAAGCATAGCTGGAGGGAGGGGGTGAGGAGCAAAGCCAAAGGAAAAATCAGAGCTGAGGCAGCAAGAGGTAAACGCTGTGTCAGACACTCCCGGGAGAGAGGAAACGAACGTATAATCAAAACAAACCCAGCTTGGACTCACATGGTTGATGTCGGTCCTCAGGAGGGGTCTAGGTTTACATTTTAGCTGTTGGGAGTGAGCAGGGCCCCCAGGGGTTCACAGCTGGGGTTGGATTGGCCTTGTTTTCAGATGGGGTTATGATTTGGCGTAAGGAGCAAGCAGTCCATCTGCATCACATACAGGGGTATGAGGGGTGGGGGTGGGCTGCTTCCAAGGAGTATCCCCGCCTGGTACCTACCTCCTCTTGGCTTTTAACTGGAGTGGAATAAACACAGGCAGTTGGGACTTTTGGCATGTTAGCCACCCTGGGTGGCAAGGATAGGAGCATAACAGCCCAATACAGCAGCAGCAGCAGCTTCCAAGAGACACCTTTGCACTCCCTTAGACCAGTGATTACTAGGGTCACCACCTCCCCAAATTTGACCAAGTCTCTGAGTTCTAGGGAGCCAGGTTATTAGACACCAGTACAGGGGGGCAAGGCCATGTCAGAAGGGGGCTCCCCTGTCCCTTTTCTAACATGGTCCAGCTCCCTGTGAAACAGTGTGATAACATGACACTCCAAGGGGGTGTGGCTACATCCGTGCTCTGTCCCATTCTGACATGATTGTGGGATGTAACTTCTGAGTGTCGGCAGGTGGGAGTAAATAGCAGGGAATCTATCACTTCATTATTACCTTCTGTGCACTTCTCTGAAGTGACTAAAAGTAGCTACTGTCAGGGACAGGATGCTGGGCTAAATAGACCATTGTTCTGACCCAATAGGGCACGTCTTATGGTCCCACCCCTTTGGAGTAATGCAATGTCATGATGCTCTAAAGGGGTGTGGCTGCATCAGGAAAGGGCTGGAGATTTCTCAATGCTCTTTCAGGATGGCCTCACCCCTTTATGGGTCAAGAAGTCCAGAGGTGGAAACCCTACCCATAGTCCCCATCAGACAGCACAAAGGGAATCTCATCAGCACCAGGCAGAGCAGAATAACTGGTAGTGGTACAGTGAGACTCCTGTTTAGACAATTCTGATGTGTTTACCATGAGTCACCCATCTTCAGCAACAACTGGGCTGAGCATTGCACTATGCCTGCTAATAGAGGCTGTATGGGGTTGGTGGAGGATCTTGCATTTAAACTCTCCCTCTTAGCATAAGCAGTAGCATCAGGGACTTCTTTAACTTATGGTTGAGAGTGAGGGAATAGCAGCGGTGACTGGCAACTCTTATGGTCTCAGTTCACTCCATAGTGAATGGAGAATGGCCCATGTCACAAAAGGCAGTTGCTAGCACCTTGACTGGCAGCCTCAGCACAGGGTGAAAACAGACATGACGCTAACCAGTCTAGGAGTGGTACATCAGGCAGAATACCGGTTACCGGTTTTACCGGTTACCGGTTCCCAAAAAAACGGATTCCTGGATTACACCCGGTATACCTGTACCGGATTTATTCCATTGATTTCAATGGGGAACTGTCCCCATTGAAATCAATGGAATAAAAAAAAAAATCCTCCCCCCTCCCCCTCCCAGGCTGTGCGGGTGGAAGGGGGGGCATCCCCCACCCACCCTGCCTAGCCTGGATTTAAAAAACAATTTTTTTTTCTCTAAGTCCTAAGTGCGGGCTCCGGGCCGCAACCAGCAATCCGGAGCCTGCACCAGCAGTTACTAGGGTGATCCCTGGGGTGGGGGTGGTTTAACACACACCCCACCCCAGGGATCACTCTACCCCTCCACCCAGGGATCGCCTACCTTGCGCTCTGGGCAGTGGTGGCAGTGGTCCGGCTTGGGCGGCTTCAGCGCTGGCTGTGGCTGGCTGCTGGCTTCAGCGCTACTAGGCCTTCTGGTGAACTTCCAGGTTTCCCCAGAAGGCCTAGTAGTGCTGAAACCAGCAGCCACAGCCAGCGCTGAAGCCGCCGGAGCCAGACCGCCACCGCTGCCGCCCCGAGTGCAAGGTAGGCGATCGCTGGGTGGGGGAGGTAGGGTGATCCTTGGGGTGGGGGGTGTTAAACCACCCCCCACCCCAGGGATCACCCTAGTACAACCTAAGAACCTATACCTACCTGCTGGTGCGGGCTCTGGGTCGCCAGCGGTGGCCCGGAGCCCACACTAGCAGGGACTTCGGGGGGGAATTATTATTTTTTAAAGCCAGGCTGGGCAGGGTGGGTGGGGGGGTTCCCCCCTTCCACCTGCGCAGCCTGGACTGGGGAGGGAAAGTGGGGAGGGTGTTTGTTTTTTTACATTGCGGCCATTCATTTGAATGGCCGCAATGTAAAAAAAACCGGTATGGGGAGAATCCAGTAATTTACCCAGATTACCGGGTTTAATCCGGTACTGCCGGTACACCCAATACCAGGCAGTATCGGATACCGGTAGATCCGGAATTCCCACCCCTACTAACCACCCTTTAACCACCCTTGGTGGTCATTTATGCATGTTTCAGGGCTGCATAGGGCACCAATACAGCCCTGCAACGTGCATAAATAACCACCAAGGGTGGTTAGCATCATGTCTGTTTTCACCCACAGACAGTAAGGATGACCCAATGAATCCAAGAATCTGGGTGATGATCTTTAACTTGAAGATACTCTCCAGTTCACAGTAGGCATATACTTGTAGTGCATTGTAAAGAGGAGCTTGTATTGTGACTGGCTTTCTCACACCTGCTCTGGGTCTAAGTGGAAACCTCTTTTACCAAGCCAGTCAAAATGTCCTTTACAAGCACAAAAGTAAAAAAAATTGGGATTGGGAACAGTTAGTAAAGCATGGTATGCTTCCCCACCCCCACCATTTTAATCCCCTACCCCTTGTCGCAGTTTGTCACTGTACTACAGACTCCTCCCCCTCCAAAATGTATGTCACACCCATACATACGTGCACACATGCATGCACAAATTTTGAATACTAGTAATGGAAATCCTGTTTGTTATATGTAAGGAATATCTTTTTAGTTTTCAAACACAGAAATATAATTGAAACATACAGACTACAGACTCCTCCCCCTCCAAAATGTATGTCACACCCATACATACGTGCACACATGCATGCACAAATTTTGAATACTAGTAAAGGAGAATCCTGTAAGGAATATCTTTTTAGTTTTCAAACACAGAAATATAATTGAAACATGAGTAGCTAGAAATCCTCTGACACTTTCCGAAACTACTTGCCAGCCCTGTTTCTCATCTGTTTCATTTCCCACAGTCTTCTCTGGTCTGTATCTGGAGCCTTAAGTCCCTCTTACATCCCCCATACTTTAGGGACTCCTGTACCTAGAGAATAGGGAATCAGGATAGAGTGACAGTCTATGCAGCCTTCTGAGTGGTTGTTTCTTTACTCCATATTACTTCTTTTGTGTGGCTTTGGAGGAAAACTTGTGTGTGTGTGTGTGTGTGTGTATGTGTTAGAGATCTATACTC
This sequence comes from Sphenodon punctatus, assembly GCA_003113815.1. Taxonomy (NCBI): domain Eukaryota; kingdom Metazoa; phylum Chordata; class Lepidosauria; order Sphenodontia; family Sphenodontidae; genus Sphenodon; species Sphenodon punctatus. The sequence goes on from QEPC01000553.1 coordinate 184,761, forward strand.
TATACAGAGAGAGTAGGGTGATCCTGGGAGCCAAAGAAACACAACAGGCACAGGAAATAATCAGAACATGGGGACAGCAGGAAGGGAAGATAGAACAAAAGAGGAAAAGATGACGAAGGTAAATGGGAGGGGTTAGAGAGAAGAGGTGAGACAGGACATCAAGTAAATGTAAATGTACCTGCACCTACCTGAATACCCACATACTAAATGATTGCGCTAGAGAAGCAAAAAAGGCTGTGGCATCACATTGGGTGCAAACAGACAGCAGCTCCACTTCTGCCAGCACCAGCCCACTTCATCCCCAGGTTAGCTGGTCCATGTAAAGCTGTCTGCCAGATGTTCAAAGCAGAGCAGGCTGCAGCTGCTCTGGAGCAGCCCCACGGGCAGTGCCCTGGAACATCCCAGAGTGTGCCTGTGATGGAATGCTGGGAGTAAGTTGTCTCATGCATATCTGAGCATGGAAAGTTGGGGGAGCTTGAAAGGAAGGAGTCAGTTGGAGTCAAACTCTGGAAGGTGATAGAGGGAGGTTACTCAGCTTAGAGGTGAGTAACTAAAGGGTGCTGTCATCAAGGGCTGTGACTTTGGGGAGACTTCAGGACTGAGTCTGGGACACAGCAGTTTAGAGGCTGATCAAACTACTTTGAAACCTGATCTAAGAAAAGGAAGCAGGGACTCGGTGGTTGAGAACCTGAACTGTATGTAAGTGTGATCTGTAACCTGAGGTGCTGAATCCTACTTACCTTAAATTAAGGAGGGAGAAAACCTGAGAGACTGTAACCTGTACTACATTCTGTGTACATAGTTCATCAAACCCTATTCAACAGTTCATTTACCAACCAATCTTGAACTCTCAGTGTATTCTAGCCTCCTTGGGAGAGGGCACACAGCCCACCGTGAGGCCATCCGGCCGAGACAGTTGATGTCAGAAGTGAGATTCTAACCTAAGCAGGAACTGCATGAGATTAATCCCAAAAGACTATTTTGGTCTCAGATTTAGGAGCAGAAAATGTTTGATCACATCTGTGAGACAGTCTACACTGAGAGGGAATTTACAACATAGATTGTGGAAAGAAACCTTGAAAATATAATTCAAGGGTTACAGTTACAAGCAGGGTCAACATGTACACACCTGGGGTGTTGGAAGCAAAGATCAGGGAAGAATTAAGAGCCAACTGTAGGGAGAAAGGGATTTCTTTTAAGAGAAATTATCCCAGGAGAAGCTGCTTCAATAGAGGGTTGAAAGGAGCTGTGGACCAGTTACCATGGAAACAGCAAAATATTCCAATCCCAGCAGGAGGGGCTCATCCCAAATTCATAGTTCCAGTGGAGAGGAAAATGGGGAGGAGTCTGCTGGATCATCATTCCTAGGAATGAGGGTGAAAGCCCACAGAAAAGGAGGAGAGTATTCACTGGAGAGGCTACATCTTATTAATGAACAGAAGAAAATGGACACTGACTGAGCAGAAGAAACTGGAGACTGAGCACAAGAAAATGGAAATGGAGACTGAGCAGAGGAAAATGGAGATGAATTGAGAATGAGGGAGATCCAGGCACAGTTGGAAATGAAAAGGTTAGAGACAGAGCAAGAGATATCTAGATACAGTTATGTAACAACTGATGGACAGGAGATACAACAGCCAGGGATACATTTTTGTTTTCCCACCAAGCCAAAAGTGGATACAAATATCTGTCCAAAGTTCAAGGAGGGATCTGATGTGGATGCTTTTTTTTTTAGTGCTTTTGAGAGGGTTTGTGGTCTGCATGAAATAGAAGAGTGGATGAAATGTTTGCCCCAGCTGCTTCAAGGAAAAGCTCTGGAGACTTATGGGAGTATACCCAGGGAAGATAGCATGGAGTACTCCAAAGTGAAAGATGCTATCCTGAAGAAGTATGAAATACCTCCAGAATTTTACAGACTAAATTTAGAGGGATAAAAAGGGAGAATTGTACCAGTTATGGGGAGTATGCTGATAAACTAATGATGTATCTAAAGAAATGGTTTGGGGGGAAGAAAGTGAAATCAGTAGAGCAGGTCCAGGAAGGAATAGCCTTGGAACAGTTCTATAATTGTCCTTCTGATCTTAAGTTGTGGGTGGAGGACAGGCATCCTTCCACGTAAAGGAGCAGCTGAATTGGCTGATGTATATCGAGTGAGCCATAATAGGGAGGGTGTCAAAAGCCCAGAGAAGAGCAGAGGGAGGTGTGCATTTCATGAGGGAGGTGCCAATAGGGCAGGAAAGATGGATCAGCCCAGACCTTGGGAGATTCAGATTCCTGGAGCTGGGGGAAAGAGGAAGGTTGAAGGGAAATGGTGTTTTACATATAAGAAAATTGGTCATGAGGCAAAGTGGTGTTTGGAAACACAGAAAAATAGGGTGTGTTTCTTGTGCCAAAGGCCTGGTCACATGATGAGGGAGTGTCCCAAAGTCACACAGGGAGGTATGGAAAAGAAATCAATGTTTTCTCAAGTGAGTGTAGTAACAGAGAAAGAAAAGGAGGAGGGCCCAGGAAATGGGGTGAAAGTGAACCGTACCACCAGAGAACCTGAGGGTCCTTCTCAGAAGTTTATTGAGCCTGTGGTGGTAGATGGAGAGATGACCTGAGGTTGAAAGGATACTGGGGCTGAAAAAACACTAGTAAATCCTGAGTTTCAGATCCCAGGAAAGTGGATTATGGTAAGGGAATGACGATTCAGCCTTTAGGGGTATTGAAACAGAAAGTACTCACAGCTATAGTGCACTTAAAATGGCATAATTGGGAAGGTCAAAAAGAGGTGGGAGTTACAGACAAATTTCAAATTCTGGTACTTTGGGGGATCGATATAGAGGCTGTGCCTGTATATGTGGGGGAGGTGTCTTCAAGAAGGTATGAAGACATAAAAGACAATGGAAACAAACCAGAGGATCAGAAAGCACCTCAAATTAATGGAAAGGGAGGAATAGAAATTTTTCTATTTCTATTCAGCAGGCTGGGGAGGAGCACTCTAGAGGGGAGAAAGAAAAGCAGGATATTACACCAGGATCACAGAGGGGGGAAGATTCACTGAGTTCAGTGATGGACCATCAGGAACCTGACACCCTGGAGGGAAGGTCTGTGGAAGGGGATGCAAAGTTTAAAGAGGCTCAATGACTTGATGCAACTTTGGCACAATTTTGGGAAAGGGTAGGACAGGATAACTCCCAAGTAAGTGAAGAGGTTAGGTAAAAATTTGTTATGAAAAATAATTAGTTGTATTGAGATTTTGCACACCAGGGGGAACTGGATGAGTGGAACATTAGAACACAGTTAGTGGTGCCTCAGAGGTATCAGGTACAATTGTTGCATGTTGCACACAGCTCTTTGGCAGGTAATTTGGGGTTATGGAGGACAAGGCAAAAGCTAACACAAAATTTCTTCTGGCCAGGCAAGGAATGCCACAGGCTGTGAAGGAATATTGTAGGTCTTGTGATGTTTGCAAAAAAGTGGGAAAGGCCAGAGATCATCACAAGGCAGCATTACAGCCATTGCCCATGACTGATACTCCTTTCAAATGAGAGGGAATAGACATAGTGGGACCCTTGGTGAAACCAACAAGAACCGGGAAGAAGTATATCCTGGTGATTGTGGACTTTGCTACTAGGTACCCGGAGACTGTAGCTCTCTCCTCTACTGAAGCTGAGAAGATAGTGGAGGCTCTTAGGCCGTTTATAGATGAGACAAAAAAGGCAGCTGATCCTTTGATCAGCTGCCTTTATTTGCGCTTGTCTATATGTTCTGGATGCATCTTACCCCACGTCGGAGGGGGCAGGCGATCCTGCCCCCTCCAACGTGGATCCCCGAAGTGTCAGCTTAACGCCGCACTTCCGGGTTCCCTGGGCTTGTGCGCATGCGGGGAAGGTCGCGCGTGCGCATGCGGGGAAGGTCGCGCATGCGCACAAAGACTCTCTGCCGTGTCTAAACAGCAGACACGGCAGAGAGAGGAAGGCGGGGGACAGATGCCGGCGCTGTATGATCCCGCTTGTCAGCGGGATCGTCTATCAACGCCCTTAGTGGTGTATTTAACAGGGTTGGATTCCCCAAGGAGATCTTATTGGCTCAAGGGACAAATTTTATGTCAAATTTGATGGCTGCCTTATGCAAGCAGTGTGGGGCAGAATTAATGAAGTCCTCACCATACCATCCTCAGACTAATGATTTGGTAGAACGGTTCAGTGGAACACTTAAGAAAATGCTGGAAAATTTTGTTTTTCAAAGGGTGAGCGATTGGGACTGATATCTACCTCATTTGTTGTTCACCTATAGGGAGGAGCATCAAAAATCAACAGGATTTTCACCTTTTGAACTGTTATATGGGAGGAGAGTTCATGGTCCCTTAGATTTAATGGGAAGGGAAGCTTAGTTCAAACAGAAGGGGAGTCTGTAGTGAAATATGTCCTAGATTTTAAAGATAAGATGCTGGACTTGATGGGATTGGTTTAGGCACATCTTACTAAGGCCCAGACTAAGCAGAAACAGTGGTATGACAAAGGAGCCAGAGTAAAGTCATATGAAGAAGAGGAGCAGGTAGACAGAATAAATTGCAGGCTGCATGGGCAGGTCCATATAAAGTTAAACATCAGTTGTCAGATGTGACCTATGTGATTGAAATGTCAGACCGGGAAAGAAAACAAAGTTTTCCATGTAAATATGATAAAACCGTATTATGATAGAAAAAAACCTGATGCTAGTGGTTTGTGGAGGAGAGGAGGGTGAAGATGATGACTCTTTCTTTGGGTGGAGAGAAAGGTGTGAGGAAAAGAGTACAGTGGGCAAAGTGCAGATTTCCTCAGAATTAAGTCCGAGCCAGTTGGTGCAAGTCAAGGGAGTGTTACAAGCAAATAGGGAATTATTCTCCAGTATACCTGGGAGGTCTAAAGGAGTGGTTCATAAGGTTAACACAGGAGAACATCCTCCCATTTCAAGTGCAGCTAGAAGAGTGCCAGGGGGAAAGGAGAAAATGTATGAAAGGGATCCAGGAGATGTTAAGTTGGGGAATCCAGGAGATGTTAAATTGGGGAATTAGGGAATTCCCTCTTTTCTCTCTCTTTTGTTGTTGTTGTTTCTAGTGGCGTACCACTGGACAGGTGGAATTGCTGCTGAGGACCCCTACGTTTGTTTTTGAATTAGGGAATCCCAGAGCCCATGGTCATCTCTGGTGGTATTAATACCAAAGCCAGATGGAGGGATAAGGTTCTGCGTAGATTATCATAACTTAAATTCAATCACAGTGTCTGACGCTTACCCAGTGCCCAATATTATTGAATTTCTGGATAGGATAGGAGGGGGTAAGTTTGTGACTTTCATCAGTTTGACTAAAGGGTATTGACAGATACCTTTAGATGAGGAGGCCAAACAGAAATCTGCTTTCGTTACCCCGAAAGAGTTTTACAAATTCTTGGTTCTCCCGTTTGGGATGAAAACAGCACGGACCATCTTCCAACGGCTGGTGAACAAAATCTTGAATGGATTTAGAGATTTTGCTGTTGCTTACATAGATGTTATAGTTGTTTTTTGTCTGTCCTAGATGAAGCATTTGAGTCACTTGAGCCAAGTTTTAGATTGAATTCGAGCAGCAGCTCTTACAATAAAAGGGGGAAAGTGCAGGGTGGGAATGGCACAGGACAAATACCTTGGACACTTGGTGGGGTGTGGAGTTATTTGGCCAGACCCTGCAAAAGAGGATGCCATTCAGGACTGGCCTGTACCCACTACAAAAAGGAAAGTGAAATCCTTTATGGGGGTTGTAGAGTATTATCGAGTATGTGCCAAATTGCAGTACAATTGCTGCACCATTGACAGATCTATATGCCAAGAATAAATCTGACAGGGTGAAGTGGACAGAGGAATGTCAAACAGCCTTTTGTCATCTTAAAGAAGCTTTGGCCAAAGAACCCATTAGAGTATTACCAGATTTTTAAAAGCTTTTTTTTTTTAATCTTCACAGATACCTCAGAGATAGGACTTGGGGCAGAACTAAAATAGAAAGATGGTCAGGGGGTATAGCACCCAGTTATTATGTAATCCAGAAATTATCTCCTACGGAAAAGAATAATACCACAATTGAAAGAGAATGCCTTGCCATAGTTTGGGTATTGAACAAATTCCATCCTTATGTGTATGGGAGCAAGTTCATAGCGTACAGGGACCATTCATCTGCATTGGCTACAATCTATGCAGGGGCAGAACTCCAAGTTAACGTGCTGGAGTTTGCTACTCCCGGAATTTGACATAAAGATTAAGACTGTAAAAGGGAAGGTTAATGTGGTGGCAGATGGGTTGTCTAGGCGGGATAGCTGATGGACAAACCTTCTGGAAAGTCTCCGGTAACAGATATCTCCTCTTAGATTTGTTTTGGAGGGGAGAAGTGTGATGGAATTATGGAGGGTAGATTGTGTCATGCATATCTGAGCTAGGGTTGCCACCTTAGGTATATTTTTCCAGGCCACTTATAAAGAATACATGTTGCAGGGCCTGCATTGGTACCATAGGTGCCAATGCAGGCCCTGCAATGTGTATCTTTCATAAGTGGCCTGGAAAAATATACATTGGTGGAAACATGTACTTTTCAAAGTGACCTGGGAAAATATACCTAAGGTGGCAACCCTAATCTGTGCATGGAAGGCTGGGGGAGTTTGAAAGGGAGGAGTCAGTTGGAGTCACGCTCTGGAAGGTGACAGAGGGAGGTTACTTATCTTGGAGGGGAGTAACTAAAGGGTGCTCTCATTGAGGGCTGTGACTTTGGGGAGACTTCAGGGCTGAGTCTAGGATGCAGCAGTTTAGAGACTGGTCAGTTCCAAGAGGAAGAGGTTGTGAGAGCTACTTTGAAACCTGATCCAAGAAAAGGAAGCAGGGACTGGGTGGATGAGAACCTGAACTGCATGTAAGTGTGATCTGTAACCTGAGGTGCTGAATCCTTCTTACCTTAAATAGATGTTGTTACCCGGAGGGAGAAAACCTGAGAGACTGTAACCTGTACTACATTCTGTGTACATAGTTCATCAAACCCTATTCAACAGTTCATTTACCAACCGATCTTGAACTCTTAGTGTATTCTAGCCTCCTTGGGAGAGGGTACACAGCCCACCGTGAGGCCATCCCATGACAGCGCCACGCAGATTGGGTCAGCCAAACCCAGGGCAACAGCCAATCATGGAGCTGCTGCCTGTCTGTTGGGCAGACTCAAGGTGTAGCTCCACTCCTGGCCACCCCTTGTTGCATTCAGCACCATGGCATTGCATGTGCTAGCGTAGACCATCGGGCAAATGCCTGCAACTCTACAGTGGCAGGGGAGCACTGAATAGGTAGACCGCTGGGAAATCACTGGCCCATCTGTTGTGGACCCAAGTGGGGTTGGAAGTGGGCGGACACAAGAGTACATCCCAGAGCAGTTCTGTGGGTGACCAGGCTCCCCATACATCTAAAAGCACCTATTATAGCCAGTACCCCCTACTCTCTTGCCACACTGTCACAACTCTGCTTAATGCCACACCCCCATCCCCTTTTTGCATGACATACTTTATGGATAGCCCCTCGCATGAAAAAGCCACATGAGAGAACTACCCAGTGCTGTACAGGTCCCCACTGCCAAGGCCAAATCCAAGTAAGTGCATACTGTGAGAACGCACATAGCCCTAAGCATTGGGGAGTTCTTCAGCATCACATGCTCATGTTTCAATAGGCACATCTACCATGGGCCACAAGTGATTCAGGCTGGAAATTTCAAAAGAAGAGCTAGCTGCTGCTTTGATAATCCTAATCCCAGTTTACACACTTTCCTGAATAGAGATGAAATGGAGCTCCTGCTTAAAACTAAGCACAATATAACCTCTTATACTGAGACACCTTGAAGATGGGACAGGATACTGTCCAGATTAAAGAGAAATGTCTGGATATGAAAGGGTTATAAATCAGATCCAGATACACCGGGACAAGACAAAGGGGGGAGGTCATCATACCGTATGTGCTCCTGTGTTTTGCTGTCACTCAGTACCTACTCAAGCCTGAGTGATGCAGACATTCACAGTCTCAATAAACCTCTCGGGCATTTTCTTTTTACCAAAAATTGCTGGAGTCATTTTACACACAGCAGCTGCAAACCTCAAACCATCCTGCCTCTGGAGGGCCCACTGAACCCATAAAGAAGAGAAATGGTCCTCCCTGGACCTCCCCTGGAGGCTTCAAGGTGAGGGTTGAGGGTTGTAGCCACATTGAGTACATTTGTGCCACTTTTAAAAGTCACCGTTGGATGGAGACTCCATTTGCACGGTCTCATTGACTTTGAGATATTTTTCTGCCCATAAAGGTAATGAAATGCAAACTCCATGGCCTTTGTACCAGGCATGGTCCTAGTGAAGATAATGGTTTCCCACTCCACTGATACTAGTGGGCACACTACCTGAAGAAAAGAGCCTTTGGTACATTTGCAGAAACTGAGTATTACCAGATGTAGGGCTAACCACTAATTTGGGCAATAATCACACACTTGCCCGTTGGTTTAACACAGGTTATGATCCCAGAAAGCACTGTCAGGGCCTAGAACTCAGGTCCCATGGGAGGAACTGAGTCAGCACTGTACCAACTGTGCTCCCACATCTTGAGGCTATATTAGGGAACTACATCCCAAGAGATACAATCCAGCTTGAACCTGTTGCAGCTGGAAGGGGTCAGGTGAGTGGGAGACAGCTGCTCATTGGCTATCCTCCTGCACTTATTTCCCTTTCCTGCTACGCTTCCTTGTCTGAATGATCTGTCTCATAGACTGCTGGTTGGATCCCACTTCTGGCGTGCCAGCTCTGTTCCAGACTGCTTATCCTCCTCAACTTGCCCAACCCGTTCCTGCCTGCATCCAGTTCCTACGAGGGCGGCCATACCTACCCTTTAAAAGAGAACACTTATGAAAAATACATGGTGTAGGGCTGCACTGGACTCAATGCAGCCCTGCACCATGTATTTTTCATAAGTGTCCTCTTTTAAAGAGGAGGTATGGCCACCCTAGTTCCTTCCCCATCCCCCTATGAGTAGTCGTCTTGGCTTCACCTCCCACCCCAGACTTTGACAATGAGCCTGGTAACCCCCATGGTCTTGCTTGGGCAGCCCTGTCTCGTGCTTACCTGGGCTCTGATCCTGTAAACCTGATAACCACGTAGCTGCTGCTTGCATGTAGCCATCGTTGTGTATAGATAAGCCTGCTTCTCCACTTCCAGTCTGTAGTCACCCAAGATATTACAGGGATCCCTTGCATCAACAGCTGGTGGGAGGGGACTATCATGTAGTCGCAAAAACACACTGTGGCATAAATATCTGTAAAACCAACCACATGCCCAATTATGTCAGTGATTTCAATGGTTTTCAAGATTTAGCATTGTATCTGGTAACACTACGTTGCTGAATCACTAAGTTGCCATTATATCAATATGATAGAACTAGAAAAGGTTCAGAAAAGGGCAACAAAAATGATAGAAGGGATGGATTGACTTCCATATGAGGAGAGGATCAACAGGTTAGGGCTGTTTAGCTTAGAGAGGTGGCAATTAAGGGGGGATATCGTAGAAGTTTATAAAATCATGAGTGGCATGGAGAAAGTAAATAGGGAACTGTTGTTTGCCCTTTTCCACAATAAGAGAACAACAGGACACTCTCTGAAGTTAAATGGAAGCAGCTTTAAAACAAACAAAAGGAAGTACTTTTTCACACAGCAGACAATATAGTTGTGGAACTCTGTAACAGGGTGGCAGGACTGAGCTTTAGTAAAACTCTGTTACATGAATTTGGGGTTCTGGTCCTTTAAAACACCAGCTTACAGAAGGTCAGTTTATCAACTACAACTGAGACTGTTTTTACATGAGCACATGGGCTTGGCTTTGCTTTATGTATGCTGAGTACTGCTTAATTGCTGGGACCTGCTTAGGGTGGCCAGATATGCAAATTTTAGAGGACACTTATGAGAAAGGCCCTTGGCCTGCCATCCATGGCAGCCAGCAAGGCCCCTTGTCATGCTCCCCTGAGGAATGGGGCAAGGAGGAGATGGCTAGTACTCCCTGCTGCAGCAATTCAGCTGCAGCAGGAAGATTGCTAGGGAAGTGGCCGGGCTATGGCGGGAAAAGACTGGCCCGGCCAGCGTCGTCCTGGCAACAGGGCTTGCAGACAAAAAGAGCCGCCAAAGGGAGAGGCCTCTCTGCCCAATGCACCTCCTCCAAGCCTCATTCTGGGCTTGGAGACTGAAGAAGCAAGCCCTCAATCCTCCCTCCCAGAGGCACTGCAGGAAGTATCTGGTCTCCACTGAAGCCAGGAAGGAATTTTTACAAGAAAACTAAATTGGCCATCTTGGGTTCTCAGTTTTCACCTTCCTCGAAGTGTCTCTATACATGTTTGGCCAATTCAAAGCTAAAGAGGTTAGAGAAACAGGGATGGGTTTATTAGTTGCTGCCACTGTTCCTTTGTCGCACTCTTGCAGGGGTCCAGTACTGTTATGATGTTTTTGTAGGAAATAAGTTGTTGTCTGAGTCATCTTCTTAAGAGATGGGGATGCAACGTCTGCCACAGAGGCAGGGCATGGCCAGCACCGGGATTAGCATCCATGGGAGGGGTGGTCTGTGAAGGTGGGCAGGGACATGCACGGTTCCCAAGCTCATGGCATCCAAAATCCTTACTTGCGTTCGGAAAGGACACTGTCCCCTTTGGCCTCGGCCATCAGTCAGGGGCCAAAGGGGAGTCGTTTGAGGAAAGCAATTGGAGCTGGCATTGGAGGGCACATCCAGACCAATTCCCTGGCTGTTACAGCTAATCTGTTACCATTCATTAGTACCGGACCCAAATTGCTTAAAGACAATCACCCCCACCAGCCTAATTCCAATCTGAATAAAGAGTGCAGCCGTTCAAGTCCAATAACTGTTGTCTGTGTCTCATTCTGGATGCATTGACAAATACAGGTTGTGGGGCTGCAGTGGAGTCAATGCAGAACTGCAACCTGTATTTCTCATGTCCTCTAAAATTTGCATATCTCGCCACCCTAAACCTGCTTACTGGCGCAGTGCTGGGTACTACACAGCTGCCATGCCTGACCATCATTGTCTCCCTCCCCTGATACACGAGCGCAGTATTACCAGTAATACTGGTATTACATTCCAGTGTTATTATTCCGGAATACATTATTATTCCGGAAGACAATCAGACATGATCTGTTTTAAAACCTTAATCCAGCCATGGCAATGTGAACAATTATGCCGGTATAGTGCTCGCAATGAGGACTGCATATATCCCATGGTGCAGTGCCTTCAGGAACTCTGACCAAGAGGAAAATGCCTCTGCCAGCACATCGGTCTTGTCATTAATTGACAGAGGTGGTGTACACTGCAGGGCAACAGGGGCTTTGCCCCTCCTGGCCTGATCCCCCTCTGCACACTCTTCATGCTTTTAAAAATAAAGAAAAAAAACAAAAGAAAAAAACCTCACCTGAGTCCCAAAGGCACCCGGGGGGTGGGGGGGAGAGCCAGCAACCTGCTCCAGACTTGCTCCAAGTCCTCCAGTTCAGCAATCAGCTGAGTGCTCAGTGTTCTTGTTGTTGTGCCTCCCTGGACACATGTGTAGGAAGAAGCTGAGGGAGTGGGGACCAGTGCCTCCTGCTGAGTCTGCTCTAAGGAGTCCCTTAAGGGACAAAACTTTACAAATGTGATTTGGGAAGCTGGGCTTAGAGCCCATGCTGCCTGAATGGGCAAAAGCACTTTGCTTTTCCCACCAGTGAGGGCAGTGTTCCACAGAGCCCTATGGGCTGCTGTGGAAGATGCTGTCTGGACTGGAGACTCAAACGCCCAGACAGTGTGTGCCTGTGCACAGCTGCAGCTGTTGAGGGCTCAGGCTGCCTGGCTCCGCTTTTGGTGTGTTGGTGATCTACACCATTTTTGTGGAGAGACAGTGCTGACTGGCCTGGCTTGTTTGTGACTTTATTATCCCATGCTGCTGCTGGACCTGCATCAGACACATCCCCATTGGTGAATTAGTTATTTTTAGTTATTTTGCTGGGAAACACTGGTGAAAAGAGGACCTGGGGGCTGCTTGGAGGGGGAGAATGGGGCTTTGGGGGGCTGCTTGGGGGGGGAGATAATGTTTTGGAGGGCAAGTGGAATTCCTCACTGCTGCTTTTATGCCATGCTAAGACTTCACATAATATGGTTCAGTTGATTTAAGATCTGGTTTGCTTCTTCTGGTTATGTGTTTGTGTTTGCATGTGCACTGCTAGTTTCCTCCACTCCTCTCCCAAACCCTTCAAGCATGTGCAAAGGCTGTGGCCAGTTTCTGGTGCCCCCACTGGCCATGGCTACTTTTCATTAAAATTGGTCTCTTTCTTGTCTGCTTTCTGTTTTACAGGTGGGGATCTAGGGGCTTGGATGGAAGGGTTTCTAATCTTTGCTGAGATGTTCCTTGCATTTTAAAATGGTCCCGCCCTTTGCAGTTTGGTGGGCTGTTGTGGCAGGTTTTTTCACTAATGGCTAGTCCTTGCGTGAATGCTCTGTGTTTAGTTGCAGCAGAAACTACCTCTTACATTGCAACAGAGCTGTGTAGCATGTTTGGGGGGACAAGTGGAAATCCCCGCTGCTGCTTTTATGGTGTGCTAAGGACTGCACATAACATTGTTGCCTTAAAATGGTTTGCTTTGCTTGCTCTGCATTTTCATGATGCATTGCTGCTTTCCTTCTCCCCTCCCAAGCATGAGTAGAGAGGCCATTTTGTAAATATGTGGATCTACTTGTCGTGGCTACTCTTTTCTTAAAATGGTCCCTTCACTGTTTCACTGCTGCTCCCTGCTGGAAAGTAGTTTCTGGCCTCTCTGCTTATGACTGTGTGACTTTGGGCATCTTGCCTGGGTTTTTTTGTTGAGAAACAGGAATGCATTGTTTAAATTTTGATGGGGCTGGTTTGGTGCCAAAAAAATTTAAAAGGCCTATGTGCTTGGACAGGCATTTGACTGCCAGGGATATGGTGTAGGTACTGGGGATGCTGGTCTCAATGGGCCTGGTGTGGTGGAAATGCAGCCCTGAAACTGGCCAAACTTTTTTAAAAGGCCTGTTTGCTTGGACAGTCATTTCACTGCTGGAGATATGGTGTAGGTACTGGGGATGCTGGTCTGGTGGCAATGCAGCCCTGAAACTGGCCAAACTTCTTTAAAAAGGCCTGTTTGCTTGGGCAGGCATTTGGCTGCCAGGGATACAGTGTTGGTACTGGGGATGCTAGTTTGGATGGGGAGTGTTTGGTTGCTATACAGGCCTGCAACTGCTCTTCTTGTGAACAGAGGATAAAATAGGTAGGAGCATGGCAGAATAGAAGGCTGCAGACAACTAGGATACCCCTTTCCCTCACTGAATCCATCTCATCCCCTTTCTCTCCTCATGCACCAAAACTAAACCGTTTCCATCCTACTCTCCTCTGTTGTCCTTCTCTTCCTTTTCATTATTTTCTGAGAATGAGAATGAAAGGGATACCATGAAAATGTAGGATTTGAGGGTTCAGGATAAAGGTAGGCAATGGCAATGTAATCTATTTTTGTAAACTGCTATGGTTAATTTGGACCTGGTGGTAAAGAGAGAGTGGATGGGACCCCAGTAAGAGGGCTCTCTATCCCCCAGTAGGAGTGCTTCACACAGCAGCAAGGAGTTCCCAGCGTTAACTAATGTAATGTCCACCAATGTTAACCCTGGGAAATCCTTGCTGCTGGGTTAATCCATGCCATTGGCCTACCGCTGCCCCTGGGTCCACCTACCACTGTCCCTGGCTCCAGCCTGCCGGTGGCAAAGCCACCAGCAGTAGCTTCAACCCACCCACTGCCCCACCAGCCTCGAAAACCACCAGCTGCCACTGTTAATTGACCGATACATACATTTTCAGAGGAGATTGTATTTGTGTAGATTGCTTAGACAAACAGGGGATTCAGCCACATAGACATCGCAATTGAATTTCAGAACCTCTTTAGTGGGTCATTTCCAATGACTTTCAAACATGCCACCATCTCCCCTATCCTTACGAAGGCCACTCTTGACTGCTCCAACCTTTCCAGCTATTGCCCCATTAAGTTCCTAGCCTTTGCTTCCAAACTCCTGGAGTGGACTGTCAGTGTCTACACGCGCTGTCTTGATTGCCTCTCTTCAAATTCCTCCCTTGACCCCCCTTCAATCGGACTTCTGTCATCTCCATTCTGGGACTGCCCTTGCCAAAATCACCAATTACTAGGGGTGGGAAACCGGTAGAATCCGGTATCCGATAATGCCGGTAACGGGCATACCGGCATTATCGGATTTGACCCGGTAATCAGGTCCCAGTACCGGATTCCGGGGTACCGGATTATTTTGCATTGCAGCCATTTAAAAATGGCTGCAATGTAAAAAAATTTAAAGCCCCAGCCAAACAGTTTTTAAAAGAAAAACCCTCCCCGAGTCCAGGCTGC
>QEPC01000553.1:199745-227987 GCA_003113815.1 Sphenodon punctatus
CCCCCCCAGGGATCGAGTCATACTTACCGGCGGCTGCGGGGACGCCGCGGCCGCTGGTGCTGGGGGGGTGGGCTCGCCTTCGCCTCCGCCTCTGGCTGTCTTACTCTGTTCTTTTTTTAAACAAAAAGCCAGGCTGGGCAGGGTGGGTGGGGGGTGTCCCCCCTTCCACCCAAGCAGCCTGGGAGGGGGAGGGGGAGGGATATTTCATTGGTTTCAATGGGGACACAGTGCCCCATTGAAACCAATGAATTAAATCCGGTACCGGCATACCGGATTTAAACCGGGAATCCGTTTTTTGTAGAACCGGTAACCGGTAAATCCGGTAGCCGGTAATGGGCCCGGGGTCCCACCACTACCAATTACCTTCTCTTAGCTAAGTCTAAGGGGCTCTATTCCACTCTTTTCCTCCTTGATCTTTCTGCCGCCATATGGAGGATGGCATGGGCAATGGGTATCTAAATACCATTTTATTTATTTTTTTCTCATGATTAGGATTAGGCCAATTATTTGAAAAGATAATGGGATTATTAGTTTTAGCATCTTATAAATAATTTGGGTTTCATGTATGTTTCAGGAACCCTCATGCATTTTGTATGCTGTTATGCATAAAGTTGTATATGTTTGTTTGTCTGTGCAATGGCCAGTGGCTATGCAAATAAACTTAACTAACTAACCTCTGCTGCCATTGACACTGTCAACCATTGGCCTGACTCGGTATGGCACTTCTTATGTTCTCTCTTGCTACCCATCATGCCTGGAACTCCCTCCCTGGATATATTTGCTCTGCTCCCTCTCTCCCAATGTTCAAATCCCTCCTGAAAACCTAACTCTTCGGTCAGGCCTTCCAAAGCCCATTTTCTTCCCCCTCCTCCCCGCCCCCCCAGCAGCACCCATTCCCCTCTTCCCACAGACAGAGGTCCACCTGACCCCAGACCTTCCCTCTTTCCACAGACAGTGTAAGACCTGACTGTTCCACTGGGATTTTAGCAAGGGAGACGGGTGATAGGTGGGGTGTTGGGCATAGGGGGAGGGACAGTTTTTAACTCAGCCATGGGAGTTCTATTTTAATGCTATTTTTATACTGTATTTGTATTATGTTTTATCGGTGTTGTTTTATTATGATGTTTTATAGCATGTTGTGAGCCACTCCAAGTTGCAGTAGCAAGAGGGGGTGGCCTAGAAATCTAACACATAAATAAATAAATAAATAAATAAATAAATAAATAAAGCACATGCACTTGCACCTTCTCAGTCTCATGAATGTACTCTTGTCTCTCCCGATGTTCATCTCTCCCTTGTCTCCCCTCTCTTGTCTCTCAGATTGTAAGCTCCTGGGGGTAGAAACCTGTCTATAACTATTGACTGTACAGCTCCAGGAACACTGCTTGTGCAATAATAATAATTCTGCTCTGATTTCTGGTTGTGTGTGTGCAACTGTGAACCCCTCTCCTCCCAACATCCTTGTTGTGCCTATGTCACTTGCTGTCATGGGTCCATGGTGTGGATGGGAAATGGCATGATGGATTCCCTCCACTTCAGAGTCATAGTGGATTAGGAGGGAAGGCAGCATGGATAACATTTTGTCACAGTCTTCTCTGTAGAGCCTACTCGTGACATTTTGCCACCCAAGACTGCAGAATACCATAGAGACGTTGGGTAGAGGGGACATAAACTCTACCTGAAGTTCTCTGTGGCAGGGGGACTCTAGTCCAGAATAAGCATTTGCATTATCACTAGTCTGGATTTATTTTATTCCCAAGTAAATAAATCAGGTTAAATTATTCTGGAATAAAACCAGGAAACAGGAGTTAGGAAACAGGAATCAGGAGTAAAGTAATCCAGTATGGCTGTAGTGTTCAGACAATCACATACAACCCAGATTAAGAGAGTTTAATACCAGTATAATACTCGTGTAAAAGCAGTCAGAGTAAAAATCTGGAGAAATTCTCAGTTAGGGAATGCTAAGGAGAAAGTGGTTGCCTCTCAAGGCTCTGGCAGCAGTTTGGAGCTGAGGGCTGGAGTTAAGCCAAGGCTCAGAAGGCAGAGGAAGAAACTGCCTAGCTGCCAAAGACATTAGACTGCAACCTTACCCATCCCCTAGAGTTTTCAGCTTGAGGCAGAGCTGAAGTACTCAGATGGGATCTTTTCATTATATCAAGGACCTAAAGAGACCTGGCTTACATTGCTTTGAGTAAGGGGACCTGACTAATACTGAGAGAAGCCCCAATCAAGGAGGCTGATGATGCAGACTGTGCGGGGAGTGAAAGAAGCCTGATTCCAGATTTACATAAATCCCTCATGGGAATTGCTAAGACACCAGGGCATTGAATAAGGAATGTGGAGTATTTGGGGTGTGGCTAAGAGCTAGCTAATTCCCTTAAAAAGTCAAGCTAGGGTTCTCAGCAGGCAGGAGAGCCCAACCTGGGCCACCACAAATTCATTGTCAGAGAATGCCCTAGCTAGAGGGTGAAATCCAGCAGCATAACTAGCTTCAAATGGAAATTGGATACGTTCTTATAAGACAGAGTCATAAACACCTACTTGTTGGGGCTTAAAACCCTAGCTACCGGTAGTTGGGAGCAGTCAGCAGGAGATTAGTCACACCTCTATGACCTGTACATGTACTTCTCTTGAGCTACCAGAGCTGGCCACTGTTGTACACAGGATGCTGGGCTAGTTGGGACCACTGCTCTGACCTGGTATGGTACTTCCTTCCTATGCGTCTCCTTTGGTTTTGAGATGAACACTCTAGATTTTGACCCAGAGTCTGTCAGAGGTGTCCATGACTAGGGTGGCCAGATATGCAAATTTTAGATGACACATATGATAAATACAGGTTACAGGGCTCCAATGCAACCCTGAAATCAATGCACTGACTCCAGTGCAGCCCTGCAACCTGTATTTCTCATAAGTGTCCTAAAATTTGCATATCTGGCCACCCTATCCATGACTAGCTGAAAAGAATAGGGGCAGCAGGGGGTGGGGTCACATCAGAAAAAAAGTGGACCATGGGAACTTTTCCACCCCTTTCCAATGTGCTCCACCCCCCTATGTAACATTGTGATGTCACAATACTCTGTAAGGGGTAGGGCTACACCAGAAAGTTGTGTGATAGCCCTTTTGTCCCACCTTCTTCCAACACGGCCCTGTCCCAAGGACTGTTGTGACATCTCAGCACTCCACAAGAGGTGGGCTTATGTCAGAAAGAGGGTGGGCACTCCCTTCTGTACCTCACAGAGGGAGGTAGAAGTCATAGGTAACACCTATTATCCTCACCTGTTTGCTGCAGCAGAAGCTGCTAATGCTCAGACAGGAATGACAGAAGCTTGCAGTGGTGCAGCATACAGTGATTTTTAAATGATCCAGAGCCATTGTGGTGACATGCTGTGGGTACATTGCTGCAGGAGCAAACCCATAGCTTAGCAGCACTTTGCCACTTGCTGCTTCACCACTTACTCACATAGGGTTGGCTCTGAAAGAGTTAACAGGGAGCCCAACAAGAGGAAGATCATATGACCAGAAATGAGTGGGTCATATGACCTGGCTGGGGCTAGATAAAAAGAGTCAGACCAGCCAGAGATTCAGTATCATTTTTGTGACAACAGTGTAAGGAGTGCCATAGCCACTGGAACTGCCTTTAGCTGTAGAGGTAGGAGGAAACTGTGACCATGCCCTAGCTAGAGGGTGAGGGGAGTCAGGAAGGCCGTGTAGGGCAGAAGCCTGAGAAACCCCAGGGGCTAGGTAGATCTGAGTCACCTAGGAGCCCCTAGCTTAGGCAGGGCAACCCATAGGCTTGGGTGAGAGGCAGACCTAAAGGAGATAACAACTGGGAGCCTGCCATAGGCTAGGGGGAAGGAACACCACTTGGTATGGGAAACCTGTCCCTGCCCTAGGGAGAGGACAAGGGGTACAGGCAGGCTTTAGAGGGCAGGGTCTTGACTCCCAGGAGCTGCTAGGGAGAGCAAGCATCTGGGGAGGCCCCTACTGGAAGGTGGAGGAGCCAGTACCAACTTGCCTCAAGGTGGGGCCCAAGGGGAGCTCAGTTATGATGAGGCCAACAAATTCCACCTGAACATTCTAAGGGCTTGTCCAAGGGTGTGGATCCAGTGTGTTGGGTTGCCATGGAGTGGGAGAGCAGGGGACAGTGGGCAGCTCAGTCCCTGAAGGAATAGGGGCTACAGGGCAGACCCTGAGACCATCAAGGGAGCTAGTCACCTGGGCCAGGGGAAGCTACAAGGCAGAACCCCAAGGTACTTGGTGATGTAACATGTGGCCAAGGTAGGAGCTGGGAGAGGATGCCCGGTGTAGTAAGATGGGACTGGGGTGTTCCCCACAGTCAAGGTAAAAGCTGGGAGTATGCTGCCTGCTGCTCAGAGGGGGAAAGAGGGATTGAGGCAGGGGGATGCCCAACCTCCCAGAAGAATGGAGTAGCAAGGAGTTGTGGAACAGCAGGAAGGTTGCATGGGAGGCTATGGAGGAGATGCCTGTGAGACTGGGGCCAGGAACCCTCAATGTTCCTGTGTCGGGCTACAGGTCCCTCATGTGAACCATGACAGAACTAGGGTTCCAAGGGAGGGAGGTGCCTAGCCGGTGAGCCAGAGAGTGTAGGGAGGATCCTGAGAGAGAGACACCAATAGCCTAGGACTCTAGATGACCTGACTCGGAGGCAGCATGGAGCACTGCCCATGGTAAGCCAAGAGTGAGAGCCAGTTGCTCCTATGCCGGAAGGAGCCATCTGGAGCCCAGGAAGAGTTGTAGAGGGGTTGAGCTACCCTTCAGAAGAGGGATGACATGCAGATGGTGAAGGACTGAGTGAGAGCACCATTGATGAAGGCCCATCAGTGGGAGTATCCTCTCCAGGGCCTAATTCCATGAGATAGCATCTGACCCAGTGGAGGGGACATCCTACAGGGAAGGAAGAGACACCTTGAGGCCAAGTGAGAGATGGCCAGGGCCCCAAGCATATGTGGAGATTGTGGACAGGATCCACCTTCTGGAAAAGGGGGGGAGGGGGCAACAACAGTGTAAGAACTGGACCCCTCAGGTAGAGGCCTGAGCCAGGCATGGGACTACCGATCAGCTGGGTGTAAATTTCTAAGGGTGGGACACCAGGGCAATTACCAGGTACCGGATTTACTGGATACCAGTTTTCAAAAAAAACGGATTCCCAGATTAAATCTGGTATACCGGTACCGGATTTATTCCATTGATTTCAATGGGGCACTGTCCCCATTGAAATCAATGGAATAAAAAAATTCCTCCCCCCTCCCCCTCCCAGGCTGTGTGGGTGGAAGGGGGGACACCCCCCACCCACCCTGCCCAGCCTGGATTTAAACAAAAAAATTCCCCTAAGTGTCCCCTACTGCGGCTCCGGGCCACCGCCGGCAACCCAGAGCCATCCCACCAGCACCAGCGGCCGTCCCAGCGGCAGCCGGTAAGTATAAGTGCCTGTACTGTATGATCCCTGGGGTGGGGGGGTTTAACACCTCCCCCACCCCAGGGATCACCCTACTTCCAAGTTCCCACCGGGATCGCCTACCTTCCTTGAGCTCCAGGTGGCGGCGGCGGTCCAGAGGCCTCAGCGCCGGCTGTGGCTGCCGGCTTCAGACGCTAGTAGGCCTTCCGGGGAAACCCAGAAGTGTCCCCCCTTCCACCCGCACAGCCTGGACTCGGGGAGGGAAACACGGGGTTTTTGTGGGGTTTTTTTACATTGCAGCCATTCATTTGAATGGCCGCAATATAAAAAAAAAAAAAACGGTACTGGGAATCCAGTAAACGGGCCGGATTACCGGGTTGAATCCGATAATGCCGGTACGCCCAGTACCGGCATTATCGGATACCGAAAGATCCAGTAGTCCCACCCCTATGACATCTGTGACCTATTAGATGACATCAGTGGGAACATCTTCACACAACAGAAACACAAGTACAACCACGAACACCCCCCCACACACACACACACAGAGTGACAGACTGTCAGGCACTGAACCAAAACACTTGGTGATATTAAGCAGCATCGCATAATAAAAGCAGCGGCAGCAAATAGAGTGCCTCATCTCAGATTGTTGGGAGCCAGCCAGAACTATGCAGGCGTGGGACAGAATTTCTAATAAGCTGCTGAATGGGGACCATATAGGCCTCATCCATCTCTACTGGATCTCTGTTAAAGTCACTGGTGGACACTTTGAGTTTCCACCTCCCTCTGTGCTTTCATTCAGCAGGGACAGGGCCATGTCAGCAAGGATGGGGCAAAGGGCTGTCACACCCCTTGGTGCTGTAACCCTGCCCCTTACAGAGCATCAGGACATCACAATGTTTCACAGGAGCAGGGCCACATCAGCAAGGGGTGTGGGGCAAAGTGACTCTCGCACCCATTGCTGACATAAAGAGCTCCTCCCATGACATGAGGATGCTCCATAGGGGCGGGGCCACATCAGAAAGTGGGCAGGAAAGTCTGTGTGGCTTGCTCCCTTTTTGATATGGCTGCTGCCTGAAGCCCTGATTCCACCAGGTTCCTATGATTCTCCCCTGGCTGACCCGGGGAAATCAAGGCTTTGCCCAGAGCTCAGAGACTTAAGTCTCTGGGAAAAGTTTGGAGAAGTGGAAAGCAACTGTAGGCACCCTGGGTACCGTCTCTCTCTCGCTGCCCAGGCAGAAAGTAGGAAAGAGTGGCTGCTGAAGGACTGGGTAGCTGAATGGCTTGGCAGTGAATCATTGATCCTTTCACACCAAGGGCAGCACTATTTCAACTCTCTCCCTCCAGGTTCTTCTAGGGCCCTCAGCACCGTGCCTGTGAACTCCAGTTTTGGCAGCTAGTTTACCCTTGTAACACCCCTGTTAAGGGGGAGGAGTATTATCCTTGTTTTACAGAGTACGGGGCACAGGCACAAAAAAAACCTGGGAGGCAGAAAGAGCAAGTTGACAGCAAGGTTCCTTTGGGAAAACCTGTAAAGAACAGGATTTGTCCCCATGAGTCCTTTTCAGGATCAGAGCCTAAAATAGCAACATCCAACCATTTACTTTCTCAAACACAGCTTTATTTGCAGTGACTCCCCCAAATACCAATGTAACAACTGCAATCTACAGTTCTATGATTTGCTGAGACCCACTCCAGGCTCCCCCAGCCAAGCACCCAGACTTATTCTGGCAGGCATCTTTCTGGCTCCCAGACTCCCTTGTTAGGGCAAGCTGGAGCCACCATGTAGGCTCCAAGAATCAGTGACCTGGATGAGTCCCCTCCTGGATTCCAGTATTTTCCCACAAACTGGGTCAGCTCCCAGCCAGAGCCTACTTGGAGCACAGCTCCTTCCCCTCAATGCTGGCAGCAGACTCCACTAGCCCAGAGTTTGCAGTTCTTATAGTCCCAGTAGGGGTGTGGCTAAAGGAGTCAACCAATCCCCTTAAAAGGACAAGTACTTGCCAAACCCTGGCTTGTTTCAGGGGTCACTTGCTGCGGAAATTCAGTCTCACCTACTAGCTACAGTGTCCCAGTGTTCCTGCTTTGCATCTGCAAGTCTACTGCTAAGGGTCTTGGCCAAGACCACATGGGAAAAACACAACTAGAACTGGTACCAGATTTACTGTGGGAGAGTTTGTTTGGTTGGGAATTGTGAGATGGGGGAATGCATTTTATATGTATTTTTGAACTGATGTTGTGTTTAAAGGGGAGTGCCCTTGTGTGAAATGTAAGGGAGTGGGAATGGGTGGAATGGGGGAAAGGGTAGGTTTGGGGCCAGGTCTGTTTTCATCCAGACATACAACACCAATCCCTCACCTCAGGTATGGGGAGGGGAGGGATTGGTGTTGTATGTCTGGATGAAAACATATATGCACATAACTCTGCTTTAACACCACTTTAAAATTTCTTATGGATATTGCAGGGATGTATTGGTGCCCTAGCAGCCCTGCAACATGCATAAGAAACGTTAAAGTGGAGTTTATTTTATTTTATAAGTTAAGGTACGTGTCTGTTTTCACCCAATTTGGGGGATAGGGTGGGGAATAAGTCAAAATAAATAATAACTGCAGAACTCAGAAATGGCACAGACTCATTTCCTAGTGCCAGAGTCATCACCATATTTATTTTATTTATTTATTTAAAATTTATATCCCGTCCCTCCTGCCTACAGGGCAGCCCAGGGCAGCAAATAACACTCAGTAAAAAAATAATTAAACAACAATTTAAAAATACAATACAATGTGGGGAACCCCCCACCCCCACCCCTTGCCAAAAGCATGACGGAACAGGCTCTTACATACACGCCGAAACATCAGGAGAGTGGGAGCCAACCGAGCTGCCTCCAGGAGCGAATTCCACAGCACAGGGGTGGCCACTAAAAAAGATCTAACATCGGTGGCTACCCACCTCGCTCAGGGAACCTCCAAAAAGGCTCCCACAGATGATCTCAAGGGTGGCAACAACTTCTACAGGGTCCACTGCCAGCAGGGTCACCCCCTGCCAGCACACATCCCCCAGTGCTCTCCCACTCCTAGGGGTGCAGGCCAGATCTGTCCTTAAGAGCTAAGGGGACACAGATGAAAACCCAGCATGGGGATGGTCCTGGCAGGGCTTGGGTGAGGCAGGTCTGTCTGCATTTGCTGCCCAGTAGACTGGGGAGGTGGGCCAGGATGCACACAGCAACATCTCCCTGCGGTCTCTCCTGACAGATGGCTGAGGTTTCCTGTTCAAAAGTGCAGGACCTGTGTAAGTGTGAGGCCAGGGGTGTAGGCCTTGCTCATCTATGCAAGCAGACAGGGTAGAACAGCAACAGAGGAACCTTCAGCAACCATTATTCATAGGTAAAGGATCTTCAATGTAACATTAATTCCACTTTAAAATGACTTAAAAGAAAGGTCAAAAAATTATGCTTTAGTCTTTCTTTTTCTGTCGCAGGTGATGTTGCATGGAGGAGAATGAAAGGGACAAGGCAGGTAAGGCACTAGGACCTAGCAGCTGGCCTGCCTGTATGTCACTCCCAGCAGGCAGGTGAGGTAGACCAGGGACAGTCTGTTGTTGGCCACAATGCTCAGCAGCATTTGTGTCTTTATCTGTTTCAGCTCTCCACGCAGCAAGCCAGTTCAGTACTCCCAGATATTACCCACATTTTCAAGCATTTGGTCAGTTACGCAGTTGGTACCCGTGTACTAGACAGGTACCCATCATCTACCTAATAGTACCGCTACCACGTACCAATCTTTCTGATTTTTTTCTGTTACACTCTTCCATGTTTCTGTCCTTCCATCATTTCTGGTTTACAGAAAAACGGAAAAATAAAATACAATTTAAGGGCCACATGTTCATATGGGATCCAGGTCATGTTCCCAGAGTGTTTCTAAATTACAGAAGAAACAGCTGAAAATGTATAGGAACATTTAAAATATGGTAAAAGTAGCATGGTAAACGAGAACCTGAATGGGTAGTGAAGAGTACCATTCCATTTCCAAACCATCAGGGACTGTTCAGGTACCGCACATTCAACAGGTTTATCTGTTTTCACTAAGGCTGAAACGAGACTCTGAATTGGTTCTTGTGAGGTATCTCACAAGATTTTGACTGGGAATCAAGATCTTGTGAAATCTCGCAATATATCTCGAGAAAAAAATGAAGGTAAGAAAAAAAGGGAGACCTTTTACTCACCTGGCTGCCTCTCTGAGTTCAGGGGCACTGCTCCAAATGCTGGTTCTCGCTTGCTGGGTCTCTCCTCATCTCCTCACTTGGTTTCTCTAAAGGGGAAAAGCCTCCAAGGAGGAGGGAAAAAATAAATAAATCATTGTGCGTGCTCAAAATGGCCACTGGGGCCATTCTGAGCATTGTGGCTGTTCTGAGCATATGTAAACTAGATGCCCTTTTCCAAAATGGTGCCGTCACTGCTGGCACCATTTTGGAAAAGGGCTGCACATGCTCAGAACAGCCCCGGACGTCATTTTGAGCATGCACCGTGATTTATTTTTGCCGCCTCCTTGGAGGGTAGCTTCCCCCCTGCCCCTGTGGAGAAGCTGAGATGGGAAAGACCCAGTGGTGAGACCCAATGACTGGAGCAGTCCCACTAGACTCAGAGAGACAGCCAGGTGATTCAAACGGGTCCTTTTTTTCTTTGGCAAGTGTGGGGGAAGGGCTGTTCTTGAGATTCTCAGCAAGCATCCAGGCAATTCTTGGCTCGTTGTTGTTGTTAATATTATTATAAGCATTTGTATAGCGCCAGCTGTGTACCTGGCGCTTTACAGAACAATGAGATAGACGCAGCCCCTGCCTACGGCTTACAATCTAATAGACACGGAGGGGGAAGACAAGGAGAGGGGACATAGGGAGAGACACGGGATAAAAACATTCAAGCGGATGCAAAGTCTCAGGTGCACGTGCTTGGCTTGGTTGCAGTTAGGCAGGAGTCAATGGGGAGGGCAGACAGTAAGTATTGAGAGGGAAGTTCTAACAGGCATCAGGAAAGGCAGCGAGGAAGAAGTGGGTTTTGAGGAGGGATTTGAAGGTGCGGAGGGAGGGAGCAAGGCGGATGTGGGCATGCATTCTCATAGAGAAAAGCAAGAATATTGAGATCAAGTTTCAGCCCTAGTTTTCGCATGTATCCGTTTCATCTCTAGCTACATGAGACATCACTCTGTGTGTCACAAAGTGCCACCCCTAATGTGTGAGAAGCATTAAGCAATAGCCATGGCCATATGGATGATGGGTGTTGTCAGTACAGTGATTAGCACCATCCAGCTGTGTTCTGTTTGGTTACAACTGCCATACACACCTCACCCTGAGAAAGCAGGGGGATTCCAGCCCATTGGAACTTAGCATGACCTTACCATGCCCTGATTCCAGCACACTAGAGCTACCTCCAGTCCTCACTAACCAAATGGAATTCAAGGGGTTAAAACAACCGACACTGTCCTAAGAGATTTGAGCAGAAACTCTACTGGAGACCTTGAAATCCCGTTAATTGATGCCACACATGTGCTGCATTTAACCTCCAACCTTTCTCGTAATAGTTTACACAAGTGGCATCAAGGCTGGCGTTTCCTAATGTGTTGGTTGTCAGGGCAACTGTCACATGACCTTCTTAATGATGTGATCCTGGGAGGCAGGAAAGTACACTCTCCAGTGCAGAGAAAGCCTCAGGTCATGTGTGCATGCATGTAGACCAGGGTTGAAGAAGCTTTTCCCTCCCAAGGGCCACTTTGAAAATTAGTACAAGCTTCGAGGGACACACAGAAGTTGGGGTGCACTGGTCCTCTCCCCCGAGCTCAGTCTTCCAGTGCTTGGAGGTAGGAAGTTGATCTGGGGGCCAGATCCAGGAACTGCAAAAGGGCCACATAAAAACTAGCCTTGGGCCACATTTGGCCCCTGGGCCTGAATTTCCCCACCCTTGATGTAGACACATAGGGTAATTTCAGATGTGACGGGCCTCTTGGCCCACCACGCTGAACCACGGTCCAGGATCCGTTTCAGATGTTACGAGACCACGGTCAACTACAGTGAACCCCCTGTATCAGCCATCCATTAGACGTGCCGGCTGATTCTTACAGGGGATCAGGGAGGGGGCGGGGCTGCACAGCACAATGTGCGGCCACACAGCCCCACACCCCCGTGCTCCCCTGGCCGCCCACCCTCCGGGAGATGGGTGGGCTCAGCGGCCAATCCTGCCACTGCTCCTGATCCCACATCGGGGTCTGGGCTGCGATCCAGGCCAGCGGAAGATAACAGACATTACTTTCCACCGATCCCGGACCGTGGTCCAGTTAACCATGGTTCTGGACCTCCGGGCAGCCGGAGGTCCAGAATCGTGGTCAATGTGATTCCCGCCGGAGGTTCACTAAAGGCGTTCACTACATACTCACTACAGTCGTTACAAGACTTTCGGTCACCACAGGGGGTTCACTGTAGTTGACCGTGGTCTTGTAACATCTGAAATTACCCATGGAATCATAGACAGGGACCCGTGTTCACTGCATTTGCTCCATTGACTTCAGTGGGGGAAACACAGTGAATAAGGATCCCTGATCATAGGTCTGGAAAGAGTCATCTAGTACAGATGCTCCAAAGCAAACTATCTCTGCATACGGCATCACAGACAGATGCTTGTCCAGCCGAGTTTTTAAAACCTCCAAGGAAGGAGATTCCACAACCTCCCTGAGAAGCTTATTCCATTTGGCCAACAGTTTTGACAGGATGTTTTTCCTAATATTTAACCAAAATTTACACTGTTTAAACCCATCCCCTCTTGTCAGGACTGGCCTTAGAATTTGTGAGACCCAGGGTGAAAATTAAACACGAAGCCCTCATGGCATATAGAACCACTTCCCAGCCCCCACTCTTGTAACACACACACACACACCCCTCTGTTGACAATTACTGGTTGCCTATGCACGCATGCGCATGCACTCTCTCTCTCTCTCTCTCTCTCTCTCTCACACGCACACACACACACACACACACACACACACACACACACACACACACCTTTTGGCAGGGGGATTCAAAGATAAGTGATATACTGAAAGTGGGGGGAGACAGGGGTAAGGCCCTGCAGGAAGCAGCCACTCTGGGGGCTGTGTGTCATGGGTGGGAGAAAGCCCTTCAGAAATAACCCATTCCAGGGCCCCAGGAGTGCATCCAGGGTCCTCTTTGAGGACTCTGCAGGGCCCTGGCCATGGCTCCTACTAGCCCTGCTTAAGGCTGACCCTGCCTCTTGTTCTGCGACAGTAGAAAACAAAAATACTCATCATTTTTCCGGCATCTTTTTAGATATTTGAAAACTATTGTCATGTCCCCCTTTTAAAGGGGGGGGGGTGTAGGTCCATTAACAGTTATTAGCCAAGTAAGTTGGGGGGGGCATAACCTCAGAGCTGGGAGTGAACAACAGGGAATGGCATTATGACCTGTTGGGTACTTCTCCCAAAAAACTGAGATTGGGCACTGTCAGAGACAGGATGATGGGCTCGATGGACACTTGGTTTGACCCAGTACAGCTTTATTTATGTTCTTATGTTAAGTCTTATCTCTAGGCTGAAGATTCTAAACAAAACTTGCATTTCAAAAAACATTTAACTCCTAAAACCATTAACATTAATTGCACTTACATTTCAAAACACATTTAACATACAATATATAACAAAACTTAAATGCCAAGAAACATGGCAGGGGAGAGAGCTGGGTTGTGGCAACCTGGTAGGCTGAGGAGCTTTTTCCCGACTCATAGCAGAGAACAGACTAATTGCCCTCGGAGATTGAAGCTCTAATATTCACCGAAGTGGGTGGTCACGACAGGCTAGCTCCCTTAAAGAGACAGGCACCTGACAAGCTCCTGGCCATTCCTGGATGGATGGGGTGGGGCAGGGGGGAGTGTCATATCCCACAAGAACTTATGGGACTCCTACCATTTACACTGCCCCTAGCTCAAAACCGATGTTTAAACCTTTCCAGTTTTATGCCTTAGCCCGAAGTGTGCTAGTACATGTTTTTACAACCTGTTACAGGGTGATTTCCGATGTTACGCGGTCCAGAGTCACCACAGTGGATTCCCAGCGGTTGTGAACTGTTCAACCACCCCCTGCGGTCAATAAAAGCCCCAAACAGACATGACGGGAGCGGGACCATGGCAGGAAATTGGGCCACCAGATCACAGGTTGGGGCAGCGCAACAGATGTGACACTGATTCCCAGTGGTGGACAAAACACCCAGAATGAGCCGGGGAGGGGCGGGACACAGACATGGCCGGCTGAGGGCAAATGAAGCCACAAGGGACAAAAGAGAATGCCCACACAAGGGAAACGGGAAGGGAGGGGGAAGAGGGAGAAGAGCCGCTGAGGTACCACACACAACAGGCACACAGACAGCGAGGGCACAGTGGAACACACAGCACAAACACACGCCCAAGCGTGCACACACCTGCACAGGAAAAGGGGGGGAGACACAGCAGGATGGACAACACACATGGCACATCAGGCATGGGGGGGAGAGGTACAGGGAAGAGGGGGGGAAATGGCACAGGGGCACAGTTGGACACAGGGAACGGCAACCAGGACCCCCAATACAGAGCAGTCCGGCCACAGGCACAGCAGGAGCACACACGGAACAGGGCACGGGCCAGGAACAGTCCAGGAGGACCCGAGGGGGCCCCCTGGATGGCTGCTCCCTCTGGAGGCCTATAGGGACCAGGAGGCAGATGCAGGGCCCCTGCTGGTGTGAAGGCGGCTGGGGGGGTGCTGAGGGTTATGGCACAGGGCCCTGGGCAGGCAGGGTGCCCAGCGGGGTGGCTGCCATCACATAGGCACACATAGTGCCCGCGTGCAGGAGCAGGGAGGTCCCAATGTCATGGAACCTGTCCATCTTGGCAGAATGCTCCCGCACCATCCCCATGATGGCCTGATCCAGCCACCCAAATGCCTCGACCTGCCTGCTGTGCTCCCAGTGCTCCTGCCTCCACTCCAGGCGCACCTCTGCTTGGAGCATCTGGTCCCTTGCCTCCGCCCATTCCAGGAAGTGCTCTATGGCTGCCTCCATGTGGTCCACGGCCGCGAGCATCCTCTCCCCCTGTTCTATGGTGGTCCGGACGATGTCCTCCACCTGGTCCTCCCTCCGGCGCCGTACCCGTGCCCGGTGCTCCCTCATCCGCTGGGATGGGGCACAGGCCTGAGTTGCGGTGGCCCCTCCGGCTGTCCTGTAGGGTACACAACGGTTAGTGGCTTGCTGCCCCAGGCAGCCACCCCCCTTGGTGCCCGGTACCACCAACACCCCTTCCTGCCCCGCCATGCGTGACCTGGGTCCCCCTCCCGGCCTTCACCAGGGGCCCCCCACCCTGCCTGTGTGTCTCACCTGGGTCCTCCGGCCGCTGCCTGGGCTGCTCTGCACTGACCTCCTCGGCCGCCTGCCTCTGGTACTGGGGCATGCCGTGCCCTGTGGGGGTATGTGGGGGTGGTTGGTGGGGGGCTGTCAGGTTGTCTGCGTGGCCCCCCAGCCCTGGACCATAGGGTGTCAGGGTTGGAGGGAGCCTTCCCCCTGGCCGGGCCATCATCAACCCCCCCATCACCCTAGGTCTGGCCCCCCATCCCATCTGCACGCTTCCCCTCTATGTCTGTCTCTGATCCCTCTGAGGCCAGCCCCTCAGTGTTGCTGTGCTCCCCGTGTGACCACTGGCTGAGGGTGATGAGGGTGCAGGTCTCGGAGTCTGGATGTTCGGCCAGGGGGTAGGGGCTCTCTGGGCTGCTGTCCAGGGGGGGGCTGCCAGTCTCTGAGGTCCCAGGGCATTCCTCCTGGAGGTCTGGGGCCCTGGGGTGGATGCCTTCTTGTTGGGTGGCGAGGGGAGGGGGGACCTCGACCCATTCCCTGCCCTGGACCACAGCGCTCCCCATGAGGTGTGGGGCAACAATTGATCCCTTCATATGGAGTATGTGGTCCAGGGCATCATAGAAGGGGGGTGGTCTATCTCCAAGAACACATGTTCATTTCTCTGATTGAGCGCAAGCGCCAGCTGATGCTCCAGGGTCCTCCAGATGCGGATGAAGTCCCGGGTCTCCCGGAGCCCCACTGCCCCCCTCGGTGGTAGGGCCTTCTCCCTCTTCTCCCCTCCAGTTCCTCCT
Source organism: Sphenodon punctatus (assembly GCA_003113815.1). Lineage (NCBI taxonomy): Eukaryota > Metazoa > Chordata > Lepidosauria > Sphenodontia > Sphenodontidae > Sphenodon > Sphenodon punctatus. The sequence continues at coordinate 215,325 of QEPC01000553.1, forward strand.
CCTCTTCCTCCTCCTCCTGCTCCTCCTCCTCCACCTGGGCAGGGTCTGTGTCTTCTGGGGGCTCGGGCTCCCGGGCCCATTTGCATGTCTGCGGGACACAAGGGGTGTGTGTGTTTGGTTGCTGGTCTGCCCTGGTCCCGCATCCCTGCCCCTTTCCCCTCACTTGCCAGCCATCTGGCCGGCCGCTACACACACACACACCCTTGGTGCCCCTGTGCTGCCGGGTCCACTCCCCTTCATTCCCCTTACCCATTTCTGCGGTGCCTCCTCCCCTGGTCTGGTCGATGTCCCCAGGGCAGCCTGTCCTGACTTGCTGCTGCTGCTCTCCCTCCACCTCCTGCATGTGCAGCACGACCACCTCCTCCCCCGCCTGCACCTCCACCTCCTCTTCCTCCCTCGCTCTCTCACTCTCCGCTCTCCTCTGCCTCCTGCCTCGTTCCATCCTGCCATGTTCTCCTGCTGCTGTGTGCCCTTTAAAACTCCCTCCACAGCCTGTGTGGTTGCTGGTTGCCTGGCAGCGATGCTGCGTGCTTTATCCCTGGCTGGGAATCGGTTTGATTGATCCGGTCAGTGATTGCCGTCCAGACGTTACTTTTTTTTGTTTTCCACTGGAAATCTCTTCGACCATGCTTTCGGAGATGGTCCAGTCCAGAGGTCCGGAAGCATGGTTGATTTTGACCCCATGTGGGTATTGACTGTGGTGAACATCTGGCGGCCACCGAACAGACGTTCAGGGCACTTTGACCCCACCGTGGGATTGACCGTGGTTCACTGTGGTTGAGTGTGATCTCGTAACGTCTGAAAATACCCACACTCCTCCTCAAAAGGAATGCAAAATGGTACAAGACTAGAACCCTGGAAATTTTCAGTTGCTCTTAATGAGGGGGTCTGCAACCATCAGACCCAGCCTCTGTAGGTAGAAAAGAAATCCTTGTAAGGAATAGTGCAGGAGAGTTTATTCCTGGGGAAGGTCATGGCTCCTGGAGTCCTGGCTTTTGCCAGCTGGAGGCAGCATAGCAATGGAACCATTCATAGTTATTTCAGTTCTTGTATTCCCAGGAAGAGGGCAAGGGGTACTGGCTCTGACTCACTGTCTTTTGCTATTCAGGATGTATCTCAGTGAAAACAGAAACCTAATAAGCAAGATAAGGAGAGGCTTCATATCATAATGGAATTTGTGCACTTTGGGGGACTGACTTCACAGCCAACATTTCCAGACCACACAGAGAGAAGGCGACATGCTCCCCAACCTGGGAGATTTTTAAAAATATATTTTTATATTTGGGGGGAGGGGAAGTTCCAAGAATTAAAAATAGCAAAGAAGTGTTTGCAAGGCAACAGAGGGAGTGCTTACATCTGAAGTTAATTTGAAAGATGCACTGAATGGCTTTTTAAAGAGCAGATAAACATTGGCATAAAAAGTGTAAATAAAGTTGCCAGACAAAGCAAACATTCAAAGGGAATCATCTCCACGATATTAGTTTGGTGGATTTTAATGGGCCGCCTGGACGAATGTTTGAAGATAAAAATAAGATAATTGCTGAGTAACTCTGGACTGAGTTCTTTGCTCCAGCTTGTAAACTCAAACATGAAAGAGACATTCTCCCTTCCATTGAATTGGGTGTCTATTCTCTGCTAGCATTGGTGAAAGTTGTCATCTCTATAGCCCCAAAACCAAAATCCCCTGTTCAGCCAAGCTCACCCACAACCTGGACAAAATCATCTCTTGGATTAGAGAAGTGAGCTGGATAGCAACACTTTTAAACTGGGGAAGGGAGGGGACATAGTGTCCCCCCCTTTGGCCCCCAAAAGCTTCACCTCTGTTTTTTAAAAAGTTTAAAAGGCATACTTTAAAAACGGAATCAAAGCCCTCCCATTCCCTAAGACTATGGAGCCTCTCTCTGGCAAGGGATTTCTTTCATTCTCAATCTGGTTTTATTTTTCACCTCAGAGGTAAATTAAGCATTCTAAGAGTTCTGGGCCCAAAGATCCTTGACCACTTAATTCCCTCTTCTCTGTGGCAGTGGTCTCCAGCTCATACATCCCAACAGTCCCTATTGAAGAGGGACAGTCCTCCTTTGGGTGCTGAACTCCAATATCCCTCTTCCAGGTGTTACAGTCCCTCTTTCAGAAGAGAACAGTATTCAAGACTCAGGCACATCTTTTGTGGTTGCCTGTAGCCAGGGCATTCTATTTGTTTGTGAAAGTTCTGTTTTTCCTAAAATGTATATAGTTATTGTTTGATTCATTGATATTAGCCAGCTGCTTTCATAGGGGGGTGGAAGTGCATGCTTAAGTACTAGCCAGCAGCTTCTCAGTTGCTATGACAACTGGCTAGATAGACAGCCAGGAAGAAGATTCTAGAAGACTGGAGGGAAATAGGTTATAAAACACCTAACCATGGGATTTGGATAGCTCCCATATTTATGCTGTGACACAAAGGGCTTCCCCTGGTGGGCAGAGTCCATTGGGTGGCAGCATGATTATTATTAATTTATTTATTTTATTTATTTGACAAATTTTTACCCAACCCCTCCTGCCAAAGCTGAGCTGCTAACAAATATAAAAGTTAAGAATACAATATAGATAGATAGATAGATAGATAGATAGATAGATAGATAGATAGATAGATAGATAGATAGATAGATAGATAGATAGATAGATAGATAGATAGATAGATAGATAGATAGATAGATAGATAGATAGATAGATAGATAGATAGATAGATAGATAGATAGATAAACATAAAACAATACAGTCCACCATGGGGAATGTAAAAAAATAAACAAAAGAACCCCACACACACCTTAACTCTAAAACCCCCACCTTACCCATCTCCTTCACTGAAAGCCTGGCGGAACAGCCAGGTCTTACATTGTTGGCGGAAGGAGGGAAGATCCAGGGTCACACGGGCCTCCACTGGAAGGGAGTTCCACAGCCTAGCTGTGTCCATTGAGAACACCCTCTCCATAGTCTCCCCCCGAGCCACTTGGGGGACTTTGAAAAAGGTACCACTGGCAGACCACAGGGGTCGATCCAGAAGCCAGGAGGTGAGACGGTCCTGCAGATAGGTGGGGCCCAGGCTGTATAGGACTTTATAGGTAAGCACCAAAACCTTGAATCAAGTCTGTTAGACTATTGGCAGCAGGTGTAGAGCTCGGAGCACTGGTGTAATGTGATTGTGGTGACCCGTCCCTGCTAGGAGGCGGGCTGCCACATTCTGCACCAGCTGCAGTCTCCAAACCATTACCATGGGAAGCCCCACGTAGAGTGTGTTACAAACAATAGGCTAGTCTTGAGGTGATAAAAGCATGGATAATAGTGGCCAGGTCGGAGTCTGAGACAAACGACTGAAGCCGTCGCACCAGATGTAATTGGTAAAATGCGCTCCTCGTCACAACCCCCACCTGGAAATCCAGACAGAGCTGGGAAACGAGGAGCACTCCTAGTCTCACTCCTAGTCTACGAACCTGGGGGAGCAGCAGGGGCAAACCCCATCAATGACAGGGGATGACACACCCACTGCCTTACCCACTAACATCACTTCTGTCTTGTTGGGATTCAGCTTCAGAAGGCTCGCCCACATTCAGTCCCCCACAGTCACCAAATACTGAGTAAGCACCGAGAGTGCTGGGTCTGGGTTGGATGAAAAAGAGATAGAGTTGGGTGTCATCAAGATATTGATGACACTGCACCCCAAACCATCTCACGACCTGACCCAGTGGCTGCATATATACATTGAACAGGAGAGGGGACAAGATGGAACCCTACAGGACTCCACACAAGAGGTCTCGGGGATATGAAGAATAGTCTCTGAGCACCATCCGCTGATTTCTCCCGGCCAGGAAGGAGTGGAACCATTCAAGAACAACTCCGCCCACTCCGGTTCTGACCCGCAGGCGAGTCATCAATATCTTGTGGTCAGTGGTATCAAAGGCAGCCAACAGATCTAACAGAATCAGCAGGGTCAACCAACCCTGATCCAGTTCCTTGTGGAGGTTGTCAACCAAAGCCACAAGTGCAGTCTCGGTGCCATAGCCCAGATGAAAGCCAGATTGCAAGGGATCCAGAAAACTGATGCAGTCCAGATGTTCCTGCAGCTGCTGAGCCACTACCCATTCAATAACCTTCCCTAAAAAGGGAAACACAGAACAACATACATTTTTGATCAAATTATACCATCACAGTTATTTAACATAATGGGTGCTTTCAGAAGGGATGGCACCCACCACCACCACAGACTTACCCAGGCAGTGATGGGCGCCATCACCTCGGTCGTAATCTGGTCCAGCCACCGAACTAACGTGACAGCAGCCAGGGAGGGGGCAGGGAGACTCATGGACACGCATCTGCCTTGCCCCACCCCCAAGCTGTGCACAGAGGCGCACACACACACACACACACACACACACACACACACACACACACACACACACACACACACACACACACACACACACACACACACACCTGGCTGACAGGCAACCATGGGGACTCCCCAGAACCACAGAGATTCTGGCCTGGGTCCAAGTAAAGCAGGCTTTCAAATGTGAAAACCCACTTTACTCTGGGTCCGGCATCTGGATCCCAACCATGGTGGGGGCTTGATCGGGGAAACATCTGGCAGGCACCTTTTAATGTGATGGATCTTCCCCCACCCCCACCCCTCATTTAAACTGTGCTAAAGCACGTTAAACCATGCCACCATCACGTTTGAAAACACCCAATGTGTAGATGCACCCAAAAAGAGGTTTTTTGCCATTGATCAGGTTTGGCAGAGACTGCAACACCAACCTCCAGCTCTTTCCCCATCAAACATTATCTGGTCCTGAGAGTGTGTTGGAAGAGGAACTGGGGGAGTTGTGGGGCCTGACAGGGCAGCTAGCTTCATTGAATACTCCCTCTGAATAACCACTCCCCCCAAAAATCTTCTGGGGTCAAGTGGCACTATTGCTGTGGGAGTCTTGAGCCCCAGATCCTCTCTTTATTACAAGCTAAACACTGCTATTTTCCCATTTCTCACCATCTGGAAAGGAAGAATGGAAAAGCCAAGGCTGCAAGGTTAGTAGACCCCGTAGGACACAATCTTTGCAAACTAAAAGGTTTGTTTACATTTGGGGGGGAACAAAGGAATTAAAACTAAAAATGTTAGTGTAAAACTGCATAAATGGAGGATTTTCCAAGATGAATTTCAACAAAGTTCCCACTTTTCCACCTAAATTTCTCATTGTAGGGTGAAGATTGTGTTGGGGGGTGTTCTATGTTTGGGTGCTGGGTGAAGTGCATTGTGTGTGGGTGAGTGATATATACGTGTGTCTTTCCCTATCCTGCACTTAAGGAGAGCAACTTCAGGCAGCAAAGGGAGATTTAGGTAGGGTGGGACTGCTCCCCCTCATTTTAGACAACTGCTAGCCCGCAAGCTTCAGTGCAGCTCCTCGTTGTTTTAAATGAGGGGTGGTTGAATTGAACGGCTGAGTGCCATTTTCCATTGGATTCAGCGGGATTGCGAACCCATGGATTTCAAAAGGGTCTGACCCAATGCTCCCAAGTTCACTGAGAGCTCTGAATAGGCAAGATCAGCCTGTACCTGATTCTTACATGCCTAGTTTAAAGAATGCATGGGTAGTGGTTAGGGCTGAAACAAAAGCTTGCAAAAACGAGTATTTTCATTGAAATCCCAGTTCAAATGGAATTGATTTGCCAAGTTCTTGGTGAGGAAAAAAAATCACTGTGCATGTACAAATGGCTGCTGGGCCATTTTGTGCATACACATAGCCACCACTCTTAACCAAAATGGCAGTATTGGCATTGGTATACAAAGTAGTGGCTTGTTGGTGCAGACATACCAGAGTACAGAAAATTAATAAACTGCAACTATAATAATTCCAAAGTGAAATTTAATAAAGACCAATAAACATAAGATTCATACAATCATCTAAAACAGTATAGGAACCATGAAAATGAACCAGTCATAAAGTATAACGTCCACTTGTTCACTACAATGAAAACAGTTCATATAGCTTTCAATCTCCTATAGAACTGTAATACTACCACTTGTATATTGTGATGATGATCATTTATCTCTGATTGTGGAAGTGAAATTTTCTTAGGTTGAGAAACAAATGCTGTGACGTTTCGCTTAACAGCTTCTTCAGGAGTGCACTAAATGCTCAACTCAGGAGTATCATCATCCCATACACACTTCTACAGAAAAAGAAACCCCCAAAGGGCAACATGAGACATTTCTTTGGCCAAATACAAACAAATAAAAGTACATTCATTTGGGAATTAATCATATATCTTTCACTTTAGGTCCCGGTACTAGAGTGTGTGAGTTTTACCTGTGAGAAATAAATTGGGCTGCTCATTCAGCCCTAATGATGGTGGCAGGCATCCTATAGGCAGGGACCCATGTTCACTGTATTTTGTCCACTGCTGCCAATGGGAAAATGCAGTGAACACAAGTCCTATCTATAGTTCTGTAGCAGGGAAGATTGGTGCTGCCTCTGCTCCAAGTGGCTTGGAGCCAGTGGGAGGTGTTGTCCCTTTAAGAGCGCCCCAGCTGGTGCCACTCAGACAAGTGGCACAGGGAATTTAAACCTGATGCAGCAACAGCAGAGACATGCCACAGAGAGATGCCACAGAGAGATGCCACAGACTGGAAGCAGCTTGGAGCTGAGTGGCAGCTGACCAGGATGTGGATGCAGGAATCCTGAGATGCCCAGGCTTGGGAGGAAACCCTGAGAAGGACCAAGGAGGTTAGAGGCAGGTGGAGTTGGTGAACCCCACCAGAGGTACATGTAAACTGTGAGTGACCCTGCTCGGGAGAGTGGAAGCCGGGACAATTCTGAAGGAGATGGAAGCCTCAGAGTCAGCAGGGTTCAGGTTTATTTATATTTATTTATTATACAATTTTATACCACGCCCCTTCTACAAAGCAGCTCAGGACAGCTTACAATTTAAAACAAAAATATAACACATATAAAATACAAATATAAAGCCACTTTAAGGGGGAAGCCATCAAAATATAAATATAAAACAAAAACCCTCCCACCCTAGTCCTCAAATCCATCCCACCCAACCTGTCTCACTCACCGAAAGCCTGATGAAGCAGCCAGGTCTTACAAGATCATCTAAAGGAGGGGATATCCGGGGCCAATCATGCCTCCACTGGGAGAAAGTTTCACAGTCTTGGTGCAACCACCGAGAACGCCCTCCCCACAGTAACCCCCCGGGATACCCAGGGCACTTCGAGGAAGGCGCCCCGGTTGACCACAGGGGCTGATTCAGAGCCCGGGGGCGGGTGAGGCAGTCTCATGAGTAAAAGGGACCCAGACCATGTAGGGCTTTAAAGGTAAGCACCAACACCTTGAATTAAGCCGGAAAGACTATAGGCAGCCGGTGCAGAGAACAGAGCACCGGTGCAATATACTCCCGGTAGCCTGTCCCCATAAGGAGGCAGGCCACTGCAGTCTCCAAATTGTCACCATGGGTAACCCCTAGGGGTGGGACTACCGGATCCTCCGGTATCCAATACTGCCGGTATTTGATGTAACAGCAGTATCGGATTAAACCCGGTAATCTGGCCCGTTTACCGGATTCCCCCTTACCGGATTTTTTACATTGCGGCCATTCAAATGAATGGCCGCAATGTAAAAAAACACACCAAAAAAAACCCCACTTTACTTTCCCTCCCGAGTCCAGGCTGCGCGGGTGGAAGGGGGGACACCCCCACCCACCCTGCTCAGCCTGGCTTTTTAAAAAAAAAAAAAAATTCCCCCGAAGTCCCTGCTAGTGCGGGCTCCAGGCTGCCACCGGCAACCCAGAGCCTGCACCAGCAGGTATGATCCCTGGGGTGGGGGGTGGTTTAACACACACCCCACCCCATGGATCAGATCACCCTACCAGTAGTCCTACCTCCCCACCCAGGGATCTCCTACCTTGCGCTCTGAGCAGCGGCGGCGGTGACGGTCTGACTCCGGCGGCTACAGCGCTGGCTGTGGCTGCTGGCTTCAACACTACTAGGCCTTCTGGGGAAACCCGGAAGTTCACCGGAAGGCCTAGCAGCGCTGAAGCCGGCAGCCACAGCCAGCGCTGAAGCTGCCGGAGTCGGACCACCGCTGCCTGGAGCACAAGGTAGGCAATCCCTGGGTGGGGAGGTAGGGTGATTCCCTGGGGTGGGGTGTGTGTAAACCACCCACCACCCCAGGGATCACCCTAGTACCTGCTGGTGCAGGCTCTGGGTCACCGCCAGCAGGGACTTCGGGGAGAAATTTTTTTTTTTAAAACCAGGCTTGGCAGGGTGGGTGGGGGGTGCCCCCCTTCCACCCGCACAGTCTGGGAGGGGGAGGGGGAGGTTTTTTGTGGTTTTTTCCATTGATTTCAATGGGGACAGTTCCCCATTGAAATCAATGGAACAAATCCGGTACCGGTAAACAGGTACACAGATCCGGCAATCCGGTTTTTTAAAATCTGGTAACTGGTAAATCCAGTACCCGGTATTTTCCCCAATGTCCCACCCCTAGTAACCCCACATAAAGCACGTTACAATAGTCAGTCTTGAGGTGTTGAAAGCATGGATGATAGTGGCCAGGTCGGTGGTTGAAGCCATTGCACAAGATATAATTGGCAAAATGCACTCCTCACTACAGCCCCCACTTGCACATCCAGACAGAGCTGGAAAACAAGGAGCACTCCCAGACTGAACCTGGGGAACCAGTGGGAACAAACCCCATCAATGATGAGGGATGCCACACACGCTGCATTCCCCACTAACATCATCTCTGTCTTGTCAGGATTCATCCTCAGTTAACTCACCCTTATCCACCTTATCCAGTCCCCTACAGCTGGTAAGCACAGAGACTGCCAGGTCTGGGTCAGATGAAAAAGGAAGGTAGAGTTGGGTGTCATCAGCATACTGATGACACTGAACATCAAACTGTCTCATGACCTCACCCAGAAGCTGCCAATACACGTTGAACTGGAGACGGGACAAGATGGAACCTTGCAGGACACCACACGAGAGGTCCTGACGAGATGAAAAATAATCCCCAAGTACCACTCACTGAGTTCTTCCAGTCAGGAAAGAGCGGAACCATTCAAGAACAATCCCACTCTCCCCGGCACAGTCCCACAGGTGAGTCACCAACATCTCATGGTCAATGGTATCAAACACAGCCAACAGATCTAACTTAATCAATAGGATCAAATTACCCTGATCCAATTTAGGAGGTCGTCGACCAAAGCCACAAGTGCAGTCTCAGTACCACAACCTGGGTGAAAGCCATACTGTGAGGAATCCAGAAACCTGATGCGGTCAAGATGCCCCTGATGTTGCTGAGTCACTTCCTGTTCAATAACCTTCCCTAAGAAGGGAAGGTTAGAGACAGACCGATAACTGGTGAGGTTGGCCTGGACCTGTGGCCCATTGAAGGGCAAGGTCTATGTGGGAGCGAGAGATCCCAGGACCCATAACCTTGGATGCTTAAAGATAGTTGAGAGTGGTTCTAGAGAGCCCTGCATAGCTCTGGAAGTCTATATGGGGAGAACCCTGTGTGGCACTATAAGAGCCTGGGTGGCTCTGGTAGGGGAAAAGCCTTGGAGCTCTGAGAGATAATTACTGATTAATATAAATAAGAGTTATATTAATGGCCTCCCATGGTGATGATGGGTACTGGCAAGCCCTTTTATGCCAGATCAGTCAAGGGAAGTGAGACCCTGGGATGGGACCCTGTGACAAAGTGGTGGAGAATGTGGGCATTCCAAGGGGGCCCTTAAAGGGACCCATAATGGTCTCAAGGAGTACTGAAATACAATTATAGGACTGGAGTCATGTGCGTATCCAGACTTCCCTGAGTGGAGTGATCCAAGTTAAATAGAAGGCAATGCAAACTGTTAAATGGGGGATGTGGAAAAATAGTGGGATGCAAGTGAATAACCCAATGGACAGAAAGAGGAATTATAAAATAATAATCGGGATTTTGTTGGGAATACTGTTCATTAGTACAATGAGTAAAAACTGTGTTATGAGGCATGGGCCCAGCTGCAATGTTGGGTTCTTGGGTTTAGTCCGGTAGAGTTTGGACACCCCCCGAACATTTGGAAAGTTTGGTCCTTCCAGGAGGCTTGGGGTGTTCCAGGGACCCCCAGGGGGACCAATGGCAGCATGGCAGGCCATCAGAGACCCAGCAGCAGCAGGAGCAGCAGCAGAGACCAGGAAGGCTTGGCACCCTGGGTTTCCTGGGCAGGCAGGCTCAGTGTTTGGCCCCTGGGGGTGCCCATGGCACCAGGACTGGCCATCTGAGACCTATCAGCAGCAGCAGCAGCAGAGGCTGGGAAGGCTTGGGGTTTGGTGGCTGGGAACTGTGGCAGAGGCCTGGCCAGGACTTGGTGGCTGGCACCCCTACTGGGCTGGGCATTGCAGGCTGGCATCGGTGGAGCAGCAGCAGAGATCCGCCTGGCATCAGCAGCAGCAGACACCAGGAAGGTATGGCGCTTGGCATCCCAGGCTGCCTGGGCAGGCTGTCTCAGCGCTTGGCTCCTGGGGGTGCCTGTGGCACCAGGGCTGGTCATCTGAGACCCAGCAGCAGCAGCAACACCAGAGGTCGGGAAGGCTTGGGCTTGGTGGCTGGCACCCATAGGGGTAAGGGCATTGCAGGCTAACATTGGTGGAGTGGCGGCAGAGGTCTGGCCAGGGCTTGCACCTCTGCTTGGCTGGCCATTGCAAGTTGGCATCAATGGAGCAGTGGCAGAGGCCTGGCCAGGGCTTGGTGGCTGGCACCCCTGCTTGGCCGGGCATTTCAGGCTGTTAGGCATTGGTGGGGCAGTTGCAGACAACGAAGTGGAACAACAGCCCTCCCTGCCTGGAACATAGGCTCCAGAACCCTGATGGTGGGTCCTGGGGCTGGAGTGGCTGGCTGCTTCTTGATGCAGTGGAATGACAGCTGTGCATGTAATGTAGGCCCCAGAACCCTGATGGTGGGTCCTGGGGCTGGAGTGGCTGCTTCTTGATCCCTTGGAATGACCGGTCCCTGTGATCAGAATGACAGCCCCAGAACCCTGATGGTGGGTCCTTGGACATGAGTAGCAGCAGAGGCCCGGCCAGGGCTCAGTGGCTGGCACCCCTACTTGGCTGGGCATTGCAGGCTGGCATCCTACTCAACTGAGCTCAAGAAGCTCTTTTGCAAATTGGGAAAGCCTTTTCTGGTGGTGAATCTCATGGGCACCCAGCCCCCGCCTGCCAGCGCACTCATCCGAGCTATGCCCGTCTACAAGACTGAGGAGCAAATGACTGACATGCAGTATCAGCAGCAGCAGCAGACACTGGATTGCCCAGGCACAGTAGCTGCAGCTAGCAACCCTGTTCAGCCAGGCATTGCAGGCTGGCTGGCATTGGTGGAGCAGCGGCAGAGGCCTGGCCAGGGCCTACTTGGCCGGGCATTGCATGCTGGCTGGCCTTGATGTGGGACACTTGTGGACAATGAAGTGAAATGACAGCCCTGTCTGGAATGTAGGCCCCAGAACCCAGATGGTGGGTCCTGGGGCTGAAGTGGCCATCACCCCTACTTGGCCGAGCATTGCAGGCTGGCATCAGTGGAGCAGCGGCAGAGGCCCAGCCAGGGCCCTGTGGCTGGAACCCTACTTGACCAGGCGTTGCAGGCATGCATCCTACTCTCCGGATCTCAACAAGCTATTCTGCTAATTGGTCAAGCCTTTTCCAGTGATGAATCATGTAGCCACCCAGTAGCAGACACTGGATTTCCAGGGCACAGTACCTGTGGCACAGCAGAGACAGCAGAAGTGGACATTGGGTTGCTAGGGCACAGAACCCAAGGCACAGACAGCAGAGGCAGCATTGGCAGCAACAGCAGACATTGGATTGCCTGGTAGCAGAACCCGTGGCACTGACAGCAGAGGCAGCATTGGCAGCAGCAGCAGCAGACATTGAATTTCCCCATAGCAGAATCCATGCGACAGACAGCAGAGGCACAAACCAAGAAGGTATTATGAAACAGTAAAAATACAACTATATACCAAAAAATACCATTCCAAAGGAAGGCAAAAATGGTTAAATAAACCAAAAAAGAAAAAGAAAAAAACAGTAGGTAAATAACAGAGTAGATTTATAGGCCATGAAATATAAAACAAGACCCAATGAATCATACAGAGAACATCTCTACATCCAAATAGATACAGACAAAGGACATCTCTATGTTCCAGTGGGGTTTTTGTGATTGTTTGTTTTTTTAAAATTTACCAGGCTGGGCGGATGGAGGTGAGCCCCGGAGCCTCTTCCGCCCATGCAGCCTGGAGGGGGAGGGAAAACCGGGTTCCCCCCCTGTCCCACACCCCCCGCCTGAATGGGTTCAAAACCCAAACTTTGTTCAGCCAGTTCAGGCTGGGGGCAGTTTGGGTTTGTGTCACAGCCCAGCCTTGAACCCATGGCCCCTGGGGTGCTGGAGAGCCTGTCCAGCACCCTGCGCCACCTGGTGGGCTTGTGAGGGTGTTGGATTGTCCCCCTTCTGTTTCCTTTGTGTGCTTGCTCCCTGTGTGTCATGCCCCCTCCCAGCTGTAGCCAGTTACCTTAGTCCTGCCTCCCAGCTTCCTGATTGGCCACAGGAAGTATTTAAGCCTTGGTGTGGCCACAGGAAGCTGGTGGAGCAA
>QEPC01000553.1:228860-247467 GCA_003113815.1 Sphenodon punctatus
GCCTCTGGCTTCCCCTGTTGCCTCCCGCTTCCTCTGTGTTGATCCCTTGATCCCTGTCTTCCAGTTCCCGGCCCCCTGTGTTTCTTCCCTGTCCCTCCACCTCGATGATGAGTCGTATGCCTTCCTAGACCAGCTTGGCTGGTACTTATGCGGAGTGCTTTATCTCCTGGATATCAGAGAGCGGATGAGAGGTTCCCTTGCTAATCCTGTGGCTCCCCTTTTGCCTTCCCTCATCTTCCCCTCCGTCCTTTCCCTAGGCTCCGACCACGGAGCCTGACAGTTTGGGGTGTTCCCGAATGGCCCAAACACCCCAAGTTCAGGCTGAACACCAAACCCCTGAACTCTGTTTGCACATCCTTAGCTCTGGCCTGGCAAATCCAAATGTGTCCATGCAATCCTGCTGCTGCCGTATGGGAGCCCTTCCCTGGAAAATCCTACCATCCTGGCCCCATGGGTGTTGTGCACAGGAAAATCCTGCTGCTGCCTTCTCTGCTGTTCCACGGGTTCTGTGCCCGGTCATTCCAATGTCTGCTGCTGCTGCCTCTGCTGTCTGTGCCATGGGTTCTGTGCCCCGGAACTCTAATGTCTATTGCTGCTGTCAATGCCGCCTCTGCTGTCTGTGGCATGAGTTCTGCTACTGGGCAATCCAATGTCTGCTGCTGCTGCTGCTGCTGCTGCTGCCAATCCCACCTCTGCTGTCTGTGCCATGGGTTCTGCTACCAGGCAATCCAGTGTCTGCTGCTGCTGCCAATGCCACCTCTGCTGTCTGTGCCACGGGTTTTGTGTCCCAGCAATACAATGTCTGCTCCTGCTGGAAATGCTGCCTCTGCTGTGCTACGGGTTCTGTGGCCTGGCAATCCACTGTCTGCCAATGCTGCCTCTGCTGTCTTTGTTCTGTGCCCTGACAATCCAATGTCTGCTGCTGATGCCAATGCCACCTCTGCTGTCTGTGCCATGGGTTCTGTGCCCCAGAAAGCCAATGTCTGCTGCTGCCAATGCTGCCTCTGCTGTGCTGTGGGTTCTGTGTCCCGGCAATCCAATGTCTGCTGCTGCTGCTGCCAATGCCACCTCTGCTGTCTGTGGCATGGGTTCTGCTACCAGGCAATCCAATGTCCACTGCTGATGCCAATGCCGCCTCTGCTGTCTGTGGCATGGGTTCTGCTACTGGACAATCCAATGTCCTCCGCTGCTGCCACCAATGCTGCCTCTTCTGTCTGTGCCATGGGTTCTGATACTGGGCAATCCAATGTCTGCTGCTGCTGCTGCCAATGACGCCTCTGCTGTCTGTGCCATGGGTTCTGCTACCGGGCAATCTGATGTCTTCTGCTGCTTCCAATGCTGCCTCTGCTACCTGTACCACAGGTTCTGTGCCCCAGCAATCCAATGTCTACTGCTGCTGCCAATGCTGCCTCTGCTGTGCCATGGGTTCAGTGCCCCGGCAATCCAATGTCTGTTGCTGCTGTCAATGCTGCCTCTGCTGTCTGTATACCAAAAAATACCATTCCAAAGGAAGGCAAAAATGGTTAAATAAACCAAAAGAGCAAAAAAAAAAAAGTAGGTAAATAACAGAGTAGATTTATAGACCACGAAATATAAAACAGTCTGAACACATAAAACAAGACCCAATGAAACATACAGAGAACATCTCTGCATCCAAATAGATACAGACAAAGGACATCTCTACGTCAAAATAAATACAAAACAATTTGGAAATCACAATGCAGAGGACCAGACAAAAAGTCCAAGAAGGTAGAAAAATAATTGAATGTCCCAACGTTTCACTGCCAAATGCAGCTTCTTCAAGGGTTCTCTACAAATGTTGTCTGAATCAACTGTCTTCAGGAATGACCCATTTCAAAATGCCAGCACAAGCTGTAACCTGATCCACAGAGTGACAAGGGAACCTCCCTGCCCTGCATGCATAAAGGAATAACAATCAAGGTAATGCAGTGTTCAAAACAGATACAATAATTCAATTCAGAACATGACCTTTATAAAAAAAGGAGGAAAACCAATCCTCTTCACAATAGCATTACTGCTAACAAATTGTAACTGGAACACTCACCCAATTTCAACGAGTCAATTTAGGCTGTGGTACAATCTTTAAAGTGGCGGGGGCATTATCTCCCTGCTCTAGATACATAAAAGAGCCAATGGTAGTCAGAACTGAGTCCAAGACCCAAATAGAGCAAGAGCCCAGCCCATATAGACCCCCCCCCCCCGAACAGTCAGCCCGGCAACAGACCTGAAACAATCCCTCAGAAAGCAGTAGCATCGTTATGTCAGCCTGACTTCCTTACAGGGCTGGCGCTCTTAGCTGCCTCTGTACTTGGCCCATGCCGAAACAGCCTAGCTTTCAAAGATGTCGGCAATAATCACATGTCAGCTGAGCAGTTGTTGATTGGTCTATTTCTACTGACATTAATTATGCGGGGGGGCGCGCTCTCAATAAGTGTTAAGCTAAGTTACATTGAACAATAACTAAATAAAATATATCAGTCACTGAGGTTTCTCATGTTACAGAATCAAGGAAGTCATTCAAACCCCGGGGTTCAACAGAATCTAACATCAGTATCCAAAAAGCTTCTCTAGAAGCTAATAGTTTAGGGTTAATGGGAAGGGATAATTTTTCAATACCCAAAATGAAAACAAATTACTGTCCTTATGATGTAAATTATAATGCTCCACAAGGGGAGCTGAAGGAGTTCTATTCTTTAATCTGCTACAATGTTCAGTAATCCTAGTTCTCAAATGTCAACTAGTTTTCCCCACGTAAAACTTCCTGCAGGGGCACTGAATCACATAAATCACCCCGATTGTGTTACAATTAATACAGTCATTAATATAAATCAGTTTGTTTTTACTGTCCTGAAATGTTTTAATCTTAGCACTAAATGGGCAGTTAGAACACTGACCACAGGGAAAATTCCCCATAATTTTTTTACTGTCCAGGGTTCTTGGAGAAAATGATGGCAATCGAGCCCTAATAATATCACTTAAATTCCTACCCTGTTTATAAGCAAACAGAGGTGGTATGGAAGAATTCCAAGCTATATATTATTTTGGCCTACAGATCCCTGACAAATGCTTTGGCCTAAGATGCAAGGCACGTACACAGACAGCTCGGCTGTTGGGTTTTTTTCTGTTGACATCTCTATGCTGGCCCTTATCTATATCTAATGATAGCACCTGTGTGTGTGGGTTAGCTACACTCCCTGACAGATGTCCCACTCCACCCTTGGGCCCCCTTATCCCTCCTTCAGAGGAACTGAACTTGCTTGTGTCAGCAACCCAATTTCTGCCTTGTAACAAGAGGTATTGTCTGTCAGATATGATTATCTAATACCAGAATGATCGAACCACGTATGGTTGCTTGTTTACTACTGTGTATATAAGAAAACTCTTCGCTGAAAGGTGTGGTCCATTGGTAGCAATACCAAGTGTGTCCCACAGCTGTGTATCTGAATAAACCTGATGGAACGTTCCTGCTGCAGCCTCCTCTCATTTCAGCCTGAAAATCCACGACAGTGGAGTTTGAAAGTCTTTAATGTGGTCCAATGTTTTAGAATAATCTTCCCCAAATGATTAGTATAATTATTAAATGTAGTAATACAAACAATCCTGTTCTGGGGATCTTTTGAAATAGATTCTGATGTTTGAAGTGGAGACCTTCTGGTAAGCCCTGCTACTCGCTGCAGATTATTACGTATAACAAATTCGGGGTACCCCCTATCCCTAAAATTCCCACTCATAAATTTTGCCTCATTCCAAAATTGAAATTCATCTGTGCAATTCCTTTTAATACATCTGAATCGATTAAAGGGAATATTTCTAAGGAGATGTCTCGGATGGTGGCTTGTATATTGAAGACAGGTGTTTTGATCAGTAGGTTTTGTGTAAGTATAAGTGATTTTATTGTACTATGTAAGCCATTTAGCCATAAATTAAATTTCGAAAGGGAATCCTCATCATCTACCCATAAAATCAAAATATCATCAATGAATCTGTGCCAAAAGAATATAAAATTAAAGAAGGGATTAAATTCCTGATTATAAATTAATTTATTTTCCCATTCACCCATAAATAAAATAGCAAGTTCAGCTGACAATAGGCTACCCATGCTCACCCCTTTAGTTTGAAAATATAAATTATTATTAAATTCAAAATAGTTCCGCGACAAAACTAGATCCCCAAGACTTAACAAAAATTCAGTAGGAGGTTTCTGATCTAATCTTTGATTAAGGTAAACATTCAAAGTATCTAATGCTTCGTTATGTGGTATATTAGTATAAAGGGCCTTTACATCAATGCTCACTAAAATAGGATTAACCCCGCTAATATCCATATCTTCCAGAATGTTAATTAAGTGAGTAGTATCCTTTATGTAAGATGGAACATGCTCAACAAACGGTTTCAGAAAAAAACCCACATACTTCGCAATTGGCTCTAAAATAGAACCTATACCAGAAGCATTCGGCCTAAATTCTAATGGGTTAAGTCCCTTGTGTATCTTGGGAAGCCCATAAAAAACTGGTGTATGAGGAAAATCCTTAGTAAGAAATCTGAATTCTTTTTCTGTAATTATATTCTTTGCCACCGTATCTGAGACAATCCTAGAAATCTGTCCCTTAACAGAATCTGTTGGATCTTTATTCAATAATCTATAATCTGTAGGAACCTGAAGTAAATTTAGACACCCCTTAATATAATTATCTCGATCAAGTACCACTATGCCTCCTCCTTTGTCTGCTTTCTTAATTACGATTGTTGCAATTTGTCATGTTGCAAATTCCTAAGCACAGTCCAATCCCGTCTAGAAAGATTGACAAAAGGACTACACGGAGGGTTATCTTCCAAAGTTCGAATTTCTTGAAGTATCTTATTTTCAAAGACAGGGATAGCCCTATCAATGTTGGTCTTTGGGGAAAAAATTCAGATTTAAATTGACAAGGACCCAAATCCAAAACTGTAAAGGAGGAGTCTGCAAAAAAAATTTAGTTTTATTTTACGGAAGAGTTCATTAATTTCCTTCTTTACTTTACTTTCCTTTCCTTCCCACTAATTTGTAAAAATTAGTGGGAACAAAAGAGTCCTTTTGACAGAACATTCATTTCAGCATCAGACAGATTTTTATGAAACAAATTAATGACCTTCAATTTCTGTTTTTGTGCCATTCTGCCCTTTTGTAATCCCGCTTGTTCCTTTGGGGTAACTCCCTTTTGCGATCCCTTAACAATTATTTTTGTGGGTGCAGAGGGGTAGTATCAGAAATGTCTGAAGCAGTAGCTGAATCAATGCTACTGGCTGAAGATATGTCATTCTGAACAGTTGACTTATAATCAGATCTCCAATTATAAACCCTATTTTTCATATAATCCATTCTATATCTTTCAAATTTTAATAATTTATACTTTCTGATATCCTCCTTCAGTGCATTCAATTTTTGTTCTGTCACTTTAATTAAATCTGCATAATTGGCTGAGTCAAGTGTATCTTGAAATTTTAATTTTTGTGTTTCAATATCTTTATTTAGCTCATTCACTGCTAAATTACTAGTTTCAATTATCAAACCATTAAATCAAGAGAACATTTGTAGCATATATTAGCCCATTTATCCAGAAAAGCTGAATCCTGGTTAAATAGTGTAGGTCTTTTGATAATTCTTAGGCCCCTGGGGATTTGTTTAGCTCTAATGTAATCAGCTAATGTGAAAGAATGTAGCGTAATTCTTACTGTTTAGTACATAATCTCATTAACTTATTAGAATTATTATTTTCTCCATTTGATTCCTTTGTAAATAAAAAGCTATCTTTTCCAATAATAGTAGCTATATCTTTCTCACTATAGCTGTATACCTCCATAATTATACCAAATAAGCATACACAAACCAAGAAGGTATTATGTAACAGTAAAATTACAACTATATACCAAAAATACTGTTCCAAAGGAAGGCAAAAATAGTTAAATAACCATTTCAGTTATGAGGGGCCGGAAGCCCTCCTTCAATTCCCGGAAGGCCTAGAAGAGGCCTGAAGTTCTCCGGAGCACTGCCGGAGCCGGACCCACTGCCGCCGTCACCGGACCCAGGGTCAGAGTCCCGGCACCACCAGGTCCATCAATCCCTGGGGTTGGAGTTTTTTGTTTGTTTGTTTTTAATTTTTTACCGGGCTGGTGAGGGAGGTGAGCCCCAGTGCCCCTTCCACCCATGCAGCCTGGAGGGGGGAGGTAAAATGGATCCCCCCTGCCCTCCCGAAGGGTTCAGTAAAACCAAACCGGTTCAGGCCAAAGATGTTGGACTTGGATCTGGAACGGTTTCGGGGGTGCCAAACTCCAAATGGGCCAAACACCAAACCCCCTGGTGTTCGCACATCCCTAGGCAGAGCACTTACGGACCAGTAGACAGTAGCAGCGGCATTACCAGGCCAGTGGGGACCATCACCCAGGGTTGCCAGGGCAGGCAGACAGGCACCTTGGCATGAGAGGCAGGCAGGCCGGGCTTCAGCTTTGCCCACAGGGCGGGCAGACAGGCACTTTGGCATGAGCATGAGAAGGCAGTCTGAGGCAGGGTTTGATCTTCGCCACCTGGGTGGGCAGGCAGGCAGACAGGCAGCATGGCATGAACATGGGAAGGCTGGCTAAGGCAGGGTTTGATCTTGGCCACCTGGGCAGGCGGGCAGACAGGCAGCGTGGCATGTGAGGCAGTAGGTAAGGCAGGCTGGGACCTTGGCAGGGCACTCAGATAGGCTGGTGAAGACTGTGCAGTGAGACAGAGAGAGTCAGATAGGTGGGCCGAGATCATCTAGCTAGAGGCTGGCTGGTAGGCTTACAGCTTCCCAATGCCACCCTGCATCATGATGTCAGTCAGATAGGCCGGCCGTAGGGATGGGCGAACGCGGTTTGGAAGTTCGGAGTTCAGACCAAACTCAACCAGTTCGGTCGACCGAACCAAACTTCTGAACCAAATTTCCGAACTCAGCTCTGTTCGCCCATCCCTAAAAGATAATATTCCATTTAGTTCAATGGGGTTTGAATTTCCGAACTCTGTTCGGAAGTTCGGAGTTCAGACTGAACTCGAATAGTTCGGTCGACCAAACCGAACTTCCAAACCGAACCGAATTTCCGAACTCAATTCTGTTCGCCCATCCCTAGCTGGCAGAGGCCGTCTAGTGAGAGACAGAGAGGGAGGCAGAGTGGGCACCGGACATTGGAAGGGAGAGACAGTATCTCAGCAGCAGCAGCCCAGATTGAGGAGGAGCTCTGTTCCAAGAGTGCCCCTGGCATGGGATGGCATGTGCCAGTGCACCATCAATGCATGTCCAGGGGCAGCTCATGGAATCCCAGCAGCAGAAGTTTCACCTTAAGGAACAACAACTGCTCCACCAACTTGGCCCCCAGTCTCAGGTGGTGCGGTGAGCAAATGTCCCCCGCCATGCAGAACACCCACTCACTGGGGACACTGGTTGGTGGGCAGAACAAGAGACCCTTGGCAACTTTGGACAGGGTCGGCCACATGTTGGTCTTGCTGGCCCTGTAGGCCAAGGGATCGCTGCTGGGTTCGATGCACAGCTCCTCCTCCAGGTAGCTCTCCACTGCTGCTGAGGCGCTGTCGTACTCCCTCACGTAACTCTGTCTGGGCACCACCTCCACCACTACCCTCAGCCACGTTGCCTGCCCTGCTGTGCACAAGCCCTTGCTCGCCAGAGTGCCCTGCACACATGAGCTGCTGCTGCTCGCAATAGGGGTGATGCTGCTGCTGCTCAGCTGACTGCTGGTGCTGTTACTGATAGGGTTGGTGGTAGGGATAGACCCAGCCTGCTGAAAGGGGTGGCTTCTCCCACTCCCACCATCCCCAGGGGCATCCTGCTGCTGCTGTGCACTCTCAAGAGCCCACTCTGCCTGCCGGACCCTCTCTACCAGGTCACTCTTCCAGTGCCCATAGAGCACTGTCTGGTGTGCCATGCTGCCCGACCCTGAGGTCCAGCATGGCTGCCAAAATGTATTCCTCCCATTTCAGAAGCTCATCGAACCGCACCTTCAGACCTGCCTTCAGCTGCTGCACCAGGTCAACCACCTCATCCGCCAGCTTCCTGCCCTGAGGACCACAATCCTGCACCTGGAGAATTTTCTCCAGTCTCCTCAGGAAACTCTGGACCAGAGGGGTCACCTGACTGATGGTGGCCGTGGAGGAGCTGATGGTCTTCGTCACAGCCATGAATGGTCTCAGCACAAAGACCATGTGAGCCAGTATCTCCCATTATGCCCCATCATACCCTGGAGGTGACCCGCTGTCCGTCACCAGTTGAGCCTGATGCAAGGCGGCTTTCTGCTCCAGAAGCCGCTCGAACATCAAGAAGGTCGAATTCCACTGTGTGGACACATCCTGCACCAGCTGGTGCACTGGGGACCTTTGCTCTACCTGCTTTGCCCGGTGGAGGTCTCTGCCCTTCGTGCTCTGGTTAAAGAAACCGGCAAGCTTCCTCCCCTGATCAATCAGGGAGCTACAGGTCCCTGCCCCAATCCCCTTCTCCCACAAGCCCAGTGTGTCCCTGACTACCAGGTGAAGGGTGTGTGCGGTGCAAGGGATGCTGGTGAAGCCCTCCTCATGGACTGCCCTCAATATGTTGGCCGCATTGTCTATCCCCACGCAGTCCTTGGTGAAGGGCACACCTGGTGTGATCCACTCCCTCACCATGACAGTCAGGGCTGCCTCAATGTTCTGAGGGGTGTGGGGGCTGTCCATGACTTCTGCCTGAAGCAGGGCCCACTTATACCCTGCTTCGGAACCCCTCCTGCCACTGCCAAGCGCTGCCTCTGGGTCCTGCCACTAGTACGCCATCACTGCCAGGTAGGCATGCTGCGTGTTCCTACTCGACCACAGGTCTGTGGTAAAGTGGACAGTGGCACCCCCAGCCCTTGCCAGCTGCTCCCTTACCCGCTCCTTTAAAACCCGGTACAGGGCTGGCACCACCTGATGACTCAGGGTGGTGCACGTGGGCAGCTTAAACTGGGGGGCCAGGAACCCAACCAGGCGCCTAAACTCCATGTCCCCGACCACCGAGAAGGACTGCCTGTCCAGCACTATAATTTCTCCCAACATGCACGTGGCTTTCAGTTGAAAGCCACATGGCTCACCACGTCCTGCAGCTGCCGATGGACTTGGCAGCTGCCCCCACCCCAGTTCCTCTGTGGTGCACTGACGCTGCTGCTTCTGATTCTCCCCCCCTAACAGCGATACCACACCTGCTTCTAGAGGCAGCTGTTCATCAGCAGGCAAGCGTCCTGCTCTGAGGCAGACGACTGGCCACTGCAGTCGGGAACCCGCTGGTGTCCACTGCCCCTGCCTGCCCGCTTAACAGCACATCGCTGTGGCATCCCTTCAGGTGCCTCGCCATGGCAGTTGTGCCAACAATGGTGAGCAGCTGCCCATGCTTCACCACCTTCTGACACAAACTGCACTGCACCTCCCCGGGATCATCCACCCGCATCAACTTAAAATGCACCCAGATGGAGGATTTTTTGCACCCTCCTGTCTTCTGGCTCACAATGGGTGACGCACCACTGACAGCGCTGCTGGGAGGGGCAGAACATGGTGGCGACACAGTTCTCAGAGGGACAGCCATCGCCTCAGCACCAGACATCTCCTCCACAGGACTAGTATCTACCTCACTGTCCCCAATCTGAGTGATGTCCCGTGAAGGGGTACTTGGACCCTGAGGGTGCTGGACTGCCCACAATGCTGCTGCCACTCCCCCTGTGCCCTCTATAGCTGCTGCTCCTGCTGCTCCTCTACCTGCTGCCATTTCCCAGGGATTGGGCTCTACCTCTAGCAGCCAGCGTGGGATCGACCAGCCCTGGACTGCTGGGGATCACATCAATAATGGGGGTCGGGGACATTGGTGACCCTGGAGGAACATCCGACCCCGAAGCACCTGCTCCTGCAGCTGCAGCAGAGACAACCACAGCCTCCTGGACTGTAGGGCTTCCAGTGCCCTGTGTGGCAGTGGAGGATGCTGGCAGGAGTCGCCGGTGACCCACCCCCTAGTGCCGCTGCTGGGAGTCTGTGATGTCTGACTGCCAAAATCAGACCTGTGCAATTTGGGGTGTGGTGATGGGCTTGGGTTGCTGCTGATGCCTACTACCACTCCACTGGCACGGCCCCTGCTACCTCTGCCACGTGCCCCATTGCCCGCCTTACGGGCAGCAGACTGGCCTCTCCTGCTTCTCTTCTCCATTTCTCCCACCCAAAGAATGCACATGAAGGTTTTTATTTATTCAAATTGGTAATCTAATATTATATATATCTACTCTAACTTATTAACTATTCTAAAACCTATGGAACTAAATGGAATATTATCTAATATCTACAAAGGCCTACAAACACATTATAAAATATTAAAACTGAATCACTACACACTATATCTATCTATCTCTATAACTAAGCTAACTCCTACAACTATCTATCTATCTATCTATCTACACACACACACACACACACACACAGGGATGGAGGGGGGACACAGACAGCTCACAACAAACAACACAGGGAGGGGTACAAAACTGAAATGAAATCTAAATCAATCTAATGCTATTCTAAATAAATCCAAAAACAGAAAGGGAATCAGGGATGGAATATATATAGGGAGGAGGGAAGGATTCAATGGAGGATATAGAGAAAGATTTAGGCGTTGTTTTTATTTTTTACCCCTCCCTGTGTTCTATCTAATCTAATCTAAATAAATGAAAGTATGGAGGTAAATGTGTGGAAATGGGTGAAATAGGAGGAGGATGGCAATGGATTGGGAGGAACACAAACTGCTGGCAGAGGGAGACTTTTGAAAACGCCTACTGACAGGATCAGTGGCTAGCTCAGAAGGAGTTGGAAGGGGGGAGGGCAATTACTTTTGTTACTTGCTGCACACGCCTTACCACAAGCCCCATTGGCTCCGTGCAGCCTAGCCTGTGGCCAATCGCAGACTGCGAAGCCAGTGGTCTGAGGAAAAGAGAGATGGTGATTGGGCAGGTTGACTGCTAGTCCAAGCCTCTCCACCCCTGGTGCCAGGAAGCCTGCTCCTCAGCTGCCCCCCTCCGGGCCTTCCAGCCCTGTTTTTTCCCACCCAAATACGCCCGAACTCACCCAAACTGTTTGGGACTTTGGACGTTCGGTTCGGCCATTCAGTTCAGCCGTCCGAACGGGCCGAGTTCAGGCCGAACACCAAACGTCCGAACCGCGTTCGCACATCCTTAGTCTTGCCAACTAGATTCACCTAAGAGTTTCCACGTGATCTCCTGTCTATACACCTCCACCTGCTTGTCCTGAGAGTGATCTTTGGGTCAGAGACCATCTTTTTGTTGTTTGTCCAGCATGCAGCAAACAGCTCTGTGTGTGAGGCACTATCATTATAGATCTATAAGAGTAGTAAATGGGGAACCAATGTAGTTCAGTTGCTAGCAGACTGGGCTTGGAATGATGAGTCCCGAGTTCAAATCCCACTTTGCCTGAGTGGTCATGAACAAGTTACTTCTCTCAGCCTCAGGTATCAGCGACAGGTCAGCACTCAGCGGACTCAATGAAGGCCCCTCATTGTATTGGGCTCTTTTCACATGATCGTAATACAGGTATTATTCCCTATAAATCTGGATTGAAGGTGATCATCTGAACAGCCATACTGATATAAATAGTTCTACTTCCAGGTTGAATCCTGGTTAAATATGGTATACTTCAAGGTAGATTTAAAGATCTTCTCTATATCTGTTTCAAGTAACGTTGGCATTATGATTGTGTGAACACCTAAACTGATATTAAGCCCGTAGACCATAGAGAATTGCAGGTAGAGTTTACTTCCCTTCTACCCAACGTCTCTATGGTATTCTGCAGTTTCAGGTGGCAAAATGTCACAGATTTACAACAGAGAAGAATGCTACCCATGCTGCTTCCTAATCCACTCCAACCCTGCAGTGGAAGGAATCCATCACACCCATCCGCTCCCATGACAGCAAGTCCTACAAGCCGCTTATAAAAAGCCACAAGACAGAAGCAGGTAAATGGGATGATAATT
Organism: Sphenodon punctatus; assembly: GCA_003113815.1. Lineage (NCBI taxonomy): Eukaryota > Metazoa > Chordata > Lepidosauria > Sphenodontia > Sphenodontidae > Sphenodon > Sphenodon punctatus. The sequence goes on from QEPC01000553.1 coordinate 240,917, forward strand.
CCATGCACCTCACCTCCATCCCCTCAGATCTCCCTCTGCAACAGGAGCAGCAGAGTCCTGACCACCTCCATAATGGGAGCAGCAGGAGGGGAAGTGGAATTCAGCTGCAGTGAACCAAGGGAATTGACAGAATCCTCCTTGCGACTCCTATACCACATAAGCGTTCAGACAGCCATACCAGTTTAATGATTTATATCAGCATGACTGCGATTGTCTGAACACTTAATCCTGATTAAAAACATGTAACCATAATGCCAGTTTTATAAATAAAGAGCGTTCATCTGAAAACACACTTGGCCTTAAATCCCCTCAGTGGGGCTCCCATGGTCTATGGGTAGAAAATACAGATTATTATTTTTATCTAGCACGTTCAGTATTCAAAGTGCTTTACAATCCTTGTCTAGCTCTGCCTGCCAACAACCCTGTGAGGAAGGTCATTATTATTGCCATTTTACAGATAGGGAACTGAGGACAAAGGAGAGCAATTTACCCAGTGAGTTCAGGGCTAAGACAAGATTTAAACCCTTGTTTTCCAGATCCAAGTCCAACATCTTAGCCACTAGGCTACACTGCCATGCTAAGTAAATCTAACGTCAGGAGGTCTGGGCTAAATGTTCGAGTGTACCATCAGCTTGTTCTCCAATGTACTCTATGGGTGCTTTTAGACAGATGGCACTCACATCTTGTCCTGTATTGTGGGATGAATTTCAGGATGTGTCTCCCTCAGATGTGGGGGATGCTCTTAGGACTGTCGAGCCACTTATTGTGAACTAGATCCATGCCCATCCTGGCTGGTTAAGGCCAGCCGGGAGACATTAGGGCCATTGCTGGCAGGGATTGTCAACACCTCCCTTGGGGAGGACAGGGTGCCGGACTGTCTCAAGGAGGCTGTGGTACGACCCCTGCTCAAGAAGTCATCATTGGGCATTGGCGTCCTGACCAGCTATCGGCCAGTCTCTAACCTTCCCTTTTTACGGAAGGCTATTGAATGGGTGGTGGCTCGGCAGCTGCAGGAGTATCTGGACCAGAATAGTTGTCTCAATCCCTGCAGTCTGGCTTTCGTCTGGGTTATGGCACGGAGACTGCACTTGAGGCCTTGGTTGACGACCTCTCCCGTGAGTTGGACCAAGGTCGTTCGACCCTGTTAATCCTGTTAGATCTCTCAGCTGTGTTTGATACCATTGATCATGAGCTGTTGGTGACTCGGCTGTGGGACAAGGCAGGGATTGGCATGACCGTTCTGGAATGGTTCCTCTCTTTCCTGACTGGGCAAACCCAGTGTGTGGTCCTGGGTGATTTTTCATCTCTCCGGGGGCTTCTATCCTGTCCCCTCTCTTGTTCAATGTGTATATGCAGTCTTTGGGGGAGGCTGTTAGGGAGTTTGGCGTACGGGCTCATCAATATGCTGATGACACCCAGCTATATCTCTCTTTTTCATCTGACTCAGGCCCCTCAGGCCACGATCTCGGTGCTTACCCGGTGTTTGGCTGCTGTGGGGGATTGGATGAGGGTGAGCTGCCTGAAATTAAATCCCGACAAGACAGAGGTGATGGTGGTGGGGAAGGCCGGGGGAGTGGTGGCTCCCATCGTTGATGGGGTCTGTTCTGCTCTGGTATCTCAGGTTCTAAGTCTGGGGGTGCTCCTGGACCCACAGCTCTGCCTGGATGTACAGGTGGCAGCTGCATCAAAAGAGGCATTCTGCCAGTTACATCTGGTACATTGGCTTCAGCCGTATGTCTAGGACTCTGATCTGGCCACAAACGTCCATGCTTTTATTACCTCGAGACTGGATTACAGTAACGCACTCTACGTGGGGCTACCCTTGGTGCTGGTTTGGAGACTGAAGCTGGTGCAGAACATGATGGCTCATCTCCTAACGGGGACGGGCCGATGTGAGCACATTATACTGGTGCTTCGCTCTCTGCACTGACTGCTGATAGTCTTCCGGGCCCAATTCAAGGTGTTAGTGTTGACCTTCAAAGCCCTAAACAGCCTGTGCACCACCTATCTGTGGGACCGCCTCACTTTCCGGATCCTGGATCGGCTGGGGGCACCTTCCTCGGGTTTCTCAGGTATCGACCTCATGGAGGGTGTTCTCTGTGGCCACGCCACAACTGTGGAACTCCCTCCCACTGGAGGTCCACTTGGCCACCGACCTCCCCTCTTTTCATAGACAATATGAAACCTGGCTGTTCCACCACGCCTTTCCTGAGGGAGATGGGGTGGGTGGGGTGGGTTATGGAGGGATATGGGTTCACTTGTTTTTATTGTGGGGTTTTAATTTTATTTTTCTTGTTTGTTTTAATCTGTTTTAATATGTTGTTAGATGCCCCGAGATGCTTTTAGCAGGAGGGGGTAGCATACAAATTTTACAATAAATAAATAAATAAATGGTTCTGTCCACCTTACACTTGGGTGTCCCCTCCCTCTAAAAGGTCACCAGATGTGCAGGTGGAGCTGGTGCCGCTTGCTCCACTCCAGCCCTGCTTCCGGTGCTCCGGATCATCCCAGAGCACCACCTGTGGAGTGGGATGCCCAAACCTCGAGCACCAGCCAGAGATGGAGCTACGATCTGTCTGCTCAGCAGAAGGCTGGTGCAGCTCCACTCTCAGCCAGGGGGTGCCCTGGGCAACGCCATAGAGCTGTGGTCGGAAGCCTAGAGCTGTGGGCAATCCACCCACTCTATGGTGTGGGGGTACCGCACAAGCAGACCGCAGGCCACAACAGCTAATGGGTCCATGTGGCTGCATGCGGGGGATGCAGCTCCAGAGGTGACCAGACCCAGAGTCTGTCTAAAGACACCCAACTCATCTTCACCAGCTGTTGAACGGAGAGAATGGGACTTATGTCATCTCTGGGGCCAGCCTGGGAGGCTATATCCATCACTGATCAAATACTCTCTGATGCTCATCAGAAAGGTGCACAGACACTGTTATTCCCTTACCCTTATTAACTATTATTTAAGTCCATGAAGGGTATGGGGTGGGGTTTGTTTGCCATAATACACAAACAAACCCCCTATAGTAGGGGCGGGCAAAGTTTCCAAGCCAAACATTCACATACCAAAATTTTCAGATCACCAAGAGCCACAAGACACATTACATTGATCATGGATTCCCCCAATCCCAGACACAGGACAGTGTGGCTTCCCCCAACTCTCTCCACACCGGAGAGAGTTGAGGGAAGCCACACTGTCCTGTGGCTTAGTCCTGTGCAGACAGAGTCCTGTGGCTCTGGCTCCCAGGGTGGTGGGTTTGGACAGCAGCAATAGTGGTGCAGGGCACACTCCCCCTGCTCCCACAGCCTCTGTGAGGCTCCAATGGCAGAAATCATGGCTTAGCTGGTAGTCACTTCTGGTGAGAGCTGCAGTACAGGTGCCTGAGAACTGCATGTAGCTCCCAAGCTGTCATTTGCCCACCTCTGTCTTATAGGAAAGTGCAGATGGGTCTGCACAGTCTTCCCATCCATGCCTCTCTTCTTCCTTATAGAGACATAGTGGTTCTCTCAGTGTCCTTGCTGCCAAGGTTCTGGTCCATGCCAGCTGGTCAGCTGCCAAGCAAAATGAGGAGAAATGAGAAAGCACCAAAGCACTCCCAGAAGGTGGAATCGTTGTTGCATCCTCTATTGGTCTGCCACAAGCTGAGCTCAGAGGGGCAGAGAAGAGAGATAATCTGCCACACACCCATCTGTTTGGTTGGAGATGCAGGACAGAGGGGAAGGCTGTGGGGCATAGCCCGCTCTGCCTTGCCATCCAATCCATTCTGGGTAACTGCTGCCATGCTGTGCATGTTGTTTTCGTTATTACAATAACAATAATGAAAATTGTCATTTTTGTTATCATTATTGCTATAATGAAATGACAACTAATAACAAAAATATAAATGAAAACAACATTTTGTTTTTGAAATAAAGGGAAAAACCTGGAAAATGTATTTCTGGATATAACCTTTTTGTTTCTTAATCATGTGTGATGAAATTTGGGATGCTTGTACCCCCAATGGAGGGCATTGTGTGTACCAATTTCTGAAATGATTCAATAAAGGGAACCAATTTTAGAAGCAATTGAATGTTGTGATTTTAAGAAAAGCTCCATACACATTCATGGCTACAACATCTTTATCTTCCATCCACCTTGCATGAAACCTATGAATTTCATATCCCTCCACAAGCTAAACAAACCTGCCAATTTTCATAAAGATTGGATGAAGGTTCCTGATGTTATAAGACATTAACTTGAAAATACATTTTCAGCTGTAACATTTGTATATTCCATCCTGTTTACATGATATTTGGCAGGAATGTATCATATACCTTCCCTGTCATCTCTGCCAAAGTACAGGTCAATTTGATAAAGGGACCCAATTTTATAATCAATTTATATTATCCCCTTGAAGACCATTATTCAGATAAATAGCAGTACATGCAGTGCCAGTCAGAGGCAGGCACCAGGTATGGAAGGGGGAGGGAGGCTGTAGGAGGGAGGATGTGGCGCAACCCAAAAGACTGACAGACACATTCACTGGCCAAGTACTGCATGCTTCCAGCTTTACAGGACCAATCAGTAGTGGCTTTGAGCAGGGCATAGGGGGGCGGCCCTGAGGTGGGCATAGAAGGGACATAACTGGGACTTTGAGGATAGCATCCCCAAAATCAGGAGACATAGTTTACACATCCAGGATGGCCAATTATCATCACAATCACATCCTGCAGCACTGTGACAGAGGACATGAAGAGAATCTCTATTGGCTCTTTCCTAAACAGATGCTTCTGACTTCCCAGTAACAAGTGTGGGGAGAGATGTTGGGATGGTCACAGCACAGAATGAGGATATTTGGATGCCATTTCTGCTGACCAATTGTCATCACAAGCCGATATTATACCACAGTGACACATAAGGGAATCCCTGGCATAGGCTCCTTCTCTGCATATGTTGTGCAGGCATATAAAATTGGGACCCTTTATCACATGTTTTTGATATTTGGCAGAGATGATCATGAATGTGTGATATAGATCTCTGCCAAATTTTTATGTACACTGGTTTGGCTACAAAGATGTTACAGTCAGACATACATTTATAAGTTAATTGCTTATACCACCAGGACCCTTTATCTAATCCTTCTGAAAGTTGACAGAAATAGTAAATATGACAAGGGGTATAAGCATGCCAAGTTTCAGCTACATTAACTGTGACAAAAAGAAGTTACAGCTAAGAATGTATATGAAGATGTTTGCAAAATAAATTAATTCAACTGCTTCTAAAATTGGATTTCTTTATCCAATCATTTTGGAATGTGGTACACACATAATGCCTTCCATTGGAGGCATACACACACCAGGTGTCAGACACATATAGTGAAAAACAATAAGGTTACAGCCAAAAATGTGTTTTCCATTTAAACTAATGGAAAATTAAAATGAAAGCAAAAACGAAAACAATTTGATATTTATGAAAATGAAAATGACAGATTGAAATAACAAAAAGGAAAAAAGGAAAAGGAAAATGACATGGGCCCCTGGTGCACACCTCTACCATGCATCTGTCTACATGGATTCAGCAATATACTGGTTTTTCCTGCATTCACACCTCATCACTTCTCAGTCATCAAATCACACATTCATTCACACACCCACTCAGAAGCCAGTGTCATTGTTATTCAGTTATTTGTAGGGCTAAAACAAGTAGGGATGGGCGAACAGATTGCAGTTCAGGTTCGCCCATTTGGTTCCGTTTGGTTCGGTTCAGGCGTTCAGGTCGTTCACCGAGTTTGGTTTCTGCTGTTCGGTTTGGTCAAGTTTGGTTCGGTTCGACCGTTCAGAAAAAGTATCACGAGAGCTCGTGATCACACTGGAAACCGGAAATTCGAGTGCGTGTGGGTGAGAGCATGTGTGTGTGTGGTTGTTCAGTTTGTGTGCTCTGTGTTTGGTTTGGCTGGCTGTGTTTGTTTGGTGTGTTGTTTGTGAGTGTTGGTGTGGTGGGTAGACTGTTTTTGTGTGGCTGGTGTTGGTGGTTGCCTGTTTAAAAAAAAAAATGAAGAAGGCTGCAGCGATTATTCCCCGGCTGGGGGCCAACTTTGCGCTCGAGGAGGAGGAGGAGGTTGCTGCCTCTAAACCTCTGAGGGTGGTGCCCTGCTCCTCGGATGAGGAGCAAGCGGCAGGCTCAGGAGGTGCTGCCAGGTTTGTAAACTTTTTTTTTACTTTGAGGACAAGAAAGGCTCTATCCATTAGATCGAGCTCACTGGCGTGTGGGTGGGTGGTGGTCATCAGTCAGTCACAAACAGTGGGCATCAGCGGGTGCCAGTGGATGTCTGCCACAGAGAGAGAGGATACTGTAGTGTGGAGGGCTCTGGCACGAGCAGCACCCCCACCCAAACATGTGCCAGGCTAGCAAGGGTCTCAACTCTCCAGTTGCCATCCCATTCCCTACGCACCCCCAAATAAGGGCAGGATCTTTCCAGTCAGGGTCACATCTCCTGTTGCCATCCCTAGCACCCGAAGGAGGGCAGGGTTTGCACGTGCCAGCCAGGGCCTTTCTAGTTGCAATCCCTAGCATC
>QEPC01000553.1:252224-275405 GCA_003113815.1 Sphenodon punctatus
TCTACACTAAATCTAACTGCTATTAACTATTCTAAAACCTATTGAACTAAATGGAATATCCTAATAATTAACTACAAAGGCCTTGTCCTACAAACACACTGTATCTCTATCTCTATAACTAAGCTAACTACTATGTATATCTGTCTAGTAACTATCTATCTAATATCTATCTATATATATACAGGGGGAAACACAAAGAACACAGGGAGGGGTACAAAACTGAAATGAAAGTCAATCTAATAATAATCCTACTCTAAATAAATCCCAAACTTAAAACAGGGGAAGGGAATCAGGGATGGAATGAGAGGGAGAGGGTAAGGATTCAATGGAGGGGGGAGGGAGGAAGGAAGATTGAACACAGGGAACACAAGGAGGGGTAAAAACAAAACACAACATCTAAATCTATCTAAGCTAAGCTAAATAAATGATAATATGGAGGTAGGTGGGTTGGATGGGTGAAATAGGAGGAGGATTACAATGAATTGAGGAGAACACAAACTGCTGGGACAGAGGGAGCCTTCTGAAACACCTGCTGTTTAGGAACAGTGACTAGCTCAGAAGGTGTTGGGAAGGGGGGAGGCAATCAGTTTTGTTTCTTGCTGTGCCCGCCTCACTGCAAGCCCCATTGGCTCCATGCAGCCTAGCCCGTGGCCAATTGCAGACTGCGAAGCCAGTGGTATGAGGCGAAAAGGGATGGTGATTGGGCAGGCTGGCTGCTACTCCAAGCCTCTCCACCCCTGGTGCCTGGAAGTCTGCTCCTCAGCTGACTCCCCCTCCCTGTCGTGTTTTGCCTTCCAGTCATACTGTCATGGCCAGGCCTTGAACATCTGGCCTTGTGGGCTTCTAGGAGGTACTCTCGGCAGCCTGCGCTATGGGCAATGTGTTGCAGGGGATGACTCTCTTCCTGTTCATGACACTCTCCCTTTTCTCTCCTGCCTTGCTCACCACGCACACCTGGTGGTGGGCGTGGCCACACCTGCCACGGTCTGATTGGCTCTGTGGAGTACTTAAGGACTGCTGAGGGCAGTGGCAGGTGCGGAGCTTTGAGTCACTTCCCCTTAGACTTGTGCTTGTCCCACTCACCTTGCTCTTTCTCTAGATGCACATTGTTTGTCCTTTGTCTTTGTTGGGAGTAGTGTTTGGTGGTGGTGAGTTCTGTGTATAGTTTCCCTCTCACACCCTGCCTTGTCTTCATGTTAGTCTGTCTCCCTGCTGTTCCCTCAATGCCCTACTGTAAGTAATCCCTAGTTTGCTGTATTCGTCTCCCTGTTCCTTCCTAATTTCTGCGTAGCCTGGTGTCTCTGCGCCTAGTTGTCTCTGCGTTCTAGTTCTCTTTATTCTTGTCCCTCACTCTCAGGGTTTCCTTTGCCTTGGCCCCCTCCTTGCTCCCAGGGCTCCCTCGCCTTGTTCCTCCCTCCTCGCTCCCAGGGCTCCCTCGCCTTGTTCCTCCCTCCTCGCTCCCAGGGCTCCCTCGCCTTGTTCCTCGCTCCCAGGGTTCCCTTGTTCCTCCTAGCTCCTAGGGTTCCCTTGTTCCTCCTGGCTCCTAGGGTTCATTTGCCTTGGCCCTTCCTTGCTCCCAGGGCTCCCTCGCCTTGGTCCCTCCTCGCTCTCAGGATTCCCTTGCTCCTCCCATCGCTTCAGGGTTCCCTCGCCCCCCCCTTTCCCCTAGGTTTTCCCGCTCCCTAGTCTTGTCCCCTTGTCCCCTAGTCTCGGTTTCTCGCTCCCTAGTCTTGGCCCCTTGCCCCCTTACTCCCTAGCCTTGGTTTCTCGATCCCTAATCTTGGCCCCTGGCTTCTTGTTCCTTACCCCTGACCCCTTGCTCCCCTGCCTTTGGTTCCTTGTTCTATACCCCATATCCCTTGTTCCCCTGCCCCTGGTTCCTTGTTCCTTACCCCTGATCCCTCGCACCCCTGCCTCTGGTTCCTTGAACCCTGCCTCTAGTTCCTTGATCCCTCACTTCTGGATCCCCTGTCCCTTGACCTCAATGATGAGCCGTAGGCGTTCTTAGACCAGCAGTGCTGGGATCCATGCTGAACACCCTATCTCCTTGGTATTGGAGAGCGACTGAGAGGTTTCCCCGTGTGTACTAAGGGACATCCCAGATTCCCTACACCCCGTTCCCCCCTCCTGTCTACCCACTTCCCCTCCCCTTTCCCTGGCTCCACCCTTGGAGCCTGACAGTAAGGTCCACCCAACAATCCCTTCCCCCTATTCTTGCCCCTTACCCTTGCTATTTTCTGGTGAACCTCGGTACAGCTCTCCCACCTCATGATGCCCACTACCACCACTGGTGATCTTCCACGGAAGGCCTCAGTCAGCCAGGTACCATCTGTCCTGATGTGGATGGACTTTCACAAGATAGCAGCGGTATTGACTGGGTGCCCGGCAGAAGTGGAACTGACCCCAGCCATGTGGACCAATTATGCTCATGTTCATGAGTATGTGGACCAGGAAAATGCCCTCTTAACCCATCCCATTAGTGAGGATTCTGCTGCTGTGCCTTTACCCCCATGCTCACGGGAGCCGTCTGCTCAGACAGCGTTCCCCCAGACCAACTCAGCGCCGGTGATGACATCCCGGGAACTTCTCCCTACATCACCGAGTCTACCACCTACAGCTGTTCCTGTGGCAGGTGTGCCCGTGACGTCTGCCCCATCACCCAGACAAACAGCAATGTTATGTGGGCCCCGGCCAACTGGGCCAGCAATTCTTTCTGCAGGGTGGTTCACATCCCAGGGCTACCCAGCCTCTACATCGATGTTTGAGACTGTGCGGATACTGGTCCGGCGCTCCCGAACCCGGGTTCCCGCATTTGTGAGTTGTGGTGCACGGCTTACCCTAGAAGGTGCGTCAAGCGGTAGTATACCTAAACGACCTTCAAATACAATGGACACCTCTGCAGCAGCAGCACAGTTGTTACCTCTAGAAGCAAGTTCCATCTCGGTGGGAGTGCCCGGTGATCCCTGTCTCTCACTAATGCCCTCTCCCGTTGAGCCACCAGGTGAAGGAGAAGAGGACCCTACTGCTGACCGCCTTATCATGGTACAGACATCCCACCAACAGCCCCTTATGAAACGGACGGTATCCCTGGATACGGGAGTTACAGGTCTCTCTCTCCCGGCCTAAACTGTGCCAGATGGGGTACCCAGGCAGGTAGGAGAAGCCCCAAGATCCAGTAGAACCACTAAGTGTCCCCTTGGGTTGACTTCCCCCTCCCTGTTGGTTCCGGCCTGCTCTAAGAAGACGGCCTTGTTGGCTAGGAAGCCCCCTGGATATAACACCAACGGTGTCGGGTTGACTCCACCAAGCCCTGATGCCACAACAGAGGCATGTCACACCAGTGACCCAGCGGCAGCATCCGTGAGGACCTGCCGTAAGGATGCTAAGGAAAAGACCCCTCGTGAGGGGCTTGTTACACCACAACCTCCTCCCTCGGGTGATAAGGTTGTCATGCTCTCCACCAGGACACGCTCCAAGAGTTGCCCCCCTTTGTTTACCTCATCGGACCTGGTAGTTTTTCCTCTGTCACTCAGGGGGAGGCCCCCAATGAGGTCTTCAGAAATGTCTGGTGCACCTACCATGCTTGGGCCCCGGAAAGGGGAACCACCATTGGCATCCGACATCCTTCAACAAGAGGCTACCACCTCGAATCCCCACGATTACCCTCATGGACCCTGTGTTGCCTTTGGAACCCCTCCCTCCTTGTTGGGACCCCCTCCACTGGCCCGACCTACACCAGGACTTCTGTCTCCCCTCCTCTGGCCTAGTAATGCATTATCCCTCTCCCATCTATGGGGACTGCTGGTGAACATTGCAAGATGCGGCCTTCCAGCATATTACCATCCTCTTGGCTGTGTGTCCCCTTTTTGGCCTCATCTAGGACTCTATTCCCCCCCTACCTTCCTTGGTTCCGGACCCCTTCCCTTTTATTCCCCCCTTGTCCCTTCTGCGTTTACATAAAAGGCCATAGAGAGGGGGCTTTTCCACACCCCCTCCTGTGATTTCTAACCCCCTTTTCCTCTTTGTCATTCCAGGATTGGGGGGGACTTGGACGGGGGTGTCCTTCCTAATCTTGGCCCCTCGTTCCCTTTCCCCTGGCTCCTTGTTCCTTACCCCTGACCCCTTGCTCCCCTGCCTTTGGTTCCTTGTTTCCTTGTTGTATACCCCATATCCCTCGTTCCCCTGCCCCTGGTTCCTTGTTCCTTACCCCTGATCCCTCGCACCCCTGTCACAGCCAGGCCTTGAACCTCTGGCTTTGTGGGCTTCTAGGAGGTACTCTCGGCAGCCTGCGCTATGGGCAATGTGCTGCAGGNGCTCCCAGGGCTCCCTCGCCTTGGTCCCTCCTCGCTCTCAGGATTCCCTTGCTCCTCCCATCGCTTCAGGGTTCCCTCGCCCCCCCCTTTCCCCTAGGTTTTCCCGCTCCCTAGTCTTGTCCCCTTGTCCCCTAGTCTCGGTTTCTCGCTCCCTAGTCTTGGCCCCTTGCCCCCTTACTCCCTAGCCTTGGTTTCTCGATCCCTAATCTTGGCCCCTGGCTTCTTGTTCCTTACCCCTGACCCCTTGCTCCCCTGCCTTTGTTTCCTTGTTCTATACCCCATATCCCTTGTTCCCCTGCCCCTGGTTCCTTGTTCCTTACCCCTGATCCCTCGCACCCCTGCCTCTGGTTCCTTGAACCCTGCCTCTAGTTCCTTGATCCCTCACTTCTGGATCCCCTGTCCCTTGACCTCAATGATGAGCCGTAGGCGTTCTTAGACCAGCAGTGCTGGGATCCATGCTGAACACCCTATCTCCTTGGTATTGGAGAGCGACTGAGAGGTTTCCCCGTGTGTACTAAGGGACATCCCAGATTCCCTACACCCCGTTCCCCCCTCCTGTCTACCCACTTCCCCTCCCCTTTCCCTGGCTCCACCCTTGGAGCCTGACAGTAAGGTCCACCCAACAATCCCTTCCCCCTATTCTTGCCCCTTACCCTTGCTATTTTCTGGTGAACCTCGGTACAGCTCTCCCACCTCATGATGCCCACTACCACCACTGGTGATCTTCCACGGAAGGCCTCAGTCAGCCAGGTACCATCTGTCCTGATGTGGATGGACTTTCACAAGATAGCAGCGGTATTGACTGGGTGCCCGGCAGAAGTGGAACTGACCCCAGCCATGTGGACCAATTATGCTCATGTTCATGAGTATGTGGACCAGGAAAATGCCCTCTTAACCCATCCCATTAGTGAGGATTCTGCTGCTGTGCCTTTACCCCCATGCTCACGGGAGCCGTCTGCTCAGACAGCGTTCCCCCAGACCAACTCAGCGCCGGTGATGACATCCCGGGAACTTCTCCCTACATCACCGAGTCTACCACCTACAGCTGTTCCTGTGGCAGGTGTGCCCGTGACGTCTGCCCCATCACCCAGACAAACAGCAATGTTATGTGGGCCCCGGCCAACTGGGCCAGCAATTCTTTCTGCAGGGTGGTTCACATCCCAGGGCTACCCAGCCTCTACATCGATGTTTGAGACTGTGCGGATACTGGTCCGGCGCTCCCGAACCCGGGTTCCCGCATTTGTGAGTTGTGGTGCACGGCTTACCCTAGAAGGTGCGTCAAGCGGTAGTATACCTAAACGACCTTCAAATACAATGGACACCTCTGCAGCAGCAGCACAGTTGTTACCTCTAGAAGCAAGTTCCATCTCGGTGGGAGTGCCCGGTGATCCCTGTCTCTCACTAATGCCCTCTCCCGTTGAGCCACCAGGTGAAGGAGAAGAGGACCCTACTGCTGACCGCCTTATCATGGTACAGACATCCCACCAACAGCCCCTTATGAAACGGACGGTATCCCTGGATACGGGAGTTACAGGTCTCTCTCTCCCGGCCTAAACTGTGCCAGATGGGGTACCCAGGCAGGTAGGAGAAGCCCCAAGATCCAGTAGAACCACTAAGTGTCCCCTTGGGTTGACTTCCCCCTCCCTGTTGGTTCCGGCCTGCTCTAAGAAGACGGCCTTGTTGGCTAGGAAGCCCCCTGGATATAACACCAACGGTGTCGGGTTGACTCCACCAAGCCCTGATGCCACAACAGAGGCATGTCACACCAGTGACCCAGCGGCAGCATCCGTGAGGACCTGCCGTAAGGATGCTAAGGAAAAGACCCCTCGTGAGGGGCTTGTTACACCACAACCTCCTCCCTCGGGTGATAAGGTTGTCATGCTCTCCACCAGGACACGCTCCAAGAGTTGCCCCCCTTTGTTTACCTCATCGGACCTGGTAGTTTTTCCTCTGTCACTCAGGGGGAGGCCCCCAATGAGGTCTTCAGAAATGTCTGGTGCACCTACCATGCTTGGGCCCCGGAAAGGGGAACCACCATTGGCATCCGACATCCTTCAACAAGAGGCTACCACCTCGAATCCCCACGATTACCCTCATGGACCCTGTGTTGCCTTTGGAACCCCTCCCTCCTTGTTGGGACCCCCTCCACTGGCCCGACCTACACCAGGACTTCTGTCTCCCCTCCTCTGGCCTAGTAATGCATTATCCCTCTCCCATCTATGGGGACTGCTGGTGAACATTGCAAGATGCGGCCTTCCAGCATATTACCATCCTCTTGGCTGTGTGTCCCCTTTTTGGCCTCATCTAGGACTCTATTCCCCCCCTACCTTCCTTGGTTCCGGACCCCTTCCCTTTTATTCCCCCCTTGTCCCTTCTGCGTTTACATAAAAGGCCATAGAGAGGGGGCTTTTCCACACCCCCTCCTGTGATTTCTAACCCCCTTTTCCTCTTTGTCATTCCAGGATTGGGGGGGACTTGGACGGGGGTGTCCTTCCTAATCTTGGCCCCTCGTTCCCTTTCCCCTGGCTCCTTGTTCCTTACCCCTGACCCCTTGCTCCCCTGCCTTTGTTTCCTTGTTGTATACCCCATATCCCTCATTCCCCTGCCCCTGGTTCCTTGTTCCTTACCCCTGATCCCTCGCACCCCTGCCTCTGGTTCCTTGTTTCCTTGTTCTATACCCCATATCCCTCATTCCCCTGCCCCTGGTTCCTTGTTCCTTACCCCTGATCCCTCGCACCCCTGCCTCTGGTTCCTTGTTTCCTTGTTCTATACCCCATATCCCTCATTCCCCTGCCCCTGGTTCCTTGTTCCTTACCCCTGATCCCTCGCACCCCTGCCTCTGGTTCCTTGTTTCCTTGTTCTATACCCCATATCCCTCATTCCCCTGCCCCTGGTTCCTTGTTCCTTACCCCTGATCCCTCGCACCCCTGCCTCTGGTTCCTTGTTTCCTTGTTCTATACCCCATATCCCTCATTCCCCTGCCCCTGGTTCCTTGTTCCTTACCCCTGATCCCTCGCACCCCTGCCTCTGGTTCCTTGTTTCCTTGTTCTATACCCCATATCCCTCATTCCCCTGCCCCTGGTTCCTTGTTCCTTACCCCTGATCCCTCGCACCCCTGCCTCTGGTTCCTTGTTTCCTTGTTCTATACCCCATATCCCTCATTCCCCTGCCCCTGGTTCCTTGTTCCTTACCCCTGATCCCTCGCACCCCTGCCTCTGGTTCCTTGTTTCCTTGTTCTATACCCCATATCCCTCATTCCCCTGCCCCTGGTTCCTTGTTCCTTACCCCTGATCCCTCGCACCCCTGCCTCTGGTTCCTTGAACCCTGCCTCTAGTTCCTTGATCCCTCACTTCTGGATTCCCTGTCCCTTGACCTCAATGATGAGCCGTAGGTGTTCTTAGACCAGCAGTGCCGGGATCCATGCTGAACACTCTATCTCCTTGGTATTGGAGAGCGGCTGAGAGGTTTCCCCGTGTGTACTAAGGGACATCCCAGATTCCCTACACCCTGTTCCCCCCCTCCTGTCTACCGACTTCCCCTCCCCTTTCCCTGGCTCCACCCCTGGAGCCTGACACATACTTTTTGCCACCCAAACTCACCCAAATGCAATCCGAACTCACCGAACTGTTTGGTCATTTCGACGTTCGGAATTGAGTTCAGTTTGGTCAGTTCGTATTTGGATTCGGGTTCGGTCATCTGAACAGGCCGAGTTCGGGCCGAACTCCCGAACCACGTTCACCCATCCCTAAAAACAAGGTTTCACCAAAATGGGAAAACCTCATTTAAATCCTAGTCAGTGATACCCTCTCCATCAAATAGAGAATCTCTCAGAACTCAGTAATGTCTCAACCGACATTTCAGGCATTTTCACACAAGACACTCTCCACCCACTACCCATTCGTACATGTTACAGGACACCCATAGGGCACCACTACAGCCCTGCAACATGTATAATGGCTGGGTGGTAGGTGTAGAGTGTCTTGTGTGAAAATGCCCTTTGTTTCTCAATTTACTGACTTTCTGCTTACTGGGATCCCCTTTACCATTTTGCCGTTTACTGCTTTGCCATCCATTTAAAATTCCAAGGGGCAATACTGATGCAATACCACATTTCTTGCACTCCATTTTTCCTTGTACTTCCTTGTCACTCATTGGCTGGTACACAGATTCCTTTACTAATCTGCAATCCAGTTGCAGATTGGTCAAAGCAAAGGGAACAACGTAGAACAACAATTCTGATTGGAGGCACTGGAGTGCAGGTTAAGGGGCATGGGGGGGTTAAGAGGTCAGCTATTTGCACAGTGATTGGCTCAGAAATGCAAAACAATAAATCTAGAAGTAAAACAGTACCCTCAGCAATGCAATAAGCAGTAGATTAACAGTACGCGGTAAATAGTAAATTGGGGTGGGACTACCTGATCATCCAGTATCTGATACTGCCGGTATTTTGGTGTACCAGAAGTATCGGATTAACCCAGTAATCCGGCCCATTTTCTGGATTCCCCCCCATACCGGATTTTTTACATTGCAGCCATTCAAATGAATGGCTGCAATGTAAAAAAAAAAAAAAAAAAAAAAAAAACCCAAACACTTTCCCTCCCTGAGTCCAGGCTGCACGGGTGGAAGGGGGGGGACACCCCCCACCCACCCTGCCCAGTCTGGATTTTTTAAAAAATAATTCTTTAAGTCCCAAGTGCGAGCTCCGGGCCGCTGCACCAGCATCCTGCAGCAGGTAAGTAATGGTACTAGGGTGATCCCTGGGGTGGGGGGTGGTTTAAAACACCCCCCACCCCAGGGATCACCCTACCTCCCCACCCAGAGATCGCCTACCTTGCGCTCCAGGCGGCGGCGGTCCGGATCCGGCAGTTTCAGCGCTGGCTGTGGCTGCCGGCTTTAGCACTACTAGGCCTTCCAGTGAAACCCGGAAGTTCACTGGAAGGCCTAGTAGCACTGAAGCTGGCAGCCACAGCCAGGGCTGAAGCTGCCAGAGCCAGACTACCGCCGCCGCCGCCGTCCAGAGCGCAAGGGCGGCAATCCCTGGGTGGGGAGGTAGGGTGATCCCTGGGGTGGGGGGTGGTTAAACCAAAACCACCCCCCAGGGATCACCCTAGTACCGGTACTTACCTGCTGCTGGATGCTGGTGCAGGCTCCAGGTTGCCGGCAGCAGCCTGGAGCCCGCACTTGGGATTTAAAGAAAAAAAATTTGTGATTTTTAAATCCAGGCTGGGCAGGGTGGGTGAGGGGTCCCCCTCCTTCCAACTGCACAGTCTGGGAGGGGGAGGAATTTTTTTTTTATTCCATTGATTTCAACGGGGACAGTTCCCCATTGAAATCAATGGAATAAATCCAGTACCGGTATACCGGGTGCAATCCGGGAATCCAGTTTTTTGAGAACCGGTAAAACCGGTAACCGGTATTCTGTCTGGTGTCCCACCCCTAGTAAATAGAAACTTGGTAAATCAGGACATCTTGCGGTATTGTGAGAATTGGGGAATTGCATCGGTATCAGGAAACAATCGGAAAATTGCTCTCTGTTCCCTATATGGTGAATTTCTTCCGAGCAGCAATTTAGCTGTTCATTTCAGTCCTAATTATTTTGTTGTTCACTTGCTTCATTTTGGCTGTTTGCTCATTCACAGTATCTGAAAATGAAGTGATGAACCAAACAAATAAATATCCGGCCTTCCAAATAACTTGAAAATGGAATTGAAGAGCTGAAAACAAAAAATCCAGATATGCAAATATCCATTTTGATTGCAGATATCATCTGGACCTTTAGAAGGCTATCTAAAAATGTGAATAATACACATCATAAGGCTGGATTGAAATACCTCTTCCATTTTCGCAGACATTTCTGCAAAAACAGAAGAGCCGTTTGCTATTTTGACCAGAATTATTATTGGAAACGATTCCAATCAGACCCCCAATCAATTTTTTTTTAATGAAAAAAAGTCCATTTGCACATTATAAAAAATATATTATTTTGTTTTTTCCAATTTTGTTCATACTGAATGAAACACCCAGTTCTAATGAAAATTGGAACCAGGCAGAATTCGAGTCTCGGCTTTAATCCATCATTCAGCACTAGTCTGCAGAATGCTGGCCCCACAGCTTTATGCAATGATTCATGCATCCAGACCAAGCACTTGTGAATCAGCCGGAGCACACCTTTCAAGAAGGCTCTGAAAATCTGTTCTCATTATCCTCAGGCGCATCTTATATCCACTCTGAACTTTGCTGACTTGAACATCTGACCATCGAGTCTTCTAATACCTTTTTCCAGGCCAACAAGCCAGTTAACAGAACCTTAAAAGATTCCAAGTTCCTGTTGAATTTGGAGACACATCCAAGTATCTGAAAGTTCAGATGCTGACATGAAGCATCTCAAAATCCCTTGACTCCACAGAATAGCTTTGAAAATCTCAGGAGAACCAGATTTTTTCCCATGGTTTTTGCTCTTTCCTCCTGCAGAACATCCTGGGAAACGTTGCAAGAACAGCCTTTCTTGAGGTATTTTGGCACCTCTGCTCCCAGCAGGAATCCAGAAAGTACAAAGGCTGCAAAACCTAAAAATAATAGGAAAAAAGTTAAGCTACTTTTTTCAAGCAGTAGAAAGTTTGATTTGGGTACAGTTCAAGCTTGAGGTGAAAGTCTGGGCAGGGTTCCTCATCCATCTGTGTTAAGGGGTGTGTAATTCGTTTTCGTTATAACAAAAATGATTTTTTTTGTTTTAGTTTTCATTATTGTAATAATAAAATAATAATAATAATAATGAAAACAAAAACAAAACTTTGGTTTTGAAATAATGGGAAAACACTGAAAAATGTACTTCTGGCTATAGCTTTTTTGTTTCTTACTCAGTTCTGATGAAACTTGGGTAGGCTGTACCCCCAATGGAGAGCACTATTTACCAAATTTTGCAGACATTGGTTAAAGGAAACCAATTTTACAAGCAATTGAATGTTGTGATTTTAAGAAAAGCTGCATACACATTCCTGGCTATAACTTCTTTATCTTCCATCCAATTTGCATGAAACCTAGGAATATTATGTCCTCTCCATGATTACCAATCCTGCTGAATTTCAGAAAGATTGGATCAAGGGTCCTGATGTTATAAGCCGTTAACTTGCTGTAACGTTTTTATATTCCATTCTGTTTACAAGACATTTGGCAGGAATGTATCCCACACCTTCCCTGTTATCTCAGCCAAACTACAGGACAATTTGATAAAGGGCCCAATTTAATAAGCAATTGAAGTTAAGTTGTCCCCTTGAAGACCATTATTCAGATAAATAGCAGCACATACAGTGCCAGTCAGAGGCAGGCACCTGGCATGGGAAACCAGAGCACACATTATTTCATTAAGCATTAATTTATTATCATAATTTTACAATGAACAAGTTTTGAAAACTGCCTTAACTCCTTCTTTTTGCACAGAATTGCATTGTATAGAATCGATTGTATAAAGCTGTCTACAGTGACATTGTCAACAGTTCATTGTATAAAGTATACACAATTTTTATAATTGTAAATGACAGTTAAGGCAGTTTGCAAAAATTATTTTGTCAAGTTATGATAATAAATTAATGCTTAATGAAAAAATGAAAAAGTTGACTTGATAAATGTTAATAAGAGTAAGTATGTATGGTAAGGAATTAAGTATATATTTTATGATCATGATGATGGTAAATTATGAAATATTGCTAGAAAAATTTGAAATCATTTTAATGCTTTTTGCCATTTGTTTTGTTGTAATGTATGTAGTTAAATGTTTTTTTAATTGTAATTGTAATGAATTTTCATTTTTTGGGAGTTTAAGCTAGAGTAAAATTCATTTTGTGAAATGTTTTTGATGAGGAAAGTTTTTTGTTTTAGAAATGGTTCTGCGTTTAATGGTTTTTTAAAACTGTGAGGTTTTTTGCTTTGGTAAATCTCCATGGTTTTTGCAATGTGATTAGTAAGGTAATGTAATTGTTGAAATGTAATAAATAGAGGTGTTCTATGATCATGTGATGATGTGTGCATAAATATGAAGGAATTGTTGGGAAATTGTTCATATTTGAATTATATCTAGGAATGTTTGGAAAAGTGACAAAGTGATCCAAGTCTGAGAACTACTGGAATGGCAATTGTGCACACACACTGTAGAATACATTCTCAGCTTGTAATCAATACAGTGTGCCATGTAATGATACACTGTATTATGCACATGTTGAAACACTGTATCAGTGTAGCACACAGAGGAGGCAGAGGCAGTTTTCTGAAGACTTGGGAAAGGGCTGCTTAAATTTGCTGGATTAAAAACTTTGCTCCCTGACTGGACGGACTCCTTTAAGAGTTGGACTCCTCTACAGTATTTCAAATTTGAACCAGTATTTCAAATGTAACAAACTAACAGAAGCACCCTGAATCAGCATAAAGGAGGGAGCAAAACATGCAGAGAATCTAGAGACAGTAATAATAAACAGAGGCAGGAGGATACAATACTCATGGTCTAGATTTCAACCCCAGGGACATTCCACTGCTCGTGTTGCTGTAAAACTACACCTCAGGCCCTTGGAAATAATGTTTAGGGCTCTATGCGGGGCTGACAGTCTCTCCTCTGAATGGGGCAGTCTGCCATAATAAAACAATTAGCTAGGAGATAGGTGACCCCTAGCAGAAAGAGTGCCACCTGCACAGGAATGGAGCCAGAGCCTGCAGCCTACAGAGCACAGGTTTACTGACACCTACTGAACTAACTGCCTTGGGCAACTTTGAAATAACCTTTTCACATGGCATGCCATTAGCCTGTGGAACTCACAGCTGCAAGATGTAGCAATTGAGGTCAATAACTTAGTCTGAAAGAGAGGCTCGCCATCTCTGTAAATGACAACAGCATCAAGAGCTAGAATAGTTAATGCTGCCATATTTGAGGGAATGAAGGAACCCTCCAGCTTCCAGGATGAAGTCAGTCTCTAACTTTCAGGGGTTAGGGAAGAGTCTCCTTAGGGGAAGATTACCTCTTGTTTGTTTGTTTCAACTGTTGGAGACAGGGATACTGGGCTAGATAAGCTCTGGGGCTGATCCAGTCTGGCCGTTCTGTTATCCTATGAAAATCCCAGCCTTAAATTTCCAGAGGAAAATATAAATGCTAATCCTCACACTCCCTTTGTAGCTGATTTGCAGTCTGTTCTTCAAGCGCTGCATCAGCCCCAGCCCTGTTAAAGTAAATGCATCTTGTACTGGCCACCAAGTGCTTTGAGGATCGAATTCCAAGCAATGAGAGTAGGCTTTCTGAAATGTGATTTATAGCATAGTGTTTACTCTAGCTGCCAAGCCTTTCTCCTACATAAACATCCCACTTCACTTGTTCATCTTCCTACTCCCAATCATAGCTTGCCTGAGCGGCTACTCTTTTGATTGTAGCTTGGTTTTAGGGGTGTGCAGTCATTTTCATTATTACAATAACAATACTGAAAATTGTCATTTTCGTTATTGCAATAACAAAAATGACAATCAATGACAATGATAACAAAAATTGTCATTTTAATTATTGTTATTGCAATATTGAAAATGACAATTGATAATAATTACAATATAACAAAAACAACAATGGCATTATTGTTGTTGTTATTAGTGCTGTGGCAGTTGGCTTTTGGAGGGAAAATGTGGAGAGGGGAGGCGGGAGCAGACATCTCGGAGCCCTAAACAGGGTTGAACCCTTGAACTGTGTCTGTGTTGGGAGGGGTGAGCAGCTCAGCAGTATCTGATGGATGTATTGATGGCCAATGAGTAGTGCAAGCAGGCCCCAGGAGTCTCATGGGACTCTGCATTTGCTCAATGCCTGCTGCCTCCCACAACCAATCGGGGGACTCTGAGGAGGGCACTGCAAGCCTTTATAATGGGAGGGCCAGGCTTTTTCTCCCTGTTCTGTGAGAGCTCTGCTTGTCAGGTTGCACTTACAGAACTATGGTGCCCTGCACACAAAAAATCCTCCCTAGCCATCATTCTATTACCACCAATACCTTTCCTTCCTCATACCCTACATTTTACCTTCTCCTTTTCCCTGCCCTTCTCCTCCCTGTACGCTATATATAGATAGGCTAGCCTGTGTAACAATACGGATACCAAAAATAAAATCTTTGTTTGAAACTATACTGATACCAATAACGACAACAATAATAAAAATGACATTGTTGTTAACAATAATGAAAATGACATTTTTAAATAATAAAAACAATAACAAAAAATGAAAATGTCATGGGGGTATGGTGCACATCCCTACTTTGTTTGTAAAGACAGTATGGTAGGCAGAATACCTGTGACCTGCAGTCCTGCTAGCATGCTGTAGATTGGCTTTGCTAGATATAGAAGTGTTCATGTAGAAATGTAACAGTCCAGGCTGCTTCACTTTGTTCAGAAAGGGTTTGGAGAAGGGGAGTGAAGAAACTGACAAAATAGCACTGAGTGTATCACACACCCCAGTCCAAATTTTTCTCAGCAACATTGGCAAGAGTATTGGGGCAAACCTCGTCTCTTCAGGACCATCTCACCACTAATATGTTTGCCAGTGCCTTTGGGCA
The DNA here is from genome assembly GCA_003113815.1 of Sphenodon punctatus. Classification (NCBI taxonomy): domain Eukaryota; kingdom Metazoa; phylum Chordata; class Lepidosauria; order Sphenodontia; family Sphenodontidae; genus Sphenodon; species Sphenodon punctatus. The sequence continues at coordinate 267,103 of QEPC01000553.1, forward strand.
CAGGAGGGCACTGAAAGCACACAGCTATCTCCACCTCAGGGGACAGACACTGGTCAGCCAGTGCTCTCTGCTTGCTTGCTAAAATGATCGCTGGATTAATCATATAAAGCAAGCTGCATTGAAGCAGCACGTTGCCACCTCATGAGCATGAGCTCCCTCCACCAGCCTAGCCCAGCGACCCACATCCCTCTCCTACTGAAGCCTCTGCCTGCTGCTGCCTGCCACCCTGACTGCCTATTCCTGGGACAGACATAAGGTTTGGCATGGGGTGGGGGGAGGAGTTTGAAAACCCTGCAGAGATTTTTGCCTAATCTCAGGCAGCAGGAACAGCCTTGAAAACTTCAGCACTGGAAAAGTACCCTTCGCCGCCAAAATGGCACCGACGGGCATTTTGTCACATCCCCTCCTCTCCTCGTTCCCAAGACAGGATGCAGAGGAGCGGGAACATGCGGCTGCTGCGGGTGATTCTCCTAGAGGGCGGCACCGCTGATTGGATGTTGTAGGGCAACAGCCCTAGAAATGAGGCACGCACATGCGGACTTTGTGGGGGCATGGAGGTCCCACCCCCACTAGAAGGAGCGGACTCTTGAAGGCGGCAAGAAGCCACCATTCAGCTCATGGCAGCCAGGCGATTGGCAGCAGGGAGCATTTCAGCTGCACCTGGCCTGACTTTCCTCAAGCCGAAGCTTTAGTTTATTACTGATCCCGAGTCAGCATGGCGCGGGGAAAGAAGAAGGGGGAGGGACAGAAGAGAAAGGTGAAAACAGCAGAGAGGGACAGGTCAGAACGGAGACACAAGGAGCCGCCTGCCCCTACAGAGGAACCTGCTGAGTCAGAGTCTCTCCCCACCCGGGAGGCACTGATGGAGCGCCTCATGGTCTGTGAGGTCCTCTTCCGGGCGTGGGGTGAGGTGCCATGCATCTGGGAGAGGGAGGGTGTGTTCTGGGGAGGCTTTATGTGGCCCATTGCTGTGAAGTAGTCCAGCAAGGGGAGCCAGTAAGTCCCAGCCAGGGACGGTGCCCCTGCCAAGCAAAAGCAGCCAAGGTGCTGCAGGTAGGGCCCCTATGGATGTGGGGACTGGGCCAGACCAGTACGGTGCTGGAAATGGGCCCAGGGAAGAGGGGCCTGAGGCGCGCTGTCTAGTCAATGGGAGACTGGTGATCTTCCACACCAAGGAGAGGCAGGTGAGGAGTACCGGGACACTTATGGGATTCCCGGGATGGGCCTGTACCGGCATCGATGTGATGACTCCTGTTTACCGGGGCCATCTGGGCCACCCCCATTTCTGTTGTACCCCCTGCAGAGGGACTGCCACCTGTAACCCAGAGACGAGTTGAGGCCCCCCTCCCTTCTGAAGGAACATCCGACGCAGACATGTGGAGACAGATCAAAGCAATAGAAAGGGAGCTGTGTCATGGAAATGAAGAGGGAGTGAGACTGGCCTACAGGCCCCCGGCCAAAGACATCAGGGAACAGTCATCACCCCAAATGGGTGAGAGCGGCATAGATAGAATGCCAATGGGGCAAGATCATGGGAGCCAAGCAGCAGAGCCTGAAACCGGGTGGGACCAGGGTTTACCTCAAGTCGGGCAGGGCGACCAGCTTCACCAGGAACAGGGCAGCCCATTGGTTTGTCCCCCTTGTGTCCCCGTGGGATCTCTCTCCCCTCCTCCCTGTCAGGCTCCAGGGTACAGAACCGTGGGGGAAACCAAGAAGGGAGAAGGAAGGCCAGAACTATCAGGGTCCAGGGGATGGAGCCGTGGCGGGGGAAACAAGGTAGGAGGAATCAAGGCCCAGGCACAGGGGGGGGAAAGGGTGGCCCCAAGGCGACCCTCTGAAACCTCTCAGTTGCTCTCTTGCACCCGAGATATTATGTACTCAGCAGCGTTACCAGGCACGCTGGGCTAAGAAGGTACGCGACTCATCATCGAGGTCAGGGTCCGTAGCCAAGGGTGGAACCCACCACAGGGAAGTTGGCAGGTTAACCAATACCCTGGAAGCACAGGGGAAACTCAGCATAGCCTCACACAGGGCAAGGGGAAGGGACTAAGCATAGGCTCACACAGAGCAGGGGGAAGGGACTAAGCATACGCTCACACAGGGCAAGGGGAAGGGACTAAGCATGAGCTCACACGGGGCAAGGGGAAGGGACTAAGCATGAGCTCACACGGGGCAAGGGGAAGGGACTAAGCATGAGCTCACACGGGGCAAGGGGAAGGGACTAAGCATGAGCTCACATGGGGCAAGGGGAAGGGACTAAGCATAAGCTCACACGGAGCAGGGGGAACAAGCAAGCATAGGGCACGCACAAGACAAGGGGGACAAGCAAACATGGGGCACACACAAGACAGAGGGAACAAGCAAGCATGGGGCACGCACAAGACAAAGGGGACAAGCAAACATGGGGCACGCACAAGGCAGAGGGAACAAGCAAGCATGGGGTACGCACAAGACAAGGGGGACAAGCAAACATGGGGCACGCACAAGACAAGACAGGAGGAACAAGCAAGCAAGGGGAATGCACAAGACAGGGGGAACAAGCAAGCAAGGGGAATGCACAAGACATGGAGGAAACAAGCAAACAAGGGGCACACACAAGACGGGGGGAACAAGACACAGTCTTACCACATGCAGAGGGGACACACACAAGAATCACACATACAGCACAAGTACTCCTCAAGTATAACAAACAAGAATGGGAAGGGGGTAAGAGACATTGCTCCACCAGCTTCCTGTGGCCACACCAAGGCTTAAATACTTCCTGTGGCCAATCAGGAAGCTGGGAGGCAGGGCTAAAGCAACTGGCTATGGCTGGGAGGGGGCATGACACACAGGGAGCAAGCACACAAGGGAGACAGAAGGGGGAAAACCCAACACCCTCATAAGCCTACCAGGTGGCGCAGGGTGCTGGAGAGCCTATCCAGCACGCCAAGGGTTCAAGACCCAGTCCTCACACTCCCCCCGCAGGCAGGCACCCTGCAGATGGTGTGGTGGGGGAACCAGTGGGCTTGGGTAACACCGGTAAATGCTCAAGCAACGGTGGTGGGGCCAGTCAAACAAAGAGAGGGGCTGAGTCAGGTAATGGGAGGAACGGGATTGTCAACACAGCCCGAAGGGAGTAAGGTCCCCCAGGGCACAATGGCTGAGGCAAGTACGGGTGGTCAGGTGGTGCCCCACCATGCGCCGCCGCCGGGGGGGCAATCCCAAGCGTGGCTGCCCCATTTGGTGAGCATTTACACCCGACAACAAGAGAGAAGATCTTAAAGGTAGAATATGTGGACCTGTTTGTGCTGTTATTCAGCGACCCAATCAGCAATCACCCAGAACAGGAAGAAAATTAAGAAAAGGAAAAGTTCCACCGCCCCAAGGCGCATAGGAACTGGGAGAATTGGACAGCAGCTTTTGCTGTCTATATGGGGGTGTTAATTCAGGCGAACCCTGAAAAGGGACTTGAGTTGCACAAGTATGGCGACATAGTTAGGAGAGCCTATGGGACTGGTCCACCGGGAGTGTGGTTGCGTTATGACAAGGCATTTCATCACAGGGCAGCCACAAACCCGGGATTGCGTTGGGACATGCATGTGCCAGATCTCTGGCTCGAATGCATGATTGATGTGATACGGGCCCCCAGGGCAGCCAGCAGTCACACATTGGTCATGAGGAGGGTTGCCCCTGCCAATGAATATGGCGAAGGTAGGAGAAGAGGGCAAGGGCAGGCTGGCCCCTGTTGGGAATACAACAGAGCTGGCCATTGTACTAGGGTTTCCTACCACTTTCGACACAACTGTTCGAACTACAGGGGAGCACACCCAGCTACCAACTGTTTTCGCCCCAAGGTGCGGGGACAGAGAGGGAACAATGGACAGAAAGAAGGAGGTGGCAAACCCAATCAGGGACCACCCAGGCCAGGATGGATTACAAAGGGGGTCAACGCCGGTCAGGTCTGACCGCCTCAAGGAGGCACTCAGGTTGCACCCCCAAAGGTCAGAAGTAGAATATGTAGTTAGGGGATTTAAGGTAGGTTTTGACATACCCACGGGTCCGGTGGAGGCTACCCGCTGGCCTTCAAACCTGAAATCGACCTGGGGATTGGAGCACATCATTCGACAGAAAATTACAAAGGAAGTAAGTGAGGGCAGGGTAGCAGGCCCTTTCTGGGAACCCCCGTTACACAATCTGGTCATGTCACCGTTGGGCGTAGTACCAAAGAAGGTGGCAGGCGAGTTCCGGATGATACATCACCTTTCCTATCCTAGGGGTGGATCGGTTAATGATGCCATCCCTAAGGAGCTTTCAACAGTTAAATACACATCCTTTGATGTGACTGTTGAGAAATTTAAGGCAAAGGGAAAAGGGGCATTAATGGCCAAATGTGATGTGAAATCCGCATTTCGCCTGCTGCCTGTTAGTCCAATGAATTTTCACCTACTGGGATTTCAGTTTGAAGGTCAGTTTTATTACGATCGAGCCATGCTAATGGGCTGTTCGATATCATGCTCAGCTTTTGAGAGATTCAGTTCCCTTGTTGAGTGGATTTTTGGGCAGCAGGTGCCTGGGGTGGGCGTGACCAAATATTTAGATGATTTTTTTTATCATCGGCTCTCCCTGATCAGAGGAGTGCGCGGTCGCCCTGGGACAGTTCCAGGTGATGGCGGACAAACTGGGCATTCTGTTGGCACCTGAAAAGACTGAAGGACCGGCCACCGTCCTCGCATATTTGGGAATTGAGTTGGATTCAGTCAGTATGATATCCCGGTTGCTGGAGGAGAAATTGGGGGCCCTAAAAAACAAGATCACAGCATGTTTAGAGGGAAGCAAGATCACTTTCCTCCAGCTGCAATCGCTTATAGGTAGCTTAAATTTGCCTGTAGGGTGGTAGCACCAGGCCGAGCATTCCTGTCCAGATTGTATAACAAGTTAAAGGGGAATTTACTTCCGCATTACCGCATCAGAGTTACCAGGGAAAAGAGAAAAGATCTTGAGCTGTGGTTAACCTTCCTGGAGTTTAATGGGATCAGCTTTTGGAGAGACCAGTGGTTGCTCAAGGGTGACCTGCAGGTGCACTCTGACGCTGCTGGTGGTAACGGGTTTGGAGTGTATTTTGAGGGAGTATGGGCTGCAGCACCCTGGCCCGAAAGGTGGCACATGGCAGGGGTAACCAGAGATCTGACATTTTTGGAACTATTTCCCATCCTGGTGGTGGTGATGTTGTGGGCAGATCACTTCGCCAATCACTCAGTGCTCTTCTGGTGTGACAGCTTAACAGTTGTTCACATTGTCAACTCACTGTCCTCCAGGTCGGTGAGAGTGATGGGGCTTGTGCGGTCACTGGTGCTTACATGCCTGCGACATAACATCTTGTTCAGAGCACGACATGTCCCTGGAATCGACAACGGCATTGCTGATGACCTGTCTCAATTCCAGATGGATCGATTTCGTCAACTGGTGCCGGAGGCACGCCTGGACCCCAAACCATTGCCCGTGGGAATTTGGAACGTTGGGAGTTAGACCTCCTGAATACCATCCAATCTTCCCTTGCCCCTAAAACACAGGTCACCTACGGTAGGGCTTTTAGGGAGTTTCAGAAATTCCAGGAGCAGAAAGATTGGGCAACGGGCTTCCCCATTTTGGAGCGGGAAATGCTGCAATTTGTTATGCAATTGCGCAACAAGGGTATGTCGGGAGGCACTATCACAGGGAAAGTGGTGGCTTTAAATTTCATAAGCAAATGCAGGGGATTCCCCCCTCCCACTGGAGGTTTCTATCTCAAACATATGCTGGGGTCCTGGGCCAGAGCCCCTGATCCTCCCAGACCGGTGTGTGCTCCTATCACAACACTGATTCTTGAACGGGCTGCCGGGGCCATGGCTAAGGTCTGTTATGATCAGTACAAGGCCCAGTTATTTAGAACTGTGTTTGTAATCATGTATTTTGGGGGCTTCAGAATTAGTGAGGTTGTCTGCAGCACCTCATACGATGCGTCGGGTCGGGTGCTGTTGGTCTCAGATATGAGGATGGCCCAGACAACTCTTAGCATCCATTTGAGAATGTCCAAAATGGACCAGAGGGCACGGGGCCACACCACTGAGTTGTTCCCAGCGGGCCCACCTATTGTATGCCCCTTACAGAAAATGATGAATTACATGGCCATCAGACCCAATCAGCCGGGCCCCTTGTTCATACACCAGCGTGGTACTCCGGTGATGAGCTATCAAGCAGTGGCTGTGCTCCGCAGGGCTCTCAAGGAAATTGGGCTCCCCCCCAGGAGCTATGGGACCCATTCATTCAGGATAGGGGCCTCCCCACTGCAGCAGCGGCCAGGTTACCAGAGAAGGTTGTCAAGGCGGTGGGGCATTGGCGGTCAGGGGCATATAAGAGGTACATGCGTTGCTACCCATATTGACCCCTCTTTCCTTCTTTTATTTTCTGTTAGGACGCATGGGTGCCCAGCTGCCTTGACGAGTTGTGTGGATTGTGGGCCACAGCTTGGTTCGATGGGCAAGTAGGACCGCGCATGGTACACACACACACACACACCCGGTTCACATATGGGTTTAGAGGATAGGGTATCCATAAAGTGGTTCGGAAAAAGCGGAATGCGCTGGAGCCACCTATTACCTATGTTGAGCAGTTTGAGGGAGTTACCCTCCCAGGACATATTCGTTATTCACCTGGGGGAAAACGACCTCACGAACCGTAAAGCGGTTGGTTTAATAGTTCAAATTAAACAGGACTTACTCCAAGTTAGGCATTGGTTTGGGGGGGTTAGAATAGTATGGACCGCTATGGTACCTAGGATTAAATGGGCAAATGTGCTTAGGCCGAGTAGGATAGATAAGGCTAGAAAGAACGTGAACTGGGAGGTGGGTAAGTGGGTTATGGGACTTGGTGGTTCCATTTTACGCCATCAAGGGCTTGTACACACGCAACTGGAACTGTACAGGGCCGATGGCGTCCACTTGTCTGACATGGGTAACGAAATGTATTTGGCCCAATTGGCTGGGCACCTGAGTTGTCTATTGAGGGAATAGGTGGTGGGTGTCGAGGCAGGTCGTAACCGACAGCCCCTATGTGGCAGGGGTCCAGCATGCTATACAGGATAAATAGGTATTGGTAGGAAATAGATGAGGCATCTCCTTAAGAGTTGGGGAGTGACACTTGGTGTAATGCAGGGCGCAGCATGCACTGGAGTCATCCCCGGGGGAGGCGTGGCCTTGACTCGGTGTCCAGGGGCATGCGCTGTCTCTGCACCGGGTCGATGTTTCTCTCCTTACCCAGACAGAATGTTGTTTGGTTCTCTCCCACCTTCTGTACGGCCAAGCCTGAGCGCTGTCGAGGGAGGTGGTGTTTAAGGTTAAGGCACTGGCAATGGAGGGCGCATCCGGGCAGTGCCACAGTTAATAAGATATAGTTATATAGGTAGCATGCTGGACCCAGAATTGCTGAGGCAATTCACCCGCCGCCTATTAAGGCTAAAAGTGTTGTTAATGAAGAGTGCAGCCAGTTTTAACACCATTACAGTCTCTGTCTCATTGTGGGGGTGCGCCAAAAGGCATTTTGTTGCACCCCCTCATCTCCTCGTTCCCAAGACAGGATGCAGAGGAGCAGGAACGTGTGGCCGCTGCAGGGCGTCCTCCTAGAGGGCGGCACCGCTGATTGGATGTTGCAGGGCAATAGTCCCAGAAACGAGATGCGCGCAGGCGCGCTTTGTGGGGGCGTGGAGGTCCCGCCCCCACTAGGAAGGGTGGACTCCTGAAGGCGGCAAGTAGCCGCTAGGGATGGGCGAACAGATCGTGGTTTGGGTTCGGCCGTTCGGTTCGGCTGCGTTCAGTTCGGCCATTCGGTTCGGCTGTGTTCGGTTCAGCAGTTCGCTTCAGCAGTTCGGCTAGTTTGCCGAGTTTGGGTTCGGCTGTTCAGTTCGGCCGTTCGGTTAGGCTGTTCGGCTGTTCGGAAAATGTTGTTATGGGTGTTTTTTTGTTTTTTATATGGTTTTTTGGTTTTTTATTGGGTTTTATATGGTTTTCTTTTGGTTTTTACTTGTTTTTTTTGTTTTTATATGCGGTTTTTTAATTTATTTTTTTAATCTAATATTATATATATCTATCTACACTAAATCTAACTGCTATTAACTATTCTAAATGCTCTTAACTAAATGGATTATCTAATAAGTACACAGACCTACTCCTACAAACACTAAAACTAAATTACTATCGCTATCTCTATCACTAAGCTAACTCCTACAACTCTCTACTATCTATCTATCTCCCCCATCCCATATCCATATCCATATCCATATATATATA
>QEPC01000553.1:301436-322478 GCA_003113815.1 Sphenodon punctatus
AACAGGGCCTGAGCCTTCCGTGACAAAGCGGCAAATGCCTCCACCACCCTAGCACAATCCTGGTCAAAACAGATCATACCTCTCAGTTCCTCTATGCCAGGATCTTTCAGTCACCCTGCTAGGTCTAAAGCTGAGGCTTTGTCCCAGCTAACTGACCGCAACTGGGCAACCTCCTCACACTGGGAAGGACCTGCCTGCAACAATCCCCCCCACGGGCCCCCATACAGGTTGACTGCCATGGATACTGGCAGATGATCACTAGCCATCTCCTTACTCACTGCAAATTCCTTAACCAGGGGTAACACATTGGGGGATACCAAAATAAGATCAATCACGCTGGAGCCCCTCACACCCAAGAAGGTAAATTCCCCTGGAAGATCTCCCCAAAAGGCCCCATTGAGAAGGCAAAGATTAAGCCCTACCTTCAACCTTGCCAGAAAAAGCCCCCCCCCCATATGAATAATGTGATCCTTGGATTGGTGTGGTAATAATGATGGATAGACCAATAGGCGAGCAAAAACACGAGCAGCCAGAGCTTGATCGTCCTGACCCAACCTGGCATTAAAGTCACCCACCAGGCAAAAATAACTATTGGGATTAGCTGTCAGAGTATCATCTATCGCGGTTTCTAACTTAGCCCAGATCGTGGGGTCATACCGTGGTACATTGTGAGGCGGGACATACACATTAAAGATTATAAGTTTTCTACCTCCCAACAAAAGAATTAGACCCAATAGAAATGGGGGTTGTTTTACGATAGAAATAAGCTTATCATAATATGTCTCATGCAAGAGACATGCCAAACCGTCACAAGCATGCCCCCTCCGGGCCACAGGTATTGCAGGGAGGGAAACTGAGATGGACTAAAGCTGGGGGCAGCACCAATGGTGCTACTGCCCAGGTCTCCTGGAGGCAAAGTAGCCCAAACTCTCTGAAATACTTGATGAAATCTGGCTCCCCAACCCTTGACCCCCACCCAGCGATGTTCCAAGAACCAACCCTGCACCCCGGGCTCCTAGGGCCAGCTAAGTGTCAACAGGCAACCCCCAACAAGACCCCCTTGCCCCGGCTTTGGTCCCCGAGTAACTGTTCAAGAGCCAAAGCTCCTCGATGATCCTCCCCTGCCGACCTACCCTGCCCCAGGTCCCCTGGCTTGGCCAGCCCTACTTCTGTTAATGACCACCCACCATCCAGTGCCCGCTCCGGGCTCTTGAGGGATCTAGCATCTGCCTGGGGAGCTATATAAGTAGAAGACAAGGAAGTCTTTGGGAGAAGTAACTCCACCTCAGAGCGCCTCGACAGGACACACCCCTCCACGATTTTACACAATTGCTCATTGATTGATGTCCCCTGGGATGAAGCTGAATTGAGCTTGGGCTCCTTGGGAATCCCGCCCAGCCGATGGCTGGACGTGGTTGGCCCAGAGTTGGCAGAACCAGTAGGCTGGGCAATCTGCAACTTAGCCAAAGGGTGGACAACTAGGTCCTTCAGTACCTCCCCTACATAAACACCCCAGGAGGCAAGTAGAGCTGCCTGGTCCAGAACTCTGAAGGCGATATGTGGCATGGTGAAGTAGATGATGAGTCTCTGGCACCGGGCATTGGCAGGCAGTGCCTGGAATGATCTAATCGCACCCAGCAGAATCCATCCCAATAAGATTACTACATGGTGCAATATATTGGGTATGGAATTCCACCTGGGAAACAGCCCATTAGGCAGGGAAAAGATTTTGAGGGCTACTGCCCCAGTTACTGGTACCAACTTCCTAATTTCAGGCCTTACCCCCTCCTCCCCTGCCTTGGGCGTTACATTTCCCAAAGACCTCCCCCTATCTATCCCCACTTGGCCCTTCACACAGTTTTCCTGGGCCTTGGTAATCTCGATGCCATAACCATCCCTTGGTATTGCTCCCACCTGTTGGGCTTTAAGGTCTATAAGCTGCTGTAGAATAGATGTTAACTGTCCCTGTTGTCCCTGAATAAGGGCAATAATGTCCCCAAATTTGCCCAATATTTGGGACACCAGGTCCCCCATGAACGCCCACTGTTTCCTCAACACCTCCGCATAACTAGGGCTCACAATCGCCTTAGACCTAGAGTCCACAGATGAAGACTGCTCGGACTCGTGCATGAAATAGGGGTCCAGGCACTGCAAAACAGGATCGGCTGGCAATAGTTGAGACTCGGCCGCATTAAAGGTGCGTGATACATTAGGCCCCCGAGACGTAGCTAAATCCGTTGCTTGAGTAATCCGGCCCGGAGACAAACCATGAGCCAGTGAGCACAGAGAGTAAAATTTGTCCAGGCTCTGCTGCCCCACCTGCAGATGGTCTAGCGAAGGCGCAGCTGCCTGGCGCTTGGTCTTCTGGGTATTTCTCCTCCCCACCATAGGGACAGGGTCTTGGGTGACCCCCTGCTCCAGATACCTCGGGTAACTGCCCTGCCAAACCTTAAGCTGCAAGCAGCCGGGACCCCAGGCCTCACTCCCGGGCACTCCTAAGGGTGCTCCAAAGGGCTCGTGCCCTTGTGCGCGTGGCCCTTAGGCGCATGACCGTGGCGCATGCCTATGGCGCCACCACAGGCTCACTGGAAACTTTTCTACCTGCAGGTTGCCGGCTCCGCCCCCGCGCTAGCGCCGGACTCCAGGCTCCCCACAGCCGGCAGGTAAGAACCCGCTGGACTGAATGTCGGCCCCCAACAGGGCTGCCCCCTTTGCACCCTAGACTATTTCTAAAGTTTGTCTTTCTTGGCATCTAGTGGAGACCTTAAATTACCTTTAGAACTCTTTGCAGGGAGATGTTGGGAAGGCCAGTAGCATAAGCGGGTTTTTTTTTAAAAATGGGATAAAAGATTTGATAGGTCCATAAATGTCTATTGGTCAAACCGATCAGATGATGAGACTTCTGACTGTCAGGAGCTGGGAATGAATGGCGGGAAATGGATCACTCCATTATTATTTCTTTATTTACATCTGTTATCCTGCCATCTCCCAACAGTGTGTTACAATGCATAAAAACATATAAAATAAATACACAGGAATAAAATCAGCTAAATTCTCTTATCCCAAACCTCCCTAAGCCCTACACCTGCCTGCCAAATGCCCAGCTAAATTTTAAAAAGTCATCTCCAAAAGATGAACAGGCTCAGATGTCTCTGCGGAAGGGAGTTCCATAATTGTGGGACAGCTATCAAGGATGCCTCTCTGCATGCCCTTGCTGTGTGAACTTGATGAACAAATGGTACATGTAAGAGAGTGTTCCCAGCTGACCTGAGGCTACGATGGGACACAAGGGAGGAGGTGATCTTTCAGATATGTGGGCCCAAGTCGTTTAGGGCTTTATAGATCAGACCCAGCACCTTGAATTGTGCCTGGAAAACTACTGCTAGTCAGTTGACCTATTGTATATTTCTCTGAACCAGCTGAAGCTGCCACTGTCAGAGACAGGAAGCTGGGAGACCAGTATTGCATTTCTTATGTTCTTAAATGTAACAACATGTATGTCTTCAAGGCTAGACAGAGCTGACAAACAAGCAAGGCTCTTATCTTCATAACCTGCAGGAGCTTTCTGCTTTATCTCTTGCAAGTCTTCTGCTTAGCCTCTCATGCTACACTGCAATGGAGACAGACTTGACTGTTTGCACCCAACTAATTTTAGTTGCCGCCAAGGCCACAGGTGGCTTCAGAAACAGCAGTCTGAAGCACTAGTCTTATTTATTTATTTATTTATTTATCTGAATTTGTATTCCACGTTTTCTCCCCTAGCTTTGTTCAAGCTGGTCACTTCTCTCTGTACAACTTTCTGCCCTAAATTCCTGTACAACATTCTGCCCTAAATTCCTAAATTCCTTACCGCTCCCACTGCCAAGACTCTAATCCATGCTCTAGTCATTTCTCTTTCTCACTGGACTTCCCTACTCTCACTTTAACCCTCTCACTTCGGTTCAACACTCGGTTGCCAGCCTTGCCAAGGTTATCCACTTCACCTGTTGATTTGATCAGCTTCAACCCCTTTTCTGTTCTCTCCACTAGCTCCCTCTCCCCTTTTGCATCCAGCACAAACTCCTTCTCCTCATTTTGAAGGCCCTTCATGGACTTGCCCCTTTCAATCCTTCTACCCACATTCCCACTGTATTCACAACCCAGGAACTTAATTCCTGCTCTGCCACTGCCCTCATTCACCCTAAAGTGTCCTGTCCCCTAAATTGCTTTTCCCCTTCTACCAGACTGCCCCCTACACTTGGAACTACACACACTCTCTTTTACACTCTACTCCTACCTTCCAAACTTTCAGATCCCTCTTAAAACCTGCCTCTTCCATCGGGCATTTCCTAGTTCTTCACTCCCACAGATTGCTCTTCCTTATACTGTCTCATCGTTCAGGATCCACACCCTTTTCCCTTGTCACTAAGCTAAGCATGTGCACCTGCAACTTCTCAACTTCAGAATATATCCCTGTCTCTCCCTATGTTCTTCTCCCTTGTCCTTTCTAGATTGTAAGGCCCTCTAGGAGCCTGTCTCTGTCATGACTGTTCAATGACAGGCACATTGCTGGTGCTATATAAATAATAATTCACTGAACCAGAGTGGTTATCACAGCCCAGAAGCAGATTAAGTTAAACCATGTGGCCTAAAGTATAATTTGCATATCTCCACCCATGATTCTTTGCAGCACACTTCACATGGATCCTTCACTCTGCCTGGCAGATGTACAGGTGAGATTTACAGAGGCAAGTGACCCTCCCCCCAGCAATTCTGTGTGTGATATAAAGCAAGACATCTTTCTAGTTCTGCTGTATTATCACACACACACATGCAAAAACACACTCACACCCCCATCCCCGTCATCACTACAGAGCCCAGCAGCACTGGAGCCAAGGTGAAAGGGGAGTCATAGGGGATGCTGTTTTACCAGCCAAAGCTGTCAAAAATGGGATTCACAATCTGCTGCAGTGGTGGTTGAGAACTAGACGGAGGGGAGCAGGGATTGCAGTGAGGCACAGGCGGAATGGCTTGGATAAGGAGGCAGGGGAGGCCAGCTGGTTTCTGTTAGTGGCTGTCAGGCCTCGCCTTTCTACAGATGGGGCAAAATCGCAACATCTCCAGTTTTATTAATTAATGTGTTTTTACAGAAAATGGAAACTTCTTTCAAACCTGGGGGATAAATTAATCTGCTGCACAAACTGGCCCTAATAATAACCCAAAGCAGGGAGCATGAAGGGGGTGGAGGGACAGGAGGCTCACACTAGAATTAAAGAGACAAGACACTTTCTAAAGGAAATGCAGGCCAAGGCCAGAGTGTCCAACTGTCCATCTGCCTTTTGTCAGGTAAAATCAATTGGCTCCTGCACGGTTCATCCTCCTTCCCTTTTGATGAGGCAACTAGCCTCCACAGGTGTGACTGCTAATAATGGGCCACAACTGCGCAGTATGAAATATCAGCTCACAAAGGAGCCCCTGATGCCTCTGGGGGTTTATTACCCTCCATTTTAAAAGCAGAGCCCCTAGGAATAGGGTTGTCACTTCTCACGGTTTCACCTTGACATTTCCATTTTGGCCTATGAGAGTCTCAGGGTGAAACCATGAGAGGTGGGAACCAGAATATAACAGCTACAAGGAAGCTCACAGCAGCATGGCTTCAGGCTCCGTCAAAGCACTGCTACAGGAAAGCTCATAGCGGCCTGTCCTTGGCCCTGGTAGGCAGAGCCAGGCTTAGAATTTGCAGGACCCAGGACAAAAATAAAATGTGGGGTACCTGGTGACCCCACTCCCTTCCCCATGTCCCTGTCCCCTCAAGGGAACCCTCTATGAAGCCCAAGAAGTGGTAGTATTTGGGGCCCCACTGGGAGAAAGTGGGTCCCCTGCACCCTGCTCTGATGAAAGCTGGGTCCACTACAGGTCCCACAGAAGAGTTGTGACTTCTGACAGGGCACTGCTTCGGAGGAGGTTAATGCTGCTCATAGGGATGGGAATATCAGGATCAGATCAATATGATTGGCCCAATTTTTGGATCAATGGGCATATCAGGATCAGATCAATCAAATTGGCCCAGTTTTTGGACCAATCGATTTGATCCAAAGAATCCAATCCTGCAGAGGGATACAATCCAAAAGGATTGGTTCCCCCAGTAGGGACGATCAAAGCTCCTGGGAGCAGCTCCAGCTTTCAGGGAGTCCCAGCTCTACATCCCCCAGGCTCCTGACCAACCCAGGCAGCATCAGCACCATTTTGGAAAATGGCAACTGGTCTGCACATGCTCAGTCAGCAGCTGGGCATATATAGACCAGCTGCCATTTTTCAAAATGGCACTGATGCTGCCGGCACCATTTTGGAAAATGGCCACACATGCACAGAGCAGCCATGGTGGCCATTTTGCACATGCAGTTTCTTTAGTACTTCTGCATAGTGCGGCCCTGAGAAGGCCACACTGGGCACCGCGAGGCACCACTGGACTCCGAAGCCTAAGTTTAATTAACTTAAATTTTTTACTACCCCCCTCTCCCTCCCCATCCCTGCGCGGCCTCTCTACCCCCAGCTCTGCCTCCCCTGGATCTCTGCCCATGCCTAGGGCCAGCAGGGGCCTGGGGGAGGCAGAGCTGGGGACAGATATTGGATTTAGGCCATATTGATCGGAATCAAATCCTAATTCCAATTAATACAACCTAAAATTGGATTGAAAGTCGGGTCGATCTGATTTTGAACCGATCCCAATTTTCAATCTGATCTCCCATTCCTAGCTGCTCATGGTTGTAGCTGGTACTGAAGAAGCTCAGCTGGGGCTCTCACTGGCAATGCTTCTGTGAGCACTTAGGCTAGCACTGCAAAGATTGCTAGTGGCACTGACAGGGCCTTGCTGTGAGGAAGCCTGCATCCTGGGAATGCTGGCTGGCACTGGCAGGGCACGGCTGTGAAGATGTGTGCACTTACAGGAGGAATTACCCACCACCCATGCCTCCACCTTTCCAGGTGAGCCCTGTGCCACTGCAGCTACTTCTCCAGTGAGGATGATGCAGGGCCAGTGCAGGGGAGCAATCATCCAGGAAGCAGACTTCTCCTCAAGCCCCCTCCACTCAGGGAGGGGATCTCTTCTCTGGCCTTCTTGCTGTCACTAGTAGAAATTGTGGTGGGGAGGGAATTGTGCTCCTCCATACCCCCTATGCACTGTCTATACTGAGGAGAACCAGATCAGACTGGGGCCCACAGCAAAGGGAGATGGACCAGGCCCCAGACCACAACTACCCTGAGGGATGCTGTCTTGAAGAAACCAAGTGTATGTGTTCACTCTTGCTGTGGTCAGACCATTACCTCCTAAGAACCTCCATCCTAATGCGCCTGCCTGACCATAGGGGTGCAGGACCAGTTCAGATGGTCCACCCCAGGAGACTTATGGAACTGCAAGGGTTCCAGAATGCTCTTGGGGAGATACCTGTTGACCTCGATGGCCGCTCCCATCTATGACCTCATGGCCTTCTGGAATTGCTGGTTGGCTGAGGCCATTAATCAGGTGGCTCCTAGGCATCCTCTTCCAGCGCATCAGTTCTGCAGGTCCCTGTGGTTCACAGGGGACCTGGGATGGCTGTGAAGCATGAGTGGACACAGTTGGAGCAATGATTACACCATACTCATGCCCAAGACAATCAGTTGCAGCATAGAGCATTTTTGACGTACTATGCCATGGTAATGATCCAGTAAGATCAAAATTGAGGATCTGCCCTGATCCAATTGACGGCATAGGTCATCAACCAAGACCACAAGTGCAGTCTCTGTGCCAAACCCAGGGAGAAAACCAGACTGTGAGGGAGCAAGAAAACCCACCCAGTCCAGATGCCCCTGTAACTGCCGGCCCACTACCCGTTCAATAACCTTCCCTAAAAAGGGAAGGGTAGAGACTGTCCTATAGCTGGTCAGGGAGTCAACATCCAAAGATGGCTTTTTGAGCAGAGGCCGCACCACCGGATGGCTCAACACCCGGCATTGGCCACCCCCACCAGCAACGGCCCTAATGTCTCCCGGCTGGTCTTCACCAGCCAGGACAGGCACAGATTTAATTCACAACAGGTGGCCCGAACCATCCCAAGAACATTCGCCGCATCAGCGGGCGATACCCACTGAAACTGATCCCACAACAACAGACATGATGGGGCTTCCCATACCTCTGATTCACCCACTGTCATAAGTGCAGCATCGAGGTTGTGGTGAATCTGGGTGATTTTATCCGCAAAAACGTCACCAAACATGTCAGAGCGGGCACTCGAAAATTCCAATTGGAAGCGGAGAGAGGCCAGACTGACCAGCCTCTGCACCACCCAGAAAATCTCCACTTGATGTGACTTTGCAGATGCAATGAGGGCAGCAAAGAACTCTTTCTTTTCTGCCCGCACTGCAAAAGCATAAGCTCTTAAACTAGCTTTATATTGCAATCGGTCAGCTCCAGTATGAGTTCTACGCCACTGTCTCTCCAACCACCATCCATCCTGCTTCATCTGGCGCAGATCCTCCGTGAGCCATGGTGACCCCCACCATCGGCTTTCTAGAAGAGGATGCTTGGGAGCCGTTCAGTCGATAGCCTCAGCCAACAAGCTGTTCCAGAAGGCAATGAGGTCATCGAGTGAATGATCATCAAGGTCGGAAGGCATTTCCCCTAAAGCATTCCGGAACCTCTCTGGTTCCATAAGTCTCTGGGGGCGGACCCAACAAACTGGTCCTGCACCTTTCCGGGGGCAGACATGCGCCAGGAGACTGGTCCGGAGAAGGTAATGATCCGTCCATGATAGGGGTAAAGCTACTACATCCCCCACCACCGGATCTCCTGCCTCAAGGCCGGTGCAGAACATCAGGTCAAGGGTATGTCCCCCCTCATGTGTTGGGACCTAAACCCTTTGAGACAGTCCCATGGTTGTCATGGCATCCATGAACTCATGCTCTGCTCCCCCTAGATTGGCATCGGTGTGGATATTGAAGTTCCCCAGGACCAAGGTCTTCGGGGATCGCAGCAAGACCACCTCCGATACCAATTCCGCTAGAGCGTGTAGAGATGCTGTGGTACAGGTAGGTGCACAGTATAGTGCACAGTATAAGTATAAGTATAAATGTCTAATGACATAGAGGAATTGAGAGGCATGATCTGCTTTGGCCTGGATTGTTCTGGGGTGACGGAGGCTTTTGCCGCTTTGTCACGTAAGGCTCAGGCCCTGTTCAAGGAAGGGGAGCACCCCGTTCAGCGTCAAGCCTATGCAGTCGGGCAAGCATGGTTTGACCAGGAGTGTTGGAGGGCTAGATTCCAGTTGAAAGGGATTTACTTGGAGTATCGGCGGGCGGGAGATAAGCAATTGCCTTCCTTATACTCTCAAATTAAGAGAGTATAAGTTTTATGTTATGTTAGTTTTAGTTTATGTGTTTTAGTATTAGTTTTATGTTATGTGTTAGGTATGTGTATGTAAGTTTAGCAATGGCCTATGGCTATGCTTTGAATAAATATTGATTGATTGATTGAGTGTTATGTGGAAGACTTAACTGCTTCTAATGAACCAGTATTCTCTGCCACCCAACCTGATACAAAGGGTTTGCTAGCAAAGATCTGCCTCTAGCAAGTAGCAATGATGTGGGGTGATTTGATTAACCTGAAGCAAGCTTCAGCTCATGATACACCATTTCCTGCTTGCCACTTCCTATCTTCAAGTAACCATAGAACTGTGCCCAGAGAGTCCTGGAATAGAGGATCCCTTCTCCACCCCATGCTCCATATTACTTCCTCTTTGTATAAAAACAAATGTGCAACTGCACATGCCGGGGTGGGATGTCCATCCAGGTCACCCCCAGCCAGGTCAGGTCAGGGAATAGTATCAAACATTCCCCTAGTCTGACCCGGCCATGGAGGGTGGAAGGAAGCGACATGCAGCTGACTGGCTGCGCCCCTGCACTGCAGCCAGTGCCCCATTCCGCACCATGATGGGCAGCCATGACTGCCAAAAACAGGAAAGCATGCCTGGCTGCCATGGTAACTCCCCACACTGGGTCAGGTGGCCGCGAAAACAGATGCGCCTGCCTGGTTTGCCCAGCTCTGGCCTGCCTGGATGGCTCATGGGGCTGGACCGTGGGCCCAGATCCATGTTTCCAGCCCAGCCACCAACCCTTCTAGGGTCTGAATTGAGCCCACATCTGGTGGGCCCAGAACAGACACCCGGTCTTGGAGCTGGCCTAGGCAGGCCAGAGCTGAAGGAACCGGACCCACATCACATTAGTTAACACTAAATGTTGCATATAGGGATATCACACGAACATTTTTTGTGTGTCCTTTGCACTGTGCAAAATAACACAGAGAGGGAGGGAACTGAAATGTAAGCCAATGCTCTGTGAATGCCTTGCTAGGAGACAAAAAAAATCCCAAACAAACACAGATTAAGGAACAAGAGATTAATTTCATTGCCAGTGGGAAAGGTGTTGTGTGAATGAGCCCCAAGCATATTTGTCTCATGGACAGAAAATCCCTGTTGTCGCATGCCCCTACCCAGTACGGGGAGCGGCTTGCTGACGGCAGACATTGTCACACACCCCCTTCGGGGAAAGGAGGAGCATAGGGCAGGGGCACACGGCGATACAGGAAGAGGCGCAAAGCGAAGTCTCGCGGGAGGCGAGACTTCGTGGCCGCCATTTTGAACCAGGCGCAGAACCCACCATTCCGCATCTGTCTTCCAACGAGTGAACAGCTCTGATGTGGCTCGCTGCCAGAAGAGCGGAGCAGCTGGTTGCGGCAGCCTGACAGTGGGCTGGCTTGGGGGGACATACAGAGGGAGTGGGCCCATGGAGCGCAGTTCCCCCCCTCCTTTTCAGTGTCACCAGGGGGCCTCCTTGTGGTGAGTTCTGTCCCCCGGAACCAGGCCTGTAGACACTTCAGGAAGCTGGCGCAAGTGCGCCTCTCCCCCTCAACCTCCCTTTCAGCTTCACCAGGAAGGCCCCTGCACAGATTTCTGACCCGGATAGCCATGGCAGCCCCGAGGGTGGGGGCCATCAGGAAGGCCTTGCAGGCTGGACTGGGGGTCAGCGTGCACTGGCAGAGCCCTGATAACCCGGGGCAGGGGGGTTGTTTCAAGACAGGCCTTGCAGGCCTCGTCAAGGTATCACTTTCCCTGGCAGCAGCCCCAAGGACAGGGGTTTGTTTCAGAAAGGCCTTACAGGCCTCATTGGTGCCCTATTCCCCGGAAGCAGCCCTGAGCATAGGGACTTGC
The DNA here is from genome assembly GCA_003113815.1 of Sphenodon punctatus. Taxonomy (NCBI): domain Eukaryota; kingdom Metazoa; phylum Chordata; class Lepidosauria; order Sphenodontia; family Sphenodontidae; genus Sphenodon; species Sphenodon punctatus. Next base: position 312,659 of record QEPC01000553.1, read on the forward strand.
AGGAAAGGCCTTACAGGCCTCATCAGAGACCGCTTTCCCTGACAACAGGGGCTTCCACAGAGGCCTACAGGCCTCGTTTGGGGACCACGCTCTGTGGCAGCCCCCCCGACAGGAGGGGCATTGCATAAAAGGCCTTATAAGCCTCAGAGGGGATCCCCCTTTTACCCAGTAGCACCCCCAACACTAGGGGCAATCTGAGGAAGGCTTTACACACCTTAGTGGGGGGAGGGTCCCCGGAAGTGCCCCTGCTACCAGAGACACTCCATTAAGGGTCCTACGTGCCTCGTTGGGGGAGCTGGTCCCCCTGTGGCAGCCCCCCTTTCAATCGGGGGAACATCAGAGGAGGCTTCTGGAGGGACAGGATGTTGTGGGCGGGCAGGCAGGCTGTCAATAGGGCGGATAGCTGTAGGCACCCATAGGCACAGCACTGGTTCAAGGCCCCTAGTGAGAGGGGGAGGGAAGCAGACAAAGGAGAGGGGGAGGAGAGGGGGAGGAAAGTGGGTACCCCCCACCCTCCCACGTTTTTTCCCAGGGTTGGCACGGCCCGGCTTCGTGATGGCAAAGGGAAGTGGGGGCAAGAAAGGCAAGGTCCCAGCAAAAAAGGCACTAGCGAAGAGGGTGGAGGAAGTTTTGGATTCCCTCCAGGCCCGCATGAGCGGGTGCGAGGGCGTCTTGAACACCATGACGCATAGGGTACAGGGTCAATCTGCCAAAGAAGCATGCAATGAAAGGGGGTATGGGGCACAAGGCAAGGTGGCAAAAGAGGGAGTGCAGGGGCCTGGGGAAGAGTCCAGGTCTGGTGAGTCGGACATCTGGCCGAGGGAGGACCGAAGCACTGGAACCAGGGCCAGCTCATGAGTGGTGCAGCTGCTGGCCCAGTTCAGGGACGAGGCGGGATTCACGGGGGTCAGAGCATTGGGAGGCCAACCCCATCGACCTTCAAGCCCTGCGGGTGTGGCAGGGGACAGCCCATGGGAGAACAAACCGGGTTAGCACTGGCAATGCCTCCTCCCTGCCCAGGCGGGGGGGAGGCACTGTTTGTCACCCCCTAGGGTTGAAGGAGATGAACCACTGACTCAAAGGGCACGTGGAGATCAGCTGGCAGCAGTCCTTGAGACCCTGAACGCATTCATGGGGTGATTTGAGGCACTCGAAGAACGGGTAGCCGGGCTGGCGGATGGAAGGGAGATGACGCTGAGACAGCAGGCACCCCGTCCAGGGGATAGAACGGAGGAGGCGGCACCTGTGGAGCTTGTGGTGGCAGAGACAATGGACGAATCACTGAGGACAATGGAAGAGGGCACGAGCACCAGCAGCCTGGGCCAAGGTAGGTGCAGACATTGTAGCCAAGGTCAAGGCGGGCTAAAAGTTGGCGCTGGGAACAATGAACAGACCCCACCCCCACCTGGGCTCACCGGGGCATGGCGGCTGGGATGGGTAGGGTCTTGGGTCCCCTGGCCTTCGCAGGATACAGGAGTAGTGGTCGAACCTAGGCAAGGGGGCCCCCGAGCAGAGGCAAGGCCGGACCGGAGTTGGCATGAGAACAGACAGGCTGGGGGGGCAGGTATCCTGGGATAGGGGTATGCCACACAAACAGTAATGGCCTGCCGGGAACCTGGTACTTGGACACCCATAGGAGCGCCGGTTGGGGCACATCTCGCCCTGCATACACACGAGAAAATATGGAAGGGAGAGTACGTAGACGTCTTCTTGCTGCTTTATACGGAGCCTGCACCTGACCCCAACTCCAACGAGAAGGATAAGGAGAAGGTGCATTTCAAGCACCCTAAGGTGGATAAGAATTGGGCCAATTGGTCTGCTGCCTTCTCTGTGCTGATGGGTGTCATGGTCCAGGCTGCGCCCGACCGAGCGATCGAACTGATAAAGTACATGGATATTGTGCACAGGACCTACAACACCGGGAACCCAGGTGCATGGCTCTGTTATGATGAGGGCTTTTGGAAGAGAGCAGCAATTACACCGGGGCTTAGATGGGACATGCACACAACAGATTTGTGGCTGGAGTCTATGTCTAACGTGTTAGGGACACACAGGACTGACAGCAGTCACACCCTAGTGAGAGGGGGGTGGCCCCAATGAACGATCCCTTTTGGGAAGACAGGCGTCGGAATAGCCAGATAGGAGGTACATTCTGGGACTTCAACGGGCCCGGGGGTTGAGCTCGGTCCACGTGCCAGTTTCGGCACGCTTGTTCCCACTGTGGGGGGAGTCACTCGGGGGCCCAATGTAACAGGACCCAGGGCCAACCGCAAGGAAGGGCTGGGGGCAACCAGTCCCAAGGGGGGGGAAGGCCCCAACACCGGTCAACCATAGGGCACTTGAAAGTGCGCTCAGAGGTTGCCCGATGCGCAAGGAGGTTGAATATGTAGTGGCGGGATTCCAGGAAGGTTTTGTTATACCCGCCAGGTTTGAGAAGCCAAGGTCGTGGGTGAGGAATTTGCAGTCGGTGAGGGGGAGAGAGGACTTGGTGGCCACCAAGCTCCGCAAGGAACTCAGAGAGGGACGCATAGCGGGCCCTTTTGACTTCCTACCTTTTCCTGAATTGCAAGTTTCACCTTTGGGCATAGTGCCCAAGAAGCAGCTGGGCGAGTTTTGCCTCATTCACCATCTGTCCCACCCTAAGGGACAGTCAGTGAATTATGCAATCCCCGCCCCCCAAGCTCTGTTCCATTCACTACGCATCACTTGATGCGGTGATCGAAATGGTGAGGGAATGTGGACAAGCGGCACTGCTGGCAAAATGCGATATAAAATCCACATTCCGCCTGCTGCCAGTCCACCCCAGGAGCTTTAGGCTACTCAGTTTCCAGTTTGGAGGCCAATATTTATATGAGAAGGTGATGCCCATGGGGTGTTCGATATCTTGTTCGGCCTTTGAGCGCTTCAGCTCCCTGTTGGAATGGCTGGTGCACCAAAGAACAGGGTCGCAATATATTCTCCACTATATCGACGATTTCCTATTCATTGGGAGGAGGGGACAGGAGAGTGCAAACAGGCCCTCCAGGACTTCCAGGCCATGGCGGCCAAACTAGGGGTCCCCCTGGCGCCTGAGAAGACTGTTGGCCCAGCAACGGTGTTGACATTCCTGGGGATCAAATTGGATACCAAACAACAGGTGTCCCGTTTGCCAGTTGCTAAGCTGCATATGCTGGTCGTGGACACTGAGGCCATTTTGGGTCATCCCAAGATGACAGATAAACAACTGCAAGCCCTGGCAGGAAGCCTCAATTTTGCCTGCCAGGTGGTGGCGCCGGGGCGGACTTTCCTATCCAGGCTTTAAGAGAAGGTGGACTCCAACCTGCCGGGGCACTGCCACATCAGAATCTCTGCCGACATGAGGGAAGATTTAAAAATATGGCTCCAATTCTTACAGAATTTTAATGGAGTCAGTATCTGGTGGCAGAGGTGGCTGATGGAGGCTGAACTGCAGGTCCAATCCGATTCATCTGGGTCTTTGGGTTTCGGGGTGTATTGGGTGGGAAGGTGGTGCACTGCCCCGTGGCCAGAGGAGTGGATACAGGAGGGATGGATGCAGGACCATACCTTTTTGGAATTGTTCCCCATAGTGGTGGCAGTACACATATGGAAAAGCGAGTTCGTGAACAAAGCTATTTTGTTCTGGTGCGATAACCTCGCCGTGGTTCATTTAGTGAATGCATTGTCATCCCACTCCAAGAGGGTGATGGGGTTGGTGAGAGCGTTCATCAGGCAGTGCCTGGCGAGTAACATATTATTCTCAGCCAGGCACGTGCCGGGTATTAACATATTAACACGGCATGCGCTCTCTCGCCAACAGATGGAGCGGTTCAGACAGTTGGCGCTGGAGGCCAGGAAGGAGCCAGAGAAACTCCCCCCCCCCCCCGGGAATATGGACCATTGGATGGTAGCAATGTTCCAAGCAGTACAGGGATCACTGGCCCCTCAAACTAGGGCAGCCTACCTGCAGTCTCTGGCAGAGTTTCAGAGCTTTAGGGAAGAGAGAGGCTGGGGGACTCAGTTCCCGATCACGGAGGCCCAGACTCTGCAGTTTGCCATTGGGTTGCGAGATAAGGGGCTGGCGCCTGGAACGATCTCCGGCAAACTGGCCATGCTAGACTTCTACAACAAGCTGGCTGGGTTTCAATCACCGAATGGGGGATTTTTTGTAAGGAAGATGATAGAAGGTTGGCAGCGGGAGGCACCGAAGGGTGGCAATAGCAGGCGGCCCATCACGCCAGCTATATTGCGTGATTTATGCCTGAGCCTACCTGGGGTATGTTTTTCGGGGTTTGAGGTTAGCCTATTTCAGAGTTCATTCAAATTAGCATTCTTTGGGGCCTTGCGAGTGGCCCAAGGCGGAATGGTAGTAAACATAGAGGATGTCCAGGTGGGCCCCACAGGGATGACGGTATTGGTACGGGGGTCCAAGATAGATCAACATCAACAAGGCCAGGTGATAAAACTAACAAAAATAGATGAGGAGGAACTTTGCCCCATAAGGGCGCTAGAAGCATATATAGATGCGCGCCCAAAGGTAAGGGGGCAGCTGTTCATTCACGAGAATGGGGCGAATCACACAAGATACCAATTCTCAGCGGTAATGAATAAAGCACTAAGGAAACTTAACTTACCTACTCAATTGTTCGGCTCCCATTCATTCAGGATCTGGGCTGCTAGTTGTGCGGCTGCCGCCGGGTTGTCACAGTGGGAGGTCAAGGCGATCGGCCAATGGAAGTTGGGGGCCTATCGCTCCTATATTTGGAAGGTCCAGCTTTGAACTAAGGGACCTTGGGGAGATGACAGAGGGACGCAGTCAAGGTAAGGCATGGAGATTGTACGACAGTAACTTGTGTGTGTTCTTTCTAGGAGGGGAGCCGCCTGCCCGGAGGCGGAGAATCATTATAGCCGGCCACAGCATCGTGTATTGGGCTGGGAAACAAGCGGGGTGTTCGTATTGGGGGACCCAGCTTGGGATCGGGCATGTGGCCGAGGTGACGTGGAAAGGCAGGAGTGGGATGAGATGGGCCCAGTTCCTGCCATTGGTCCACGCACTTACGAAGCTCCCTCATCCACTCGTCCTAGTGATTCATTTGGGAGAGAACAACCTGCCAGTTGACACAGGTCTGCACCTGGTCACCAGCATGAAGAAAGACTTGCTTGAGGCAAGGTGGATTCTCTCAAATATGGTAATAGTGTGGTCTGAGATGCTCAAGAGAATCAGATGGAGTGATGCCGTGCGCCCTAGTAAGGTAGATAGAGCAAGAAGGAAGGTTAATAAAGAAGTCGGAAAACTAGTGCTGGAAATGGGGTGGGAGAATTATTAGGCATCCGGAAATTAAATTCAACAGGCTAGAATTATATCGGGTGGACAGGGTGCATCTGTCTGATGCCGGGCTCGAAATTTACCTACGGGCTGTGCAGAAAGTATTGAGCCAGCTCTTGGAAGAGTCGGGGAGGCGGGGCAAAACTATCCAAGCATATGCTGACAGTCTCCGGTGGCAGGGGTCCAGCGACGTAGTTAACTAAGAAGTTAGGGATAGTCTGCTGACAGGTCATCTCCTTAAGAGGTGGGGTCTGAGTGAAGGCTAGAGTTGGTCCGGCCGGCATCACTCTGGACCCAGGACGTGGAGGGGCACAACCGGGGCCTTAGGACAGAGGCGGTCCATGGCGCAAAGGAACTGCCCTCACTTCCTTCTTGGGGTCACAGTAGGCAAGGGCCTCGTGATCTGGCTGGGGGCAGCCGGACAGGTGTGACATTGCAGCAGACATAGTTAGTAATGTGGCAGTACTGAGGAACATAAGACCGCTTACGTTTACTCCAGTTCAATGAGTTAACAGTAAAAGTTGAGAGGACCCAGAGGGGCGAGCCCCCTCCTCACCCGACTAGCTTTAATAAACTTTGGTGCAGCCTAGTTTACCCCACACAATGGTGTTGTGTCTTCCTTTCTGGGTGGGGGACAATAAACCAAAGTCTCCCCAACAAACCAGGGAGATCCTGGGTTTTTTTACATAGGACACTACCATGCAGGTCCACCCAGTGAACACATGTGGTAGCGCCCATATAAAAGGGGGGGGGACATGCGCTCCCATGACCCCATGGATCCCCACCTACCTACACTCATCTCCCCACACAGAGCAACCCGGAAAATCCCAGGTTGCACCATGTGGGGGCATGGGTGACTGGCGGACATGGGTGAATGGGCGTGCACACACATACACTGCCGTCTAAATCCTCCCCCCACTCACCGGAAGTGTGTGTGTGCTCCACCAAGCACACATGGACCTGGCACACACACACCCGGGGTCACCTGTTTAAAAATGGCCCCCGTCATGGAGAAGATTGCTCCTAGTAGACCTGAAATGAACCTCTGGCTTGGACCTCTGGTTTGGCTTACTCCGACCTAGACAACCTGGCTGAGGGAAACCCAGAGTCAGTCAGGGCCTTGGGTGTATTCTTCTGCCTCTTGGCCCCTGCAGCAGGCATTCCCCAAGGCAGGCTTTTCCCCAATGAGGCAACAACCCCTCCCTTGTAGTCCTCTCTTGATCCTTCTGACTCTGCCCTTTGTAACTGCCCTTCAACTGGCTGCCCCGCCCAACTGTGGTTCAGCCACAAGCCATGTTGGCTCTTGGTCAGCAACTCCTTATAGGGAAAAATGCTTGGCTCTGCATTCTGAGGCTGTTGTGGGATGACTCCCTGCTGGCACTTATCCCTTGCCTGAGACCTGGTCCTGCAAGGACTCATAGTGACTTGATCACAGTATCCCACAAGATGCTCATTATCTGAAACATTTATGCTGAAGAAGACTCCTGAACTGCACAAGATCATTTCCAAAGGGTGGTGAGAATATAGGGCATGGCTTCCCAAGTCCAGGCAGGAAGAAAGTGATGGACTTGCCCACAAAGCATCTCCCACCAGCACAAATGTCAATTGTGAAACCATTCTGTCTCTGACAGTGGCCTGTCTCAGTCACTCGGGAGAAGTACCCAACAGGTCATCATCAGGGGCACAGCTAGGTAAGAATGAGCCCTGGTACAGAAGATGGAAATGGCCCACTGCTGGTGCTGGGGCACTCCACTCCTGTGTGCAGATGCATTCTACATGCGTGTTGCACCTGCTGCACCTATTATAGCTGCGCCTCTGCTCACAATGGAGCAAGCCATTCCCTGTTGTTCATTCCTAACTCCCAGCTGCCAACAGTCAGAGGTTATGTCACCCAAACCTATTTGAGTAATAGCTGTTAATGAACCTACCTCACCAAGAACTTATCCAATCCTTTTTTAAACCTAATTAATGGCCTTGAGCATATCTTCTGGCAAAAAATTCCACAAGTTAATTGTGCATTCAATGAAAAAAATACTTCTTTTTATCTGTTTTAAATCTGTTGCCAGTTAGTTTCATGGAGTGTCCCCTAGTTCTAGTACTATTCGAGAGGGTAAATAACTGCTCCCTATTAATTCATCACATCACTCATGATTTTATAGACCTCTATCATATCTCCTCTCAGCCGTCTCTTTTCCAAGCTGAAGAACCCCAACCTATCCAGCCTCTCCTCATACAGGTGCTGTTCCATACCCTGGATCATTTTTGTTGCCATTCTTTGTACCTTTTCTATTTTTACTATATCTTTTTTGAGATGAGGCGAGCAGAACTGCACACAATATTGAGGGTGTGGTTGCACCATAGATTTATATAGAGGCATTATGGTATTTTTGGTTTAATTCTCTAGCATCCCTTTATGAATAATTCCTAACATTCTGGTTGCTTTTTTTGGACAGACACCACATTTTGAAATGAGGATTTCAATGTATTGTCCACAATGACTCCAAGATCCTCCTGAGTAGTAACTCCTAATTAAGAAACTAGCACTGTGTACATATAATTTGGGTTATTTTCCCCTATGTGAATCACTTTGCACTTGTCAACATTAAATTTCATCTGCCATTTAGTTACCTAGTCACTCAGTCTCACAAGATCTTCCGCAGTTCCTCCCAGTCCACCCAGGTTTTGCGTCATGTGTACATTTGATCACCTCACTCTTCCCCTTTTTGAGATCATTAATGAATATTTTAAACAACACCGGTCCTAGTGCAGATCCCTAGGGTACTCCACTAGTTACTTCTCACCACTGTGAAAACTGAGCATTTCATCCTACCTTTTGCTTCGGATCCTTTAACCAGTTACCAATCCATGATAGGACACTGCTTCCTATCCCATGACTATTTAAATAATTTCCTCAAGAGTCTTTCATGAGGGACCTTATCTAACACCTTCTGAAAGTCCAGATATACACTATATTGACCAGCTCAGCCTTATACACATGGTTATTTTACACCACGGAGCCATCCTCTATCCTTAAGTATATGCCCCCATCTCTGCTCCCTTCTCCCTTATGCATTCTTTCAATGCTTGAGGGTATGCCATGGGCCAGATCCAGGATTCAGAAAGGAGCCAAATAAAAAACAGCCACAAGCCAGATAAACTGACCCACATGTCAGAGGTTCCCAACCCCTGACCTCCACATGGAAGGCTCCATATTAAATACATGTTTGTTAATTCAAGCTCTACCAGCAAGAAAAAAACAATTTATCTTTAAATGGACTCTCCTCTCTGGGATTGTTTATGCAGGAGTCCTGTGCTTTGGATTTTTGGAATGCTTCTCTTGCCTGTGAACAGGCATGGAAATAATGAGTGTTAGTCTCTTCCCTCCATCAGGAACCAACCCTACTGGGCTGGGACCCACTGTGGGTATAAACAGAACAAAGAGAAGCGCTTTTTGTTCCTTGAACCCACAGGTTCTTCAATGACAGAAGCTCCCTTCTCAGTCTTGGACAGTGGTGGTGGGCCGCCTAGGACAGGAGGGCAATGCCCCTTTCAGAACTCGGGCCAGCCAACCCGAATCCAAAAAGAAAAAAGAAAGAAAAAAAGCAGCCACATGCGTCGTGCTGAATGTTTGGAACCTCAATCAGGCCCCAAATATTCAGCATGATGCGCGCAGCCGCTTTCCGAGCCTCCAAACATTCTCACTGGTTGTGTGCGCATGCGTAGTGACTCTGTCACACACACACACCTGAAAGGTTTCCTAAGGAAGCCTTTCAGGGACAAAAGGGAGGCATTTCTCCCTTTATGCAGAATGGGCAGCTAGAAGCACCGTCCATTCCGCATAAAGGGACCCTGCAATGGAACAGTGCCACAGGGAGTACTCTTGCATTGCAGGGGCTGGGCAGGGGGAAAGTTCATACCAGGGCACTGCATACAGGCACTCTGGTATGAACTGCCCATCCCATGGCTGTGCAGGGAGAGGGGCTGGGAGCTCCTACCATGCACGCAGCTCCCATCCTCCCCCCCAGTCCCTTCCTCCCTCCTCCCTCCCTGTCAAGTCAAACTGACTCGACTCTGGGAGGGAGGAAAGCCTGACTGCGCGGCAGATCCCAGGCTCAACTGAACAGTTTGGGCCTGGTGGAGCTCTCATGCAGCCATCCATCAGGACTGGACTCAGGAGCGGAGAGGACGTTGGAGCCGAGCCCAAAACACCGCCAGTGAGTAAATTGTGGGGCCGGAGGGAGAGGGGGTTAGAGAAGGGAGGCTGGGAGCCAGGGTTCCTGGGTTCACTGGGAGGGGAATGGGTGGCTAGTGGGTTAGAGCAGAGGACTTGGGTGGGAACCAGGACTCCTGGGTTCCCTGGGAGATGAGTGGGGGGCTAGTGGGTTAGAGAAGGGGGATGCTCCAGGGAACTCGGATGGGTGGGTGGGAGCCAAGGCTCCTGGGTTCCCTGGGAGGGGAGTGCACTGGGGGGCTAGTGGGTTAGAGCAGGGGGATGGG
>QEPC01000553.1:356665-371552 GCA_003113815.1 Sphenodon punctatus
GTTCAACATATATAAGAGCCGCTGGGCAAGGTCATTCCGAGGTTTGGGGTCAAGTGCCATCAGTATGCTAACACAAGCAGTTTTAAAACAAACAAAAGGAAGTGCGTTTTTAAATTGTGTACAGGAGGGGGGAGAGGGGAGTTGTCAGTGGATGTTGTAAAATCCAAGGCTATGATCCACAAACTACTTACTCCCTGGGCTTCAATGGGGCCAGCAGGTCTCTGCTCAGGCAAACACAGCACAGTCAGTTCCTCCTTAGAGTGTTTTCAGACAAGTGCATTACCCACTCATTATTCACTAGTTAACCACTGGTTACCAGTGGGGTTTTCACACAAGTACATTGGGTAGGTAGGTACTGGGCGAGTACTGGGTTGGGAGGCACTTGTCTGAAAACACTCTTAATCCCACCAAAGGTTACATTCTCACAAACAATTACTTTGGGTGTTTTTAGATGGACACCTACTCTGCCCCACCCCCAACTGGCCCATCCGTGTAAGGGTAGGCTATCCTGGGGTGAGCATGCACTGCCTGCTCCAGGCCAGCTCTGCTTGAGGTGCTCCGGAGCATCCTGGAGCACTGCAAGTGGAGTGGGCCATCTAAACGCAGAGCACCAGCCAGGGACGGAGGATCAGTCTGTCTACTCATAGACGGACCACAGCAGCTCTGTTTCAGACCAGGGGTTGCTCCGGCAACCAGTATAAAGCTGCGGGTGGCAGCCTAAAGTGGCTGGCAATCTAACCGCAGCTCTATGGCATGGGGGAGGGGGTGCTGCGCAGGTGGACTGTGGTCTGTGGAGGTGGTCACCTCTGTAAACCCACTGGAGCAGACCCCAGAGTGGCCATCCCTGGATTTGTCTGAAAGCACCCTTTGAAATATAGTCTGAAGGGGAGTATGTATTCCTGATTTTTGAGTACATCTCTTCCTACTCTGCAGTTACTTCAGTTTAGCGCTCTATTCATGTGGACAATACAGAAGTACAACCAAAGTAAGGTGCAGCTACATCAAACTAGCTATTTATGGGGACATGGACTCAGTTTGGGGTGTGCACAGGGAATGCACCCAAAGGGAACAGAGACGTGTTGGGAAACAGAACAAACATAAGGAAGGCCAGGTGTTTCAGCAGGTGGGGTACCATGCTGTGAGTCAGGGCACCTGGGTTTCCTTCCCAGCTCTGCCGCTCACCTGCCAAATGCTCCTGGCCAGGCAATTTCTCCTCCATTCCTGGGCTCCTCACACCTATGGAGAGAGTAGCCCCATGGGTAGAAGGAAGTATGAACTGCATGGATGGGACTATGAACAGATGAGGCTGAGTAGTTAAGATTTCTGACTGCGAGCTCATGCACAAATCAGCTTCAAATCGGAAGCAGTGCATCCCGCAATAAAACTACCCTGGCCTTCATCTCCATCACTCCTGGAAATTGTCACTTTATTTCCACGCGACAGTGCAATCAGCATCTCCGGGATCAAAAGCACCACAGTGCCCCCAAGCTACCCGCAATCCTCGTATGTTGGCTGTGGCATTTCCCAAGTGCCTGACTCAGATGCCTGGGCTGCCTCTGAGCTCATCAAGAGGAGCTGACGCTGCATCAGCACATAAGGACACCAGATCCCTGCAACTCAAATGTTCCGTTTGCAGCAGGAACTCCAAAAACAAGCCAGCTCTTCCAAAACAAATGGGACATGCTGCCCCAAGCACTGCCAAGAGGTTGCTGGGAGGAAAAGGCCTAGCAAACATTTGCTTAATCGCTCACTCCTCCCACACACGCACACCTCCTGCAGGATCCTGCACCTTCCAAAGGAAGGCCCTCCATGCTTAGACACTTCCCTTCTCCATCCTCCTCTCTCTGAGCTCTCCTTCACAGGGACTCACCTCCAGCCAAGCAGGTCTGGAGAGGATCCCAGGTTCTAGGGGAGCAGGCAGCTGCTGCTAAACCCAGAATCTTATGGTTCTCCACTGTTTGCACCAGGCACTGTTATCAGTCTCTCCTAGCAACAGTTCACTCCTGCTTTCCACAGAGGCCAAAGGACTGAGGCTCAGGCCCTGAATCCATTCTTTCCCTGATTTCATTCTGGGAGAGACTATGTTTGATCCTGCTTCATTTTTAAGAAGTCCAGGACTCGCCTTTAAAAAATCAAAAACCAGGAGTGACCAGGCAGCAGCAGCAGCATAAAAAGCCTGATCCAGGCAGCGATGACAGCAGCAGGGGAGCTAATTTCAGAAGTGGGGCAGGGGCAAAAGCAGCAGGAACCAGGGACCAGAGAGGCGGGGAAGCTGCAGGAAGCCTGAACCTCCTCTCCCTATCCCGTCCCTGGCCCACAGTGGCACAGGCAACCACCAGACCAAGTGGTAGGAGAGGGACATGGTAGGGGGTGCAATGGAACTTCACCAAAGCTTGTGAGTTCCCTAGGCTGCCCTGGGACCCATGTCAAACTCTCTCAGCACCCACCAGCAGTTGAGAACCACTATTCTAGAGAACACTGCTGACCATCATGGATAGGCTAGGCTCACTAGTCACAGAGGGGGCTCCCAGACTCTAGCTTCTGACATGCCTGATCTGTGGAGACTTTGAGGAGCTCTGGGGGCTCAGAAGCTCACATTCTGCACAGGAGCAATGTTCCAACTGCATGGAGATGCTTAGAGCCTGCTGATGCAGAAGGAAAAGGGGAGGCATCCCCAGCAGATCCAAGCAGCTCAGATAGTGGGCTACCGCTCTCTCCCCTCTCGTTGGGGATCACTATTCCCCTAAGGCTTAAGCCAGTGGTTACCAAGGACATGGTGGATTTAAAAGGATGCTAGGATGCTGGGAGGGACTACATCAGAAAGGGGAAGGGTGACATCAGGAGGCACAGCTTGCCTCAAACTTGAAGTGGGAGGGACCACATTGAGGGGTCGGGCAGGGCTGGACTTAGAATTTGTGGGGCCCAGGGTGAAAAGAAAATGTGGGGGCTCCATGGCCCTGCCTTTCATCACCCCACTCTTTTAACCCCTTTCTGGAGGGCCATGTTCCTCCACCCAGGTAAGTGGGGCAATGAGAGGGGGGAACATGGCCCTGCAGGAAGCAGCCACCCCTGGGAGTGAGAGTTGCAGCCAGGGAGAGGACCCATAGAAATAGCCCTTCCTGGGGCCTTATGAGCACTAGTCCTGAGGCTCAAGGACTAGCCTCTCTCCAGGGACCTCTCCAACTGCACAGCCTCAACCATAGCATTTACTGGCCCTGCTTAAGACGGGCCCTGGGGAAGGTGCTATTGCTCCCCTTTCACAGGTAACCTCAACCTTTAGGGAGCATCATGATGTCATGACATTCCATAAGGGGCGGGTCCATGTCAGAAATGGGGCGGGAAAGTCCCTATGGCCATCCCTTGTCATCCCTGGAATCTCCAATTTCTCCAAGTTACTGGGGCACCCCTGCCTGACTCAGAGAAAGCGGGGCTACCATGTAACCTGTTCCCTGCTGGGAAGAGAGCCTTCTTCTCTGAAGCAACCTCCATGTCTCTCTCGTCCTCCTTGACTAACAGCCTTTCCAAATTTGAGCTGCTTGTCTTTGCCTCCGCAGCTGCCAATTATAATGGTTCATTCCGATATGATACCTTTCTATTGGCCCAACCTCTGTAGGTGAGAGTATGCCAGCTGTTGAGTACCATCTGAACTACTTTGCCTCTTGTCTCTCTCATATTTGGGACCAAGACTGCAGTCACACTTTAAACAAGCTCTTTTCTAACATTTTTCATTTACAAATCCAAAAGCATCCTATACTCCCCATTTTACAAATAGAAAAGCTGAAGCCCTGAAAGGAAGTGACTTGTTCTCATGGGCACCATGAGAGGGAGCAAGGAGACAGATGGTTCCATCCCCCTCCCCACCTCCCGCCTAGCCGTGACTGTTCTGAGCTCTTTTAGCAGGGGGTCAGGGCCATACCAGAAATGGGTGAGAGAACTCCTCCCCATCTCTTTCCAGCATGGCCACACCTCTTTCTGTGTGTTGCAATGTCACCATGCTTGAAAAGGGGGTGAGGCCACATCAGAAAAGAAGAAGAGCAAAAGGGTTCTCCTGCCTCTTTCCAGCATAGCCCCCTTCTGCCCCCCGCCCCTTGCTTGCTCTAAGCATCACACCAAGTCAGGGGTAGAGCTGGTATTGTAGGTCTCCTAGCTGTTAATCCCACACCCTAGCCACAAAACCACACTAGCCAGTGTCTACTGGCAGTGACCATTTGATTTTATAAAGCCAATGGAACACAGTTGCTTGCTCTGCAAACTCAGAGTGTTATTTTGTCTATCTCCATCTGATTCTTGCATCTTGATCACAAGAGCTGCAAAAAAGTAAAGCGTCCACAGACAAAATTGAAGCAGGCTGTGCAAGGCTCGGCAGCGTCTGGATAATGTAGAATTCCATCAGAAATGTTTATGGAACATGGGGGGAATATCAAAGGGCCTGGGAGAGAGAGAAGAAGACTGCCTCCCAGACAGACAGCAAGCTCTGACAGTCACTCCCCTCGGGAACAGGAAGAGAGGAACATAAGGAGGTATTTATTTTAAGTAAACGCTAAATAACGGAGTACAAGAAACGCATGTAAGAAATGAAAAGTTGGTCTGAATCCAACAATTTACAAAAGGTCTTGGACAAACATGTCTGATTGAATCTGGCAATTTTTCCCCCCTTGGTTAAAGTTGATCAAGGGAACATGGAGCAAGATAGAGCGTAATCCCGGAAAATTAAAACCAGATCAAATGAAAAATCAAGTAGAAAGTCTGGAGCAGCCCCATGCAGAGCATGATAAGATCATTCAACATGTGGAAGAGAAGGCAAGGCACTTTCTGCCATGCTTTCCAAAACAACTGTTGCAGTGGGGTGAGAGGCATGGCCATTGCTTGCTAGGAACTGTTTGCTGATGTTAGAAATGGAGTGAAGGTCATTTGCTTTTATAACTATAGAAATACCCATCTGGGGGAGAGCAGTTGGGTGTAGGGAATTTCTAACAAGTTACAGAGCCTTTGGCTTGAAGACCAGCAGTGTCATACTGGTTTCAGTTGGTAATTGTCATGAACATGACAGAGAGCAAGCCTTGAACCTGGGTTTCTGGAGCCTTGGGCAAGCACTCTTGTCTACTTGCCCATCCTGGACCTCTTAACTACCCTTTGTCCTGCTATACTTGAGTTTAGCACAACATTACCACTGCTGCAGCTCATACCCTCACACTTTTGAATGGGTACACCCAGCTTGCTTCCTATTGGCCATCCTAGGCTATATATAGCTCAGTACTAGGATGTGTTTGTGTAATGTCATGGCTACTCAGCTTCTTTGCAAGAACCAGGTAATACTCTGTGGTCTAGGACCTGTCAGAACGCAGCACCACTTACAAGGGCTGTGTGGCTCTTTAAACCCCACTGCAAGCTCAGGGGTTGCTAGGAAACTAGAGGCAGAGTCACGTGCCAAGATGATAGCCACCCTCTACTATATAGGGCTGACGGAGAGCATCCAAACCTTGCTGGTTATGAGTTTCTCAAAGTAATTGCCTGCCTTGCTGCTGCTTCTGCTTTGCCTCGCCTCGCTTGCTGCTACAGTTGGTCTTTGTCTTCTTCCTCCTCCTGGTCTTGTCTGTGCTCATTCACCATTACTGTGAGTCTGGTCTATAGTTGTCTCTGTTACTGTCTTTTGTTGCTGTCTAGCCTTGTTACCTATCCCCTTCTCTATAGCTTGCCTTACTGTACCTACAGTCCTCCCTGGCATACCCACACCTGCTTCCCTTAGCCCTGTTTGACGGCGTCTTTCTCCCCTTTTCCACCCCTAGCTATACCCCCTTTCTGGGGTCTGGTCCTAGCCCCATGAACAGTGTTATCCCCCTTCCTTTCCCTCTTCCCAGCACTGTTCCTGCTCCCCTCCCCTCTTCTGTTACATTATATACACCCACTGTGCTTTGTTCAAATCTTCAGTCCTGACCCTTACTTGCCTGAGGAATGACCCTGTGAGGTCTGAAAGCTTGCATATTTCCACCAACAATTGGTCCAAGAAAATATATCATTTGAACTATTTTTGTCTCCATCTCTGTCACTTGGGACTAGGGTTTCCACCTATGCCAATTTTTAAGGAACACTTATGAAAAATACATGTTGCAGGGCCTGCATTGGTGCTTTAGGCCCTGCAGCATGTATTTTTCATAAGTATTCCTTAAAAATTGGCATAAGTGGCAACCCTACTTGGGACCAACACAACAACCACACACTCTGGATTGCTTCCCTCATCTCAGACTGGCACGTTTCTCTCCCCCCCCTCCAGTCTTTGGGAGTGTGTGTGTGTCCCTCTTATGGGCTGTGTGGCAAATCCCTATTTTCTGCCTGCATGCTTGAATATGGCAAGCCCTTTTGTAAGGAACACATGGTAAAAGATGAACCTGCAGACATTGCTGATGAAGTCATGACTCGGGTATCCTCCGGTAACTCCACCCTGATTGGCTAGACTCGCTAGCATGAACCAATCCCTGGAGAGATGGACTAATGCTATAAAAGCCTGAGATGGCCTACTCTCTCTCTTGCTCCTCTACTTCCCCTCTGAACTCCTGCCAGCTTGAAACTAAGAACTGTGCCCCACATGACTGCAAAGCACCTGGTCCCAGCACCTGGGGAAGGAACCTTGAGTAAAGAGAAACTACTTTGCCTAACTAATCAGGGACAGTCTAGATCAGATGTGATACAAACGGACCACTAAGCCCAAAATCTGACTCTATCATTGCTCAAGTGCCTATTCTACCCTTTCCTACCTTGATACCTGTTTGTAACCCTTTTTTATCCTAATTAGTAAAGTCTAAGCTTCTTTGTTTTCTTTCACACCCACTGGGTGTGTGTGCGTGTGCTCATTGCCAAAATACACCTCTCTCAGCTTGCTAGTCACAGCTACTGAAAGGGAGAAAGAATTCACCCAAGAAGGGGGAATTCCCCACTGGCTGTTTCAGCCAGGGTGGCTTTTAGGCACGTTCAGCACTCCTGAGTTACCCCAAGGGTTTCTGCTCTGTATAAGGTGAGAACGCCAGAAAGGGGGAAGCAGGGAAAGGGGTGCCCTTGAGAAGCTGTGAGCTTGTAACTACCTAGAGTTCATATATCCTTGACTCTGCAAACCCTTGCAGTACTTGGAGTCTAGGTAGTGGTAGCAATACCCATGTGTACCAGAGCAGAGACTTGACTGGGCACTATCCCTTTAAGAAACCAAGTAATGGGTCTCAGAGGCATACCCAGTGGGAGTGACTAAGCCAGCTCAGGGATATAAAAATCCTCTGTCTTAGCTCTGCTGGGGGTGAGTTAGGTAGGCAGCCTGCAGAGGAGTGTGAGTTGTGGAACAAAGACCAGGAGGCCTGGGTATAGTGAAAGACTTTGTAATGCATAGTGAAGGTATGCTGAACATGTGAATAAATGGACATTTGCTAATATTTCTCTGTGTGGATCTGGCTACTTGGAGGGTCTAAGTCCTAAGAGGAGCTTCTTGGGCCAGGGCACCCTGTGCCAGAGGTTGTGGCAGTGGGCCAGCTAATTCCCCAAGAGGGGTGCCAAAACAGGTTGCACCCAAGGCCCTGTCACACCATGTTTTTGAGGGGTGGCCAGCAGGTGAGAAAACAGATTTTCTCCCCTGTTGGGGCCCCTAGGTCAGGATTTTGGCCCAGTGCAATGAGGTAGGTGGCTCAACCGTATAGCATCCTGCTACTATGCTGCCACATGCTCTGCTGGGATTGTGTAGCTTTCCCCAGTGATGAGATTGGACTTGATCTAGAACACTAGCTACCATTCCAGCCTGAGGGGTGGAGAAAGATATAGCTATGCTGTAACCTAGCAGACCTATAGGAGCACTGTACCCCTCCTGACAGTAGCTATGTCACCACCTAGTGCCACCAGGTACAGGCAAAAGGACAAGTGTTTTGACTGGGTGTGGGATGATGTGAAGAAGTCAGCTGCAACCCTGTGACAACCACAAGGTGAACTTTTCCACATGAAACTCAGCTGTGGCACTGTCAACATCTGTGGGGATGAGGGACTGGCAGAAGGGCAGCACTTCTGGAACATCAAGATGTCCTTGCCAGAGGACTACAGACAGATGGCAAGGGTATCTTCATGTTCCAAAAGTGCTGCCCTTTTGCCTTCTGTCAAGGGTGACAGGGAACCCATTGATTCTGGATCCTGCTTCTCCCAGGGACAGACCATAGTCTCTTTGTTGGACTCCATAGCCAGGTCTCCACTGGGGCAAGCTGACCTAAATCCACTCACGAGCTGAATCCGCATCAATTGTTAAGAACTGAGGATGTGTAACGTGTGTTTGAGAAGCCCTGTTGCACTGGCGTGGATTGGTCTCATAGTCTGTAGTTTACTTTATTTTATTTTATTTTATTTTATTTGCCTCAACCAAAGGTTATTGGTAATTATAGTTACAGATACAAAAATATCATATTTACAACAATGCAATACATACAAATAAATCATATAAACCCAATAGTAAAATAACCTGAAAAGAGCCAGGTCGCAAATAATTCCCCTATTAAATCTTATTCACTAGGAATGTTACTTAGGGAGATTCCTTCTCCAACAAATAATCTTGCCTCTTCCTACAAACAGCTTTCCCAAAAACTGCAACCGCCCAGGTTAAATCAGTAACCTTATAGTCTAAACATAAGTCCAAGGAGTCAACGTGAGAGAACTTTAGCATCATTTGGTTCAAGATCCTTTGGATCGTTATCCTCTTGGCAGTATATTTGGGACACACCAAAATAATATGTTGCACTGAGTCCGGTACCTGCAGTGCACAAAACCAACATTTCCTATCTTGCCGAGGTATCCCCTTGTAACGGCCTTGAAGTACAGCTGAGGGGAACATCCCAAAACGAAGGCAGGTAAATGCTCTTCTCACTGCAAACTCCCCCCAAAGCCCCAAATAGCTCCCTTCACTCAGCGGAGAGGCTGGGATCTTATAAACCGGGTTCACTCTCTGTGAGTGCAACAGGTCAGCCTCAATTTGTATCTGCTGGTCTCTCAGTCTACGTTTAACCAAGCTCATAGCCTGCCTTACACTTGAGGACAGCAGTGCTATCAATGGGAGTCCCAGCTTCCCCATAACCACTTCCATATTCTCCAGCCAAGGGGTCAATAGACCCTCGTGTCGCGCTCTCTCCAGCAGAGAAGCCCCACCCGCCGGCAATGAGTTTATCTTCAGTCAGAAGCGAACCAGTGACTGGACTGCCAGCACTCTCAATGGCACCAGACCAGTCTCAAGTCTTAGAAAGACCTGAGGGGTACCCCTCGGGACCCACAAGACAGCCCTCAGAAACCCATTTTGAATCGGCTCTAAGTCCTCCAAGAAACCCAAACCCCATACTGGAAAGGCGTAGAGTAACTGGGCTATCACCTTCGTCTGAAATAAGCGGATGGCCGGTAGAATCAACTGGCCACCTTTGCCAAAGAAAAAGGAACGTAAGGCGTTCCCAGCCTGGTCCGCCCTAATCTTGGCCATTCGCCAATGATCTCGCCAACAAGGTGAGTTGGAAAAGAACACCCCCAGGTATTGGAACTTGTCCACCTGTAATATCTGGTGCTCCCCAATTCTCCAAACATGCTTAGTTCTATGTTTCCTTTGACCAACGACCAGGACTTTGGTTTTCCCGTAGTTAATTTCCAACCCTTCTTGCTGACAATACTCCCCCATCAGCTGCATCGCCCGACGGAGCCCCACAGGGGAACACGAGATCAAGGTTGTGTCGTCAGCATAAAGCATGCTCCCTACCTCGTGGGAGCCAACTCGGGGGGGGGGGGGGTATCAACTTCTGCCATGAACTTGGGACGGTCGTTCAAAAAGATATTGAACAGACACGGGGCCAAAAGGCACCCCTGTCTCACCCCCCTGTCCACTTCCACTTTCTGGGACAGAGCCCCCTCCCTGTTTAACTTCACCTGTAATGTATTATTCTCATGCAGGCGGATGATCAAAGCCAAAAGCCGTGGTTCCATCTGTAGGTCTCTCAACTTCCCCCATAGACAAGCTCGGCTGATCGAATCGAACACCATTTTTAAGTCTATAAAGCATAGATAAGCCTTCCGGCCCTGACCAATCATTTTCTTCACTAAGTGGGCCAAGACCATGGCATGATCCACCGTGGAACGACCTTTCTGAAAGCCGGCCTGTTCGGGCACTATAATCTTCCTCTCCTCTAACCAGTCCTGAAATCTAAGTAGCAAAAACCTCACGTACAATTTGCCGATTACACTCAGAAGGATAATTGGACGATAATTCCCTGGTGTCCATGGGTCGCCTTTTTTAAATATTGGCATCACTATGCCATTAATCCAGCTCATAGGTATTCTCCCTGATACGTTAATATAAGTAAAGATTGGGGCCAATATTCCTGCCCACCATTGGGAGGCCTGCTTTAAACATTCTATCGTGATAAGGTCCATCCCAGGCACCTTCCCACACTTAGACTGGGCGATCAGCTCCAACACCTCCTCCTCCTGCACTGGCGGCCAATGTGGAAAGGAGTCAAAGTCCCCTACCATAGGGGGCCGACCCACTGGCTGGGGGAGCGAGTATATATCACGGTAAAATTCCACCCAAGCCTCTGGCGATATCTCAACCAAGGGCATCACACCCCCACCCCATTTCAGTTGTTTGATGGAGCCCCAGAACTGTGCAGAATCCCCGCTCCTAACCACCCTTTCTAACTGGGCCCACTGTCTTCGGAGAAAGAAAAGGCGTTTAAAGGTCAGCAATTTCCGATAACTCTGTCTAGACAATAAAAAGGACAGTCTGTTTGCCTCAGATGGACAGCGTTTCAACAGTGATGCCAACTGCCTGAAATGAACCCGTGCCTTCCGCATTCTTTGTCAAACCAGCGTGCCTCCCGGCCCTCCAAAAGGGGGGGAGATAACGTCCCTGGGCGGAACAGGGGCTCAAGACAGGCCATAACAGCCACAAGGCCTTCCAGCCTGTCCATCTCCCCTGATTTTATAGCTGCACATAATTGTTCCAGAGCTGGAGATGCCACCAGAGCCTGAAAATGAAGCGCCACCCCCGGGGACCAGCGAGTCCGATGATAGACCGCCTGAGATAAATAGATGTTACCCTGACCTACAGCACTAGCCTTCATTATAAAACTCCTTGAATCCTCCCAGGTTAATTGTAAAGGAAAGTGGGCTGAATATGAGACCGGCAGGACTGCCAAGTCCTTAACACTTGAAAAAGAAGAGAAAGATGTCAAAAAGAAGTCAATTGTACTTGACCCTTGCCAAGAGTGAAAGGTGAAACAGCCAAGTCGATCGCCTCTCACTCTCCCATTCAGAACCACTAGCCCCCGATCTTCCACCAGCTCCTTCATAGATCTGGCATTGAAATTTATCATCAGATCTTGCGTATTACGAGGGGGGACCTCCCAAGAGGGAGAAAATCCCCCATACCCCTGCCAGTCCCCCACCCTGGCATTAAAATCTCCGCCAATGATGAGGGAAGCTGCGGGGAATAATAATTGTCCATCCTCGACCCTACAGGAGATTTCCTTCCAAATATCCTCATCGAAAAAAACAGAAGCTGACGGGGGGATATAAATATTACCTATCAACAACTCTGTTAATGAAGGGAGCCTGCAAAGATAAAGAGCAAAATATGACTTGTAACTTTTTATTAAAATTACAGAAATATTAGAAGAATCAGAACTAACCAAGGCCAATCCCCCACTAGGGCGACCGCCAGAGCTGGATGAGGAGGCCCTCGTCGAAATGAGAGAGAACCCTGGCAACTTTATTTCTTCCAGCATCCACGTCTCCTGGACTAAACATATATCCCACAGCCTCAACCTGGAAAAAAAAAACACTTCTTGGCAACGAGCCTTCCACCCAGAGATGTTCCAAGAAGCTATCAAGATGGAAGGTAGCCCTGGTTGTCATAAAGGCCTATCCACCCCATGGGAATCTATATCATTTCCCCTCCTATCAGGGTGATCCGAAATTCTCTCCTGGCCCCCCTCATAGGAGGCCCGGGCAGCTAGGGCTGAGGGAACCGGATTATCTGATGAAGAATTTGATAAACTTGATCCTAAATTAACTTCCGCCTGGACCTCAAGCTGATCCTGCTCCCGGGGCAAAGCAGAATGAAGCCCATTAAAAGCCTCCCCCATCTCTTCAACGGGTACTTGGGCTTCCCCCGTTAGGTCACATGGCGGCCTTGTCCTACCTACCCTCTCCGTCGGAGGGGGCCAGGTCACCTCAACAACTGAGAGGTCTACCGATCTTATCCTTGTATATCCGGATTCGGGGGTAAGATCCCTTCTTCTAGCATGTACCAGACGAGCGGACCTTCCTGGGAGTCCCTCCTTAGCTCTGAGTGAATTTAACTGAGAGCACAAGGAGTCCAGTCTGGCTAGCAGCTGTAATTCAGCAGGGTCATTGGCCCCACCCTCTCTATGCTGGTAAATAATAGGATGTACCAGAGGGACCACTATTGACTGCTGTGCTGAAGGGCCTGGATCTGAAGAAAGTCCTAAGCCAACTTCCATACTTTGTGGGCTTATTTCCCTCTGCGGAGGTAATGGAGCTGCCAACACCGGATCTAAAGTCTCATTACTAGGAAGAGGGAGCGGAACTGGCCGAAAGGCAGCTTGATTAATTGATCGATTCCTCGGGTTTAAGTTAATTTTGCCCAGACCCTTTTGCCCATCTAAAGACAATTCTTGCTTATGCTGAGTCAGGACATCCCCCCCACAGGATTGAAAGGCCCTAGATAAATATACCGACCTCTCCTCCAAGGATTCTTTGACTGACCAAATAAATTCAATAGCATCCAAGGATGCAAATTCTACGTTAACTACTTGTTTGTCTCTGGAGGAAAATAAAAGGTTAACCGACTTAATGTCATATCTTATAATGGGGAAGAACCTTTGCACTGGGTTATTTAACAGGAGTCTGAGATGCTCAGCTACTTCCAGGGACGAACTCCAAGCCGGGGGGCGCCTACCCTCTAAAGGGAGTATCGTAAAAATTAAGTTAAGTGGCAGTAACTTATGAAGGTCCGCCTGTCCTGAGAGCAATAGCGACCAAGGATCCAATGTGGCTGGGTCTCTGTTGACAATATCTTGAGGAGCTTGGGGAACAACACTTAAACCTTTGTTCTGCCCCCGTGTTCTAACAGATTCCATTTGCCTATTGGCAGGAAAAGGGCCCATGACGGAGGTGCTCTCACAGCCCTATCTACCCCAGAAGCAGAAAGGTCTGCCTTTGTCCCCTTATTCCCCCTTTTTGGAAAAAGAATAAAATCTAATTTATCATGAATTTGACGCACCTGTGTGCACATAAAGCAGACAGAGTCCGCAGTCAACGCCACATGGTTAGTGAGAAATTGCGTTAACAACACATCACTTGGGAGGACTCCCTGACCGCCTGGGGATTGCGGATACTCCCGTTGATAAAGACCCGTCGGTGTAGAGTGCCTTGAGCCGGCGGGGGGGTTGGTTTGCAAACCTTCAGGTACTAGTTGCCCAAATACTATCTTGGGGGATGTTTCTACCTCCGACTCAGTATTAATCTGCGCCTTCTGACGAGGCACTTTAGAAAAAAACTGGTCTAAACGCCGCTGTTTCGGCAAATTATGGGCAAGAGGAGGGCTTGACGAATGCTCCGATCGAATTCTCTTAATGGCCGACATAACTACAGGCCGGCCACCCAACTCTCACACCCAAAAACCAGAATTCCCTTCCCAAAGGAGAATAGGCCCAGGAAGAGGATAATGGGGAAAGTTCTCCCTCACTCCCCGGGGGTACCCCTTCTAAAACAAAATTTGTTATTTAACAAAAATTAAAATCAACATGAGACTCCAAAGAGCCTACTTAACACATATCCACTCGGCTAAATTCCAAAGCCGATTAACAGAGCCTAGGCTCCAGCTCCAAGGGCACGCTGAAGGGAGCGCAAAAGGGCACGCTCTTGTGCGCGCAGCCCTTCGGCGCGCTGCCCCGGCGCGCGCCTCCGATGCCGCTGGAGACTCACTGCCGGTTTTAATCCCCCAGGTATCAACTCCACCCCAGGTCAGCTCACACAGCTGCAAGGTATGTGAACAGTCCCGCAGCCCTGAGGGGGGGGAGGCAAAGAGTTTGTAGCTCTGCTCAACAAGATGCTGCAGGGCTGCTGCCACCAGAGACTCACTGCCGGTTTTAATCCCCCAGGTATCAACTCCACCCCAGGTCAGCTCGCACAGCTGCAAGGTATGTGAACAGTCCCGCAGCCCCGGGGGGGGAGGCAAAGAGTTTGTAGCTCTGCTCCGCAACATGCTGCAGGGCTCCATAGTCTGTAGAGTAACAACAAAGCAAGCAGGGCAGAGGCGGGGATCTGCAGTAGCTGCAGTAGCTGTCCCCTCCCCCCACTCCAGGTAACCACCATAAGGAGGAGCTGCCCGGAGGACGGCGCCCTCTGGACAGCAGCCGAATGACCCGCCACGTGGAGGCGGCTATCATCACAACTGCAAGATCCATCCCCCCTCTGTAACTGAACCACCCAGATGCCTGTCCTTATCTCCCACCCCCTCTCCCCCCTTTGCCCCACTCCCCCTTCCCTACCACCTGCTTCTCCCCATACTTCTTTCCCCTCTCCTCCTGCCTCCCACTAAGCCTGCCATCTCTCTCTACCGTCCCCACTCCTCCTCACCACCACGTCCTGTCCCCTCCCCCTCTGCCCCAGTGCCCATCTTCTGCTGATTCCATTGCCCCCTTCCCCTAATCTTATCCTCATTCCCTGTCCCCCCCCCCTCAACTCCCATTCTCCTGCTCCCTCTGGAACTGTTGCTCCTCTGTTAACAAAGCCCCCTATATCCATGATCTTTTCTTCTCTCGCTCCCTTCACCTCCTTGCCCTTACTGACACCTGGATCTCCCCCACTGACT
>QEPC01000553.1:372934-384465 GCA_003113815.1 Sphenodon punctatus
TCCTGTCTTGCTCCTCCCTTTTGCTTCCAAACTCCTTGAACGGGTTGTCTACTCCCGTTGCCTTGACCTCCTCTCTGACAACTCCTCCCTTGACCCCCACCAATCTGCCTTCTGCCCCCTTCACTCCACTGAAACCATTCTTGTTAAGATCACCAACGATCTTCTTATAACTAAATCCAACCACCTTTACTCTGTTCTTGTCCTCCTTGATCTCTGCTACCTTTGACACTATTGACCACTCGCTCCTGCTTGAATCGCTTCGCTCCCTGGGATTCCAGGACTCTATCCTCGACTGGTTCTCCTCCTACCTTTCGGACTGCTCCTTCAATGTATCTCTTCCTAACTCCTCCCCCTCCTCCTCCCTACTCCTCTCAGTCGGGGTTCCCCAAGGCTCTGTCCTTGGCCCTCTCCTCTTCTCTATCTATACTCAATCCCTAGGCAAACTCATTGCCTCCCACAGTTTCCAATACCACCTATATGCTGATGACTCTCCACTCCTTCCCTCTCCCCCTCTGTTCAAGCTTGTCTCACCAACTGTCTCTCTGATATCTCCACCTGGATGTCTCAATGGCAACTCAAAATGAACATGGCAAAAACTGAACTCATCTTTCCTCCCAATCCTTCCTCTCCCCTGTCAATCTCCATTGACAGGGTCTCCATCTTCCCTGTCCTCCAAGCCCGTAGCTGGGGCTTTATTTTTGACTCGCCCCTTACCTTCAAACCCTACATTGACTCCATCGCCAAATCCTGCTGCTTCTCCCTCCACAACATTGCTAAGATCCGCCCTTTTCTGTCTGTCTCTTCTGCCAAAACTCTCATCCATGCCCTAGTCATCTCACACCTCGACTACTGTAACCTCCTCCTTGATGGCCTTCCCCGCTCCCACCTTTCTTCCCTTATCTCTGTTCAAAAATCTGCTGCAAGGATCATCCACCTTGCCCGTCGCTT
The DNA here is from genome assembly GCA_003113815.1 of Sphenodon punctatus. Classification (NCBI taxonomy): domain Eukaryota; kingdom Metazoa; phylum Chordata; class Lepidosauria; order Sphenodontia; family Sphenodontidae; genus Sphenodon; species Sphenodon punctatus. The sequence goes on from QEPC01000553.1 coordinate 373,883, forward strand.
TGACCATGTGCAGCCTCTCCTCTCCTCTCTCCACTGGCTCCCTCTTCCTGAGTGTATTCTGCACAAGCTCCTTGTCCTCATTTACAAAGCCCTTCACAACCTCGCTCCCCACAAACCCATTTGAGCACTCCGCTCCTCTTCCATCCCCTCCCTCCCATGCCTCCCCTGCTCCCCTAACCACCTTCGTCCCTTCTCGCTGCCCCACACACCTGGAACTCCCTCCCTACCCTCATCCACCTTGCCCCCACCCTTCAAGTCCCTCCTCAAAACCCACCTCTTCCACTCTACCCTTCTGAACTCCTGCTAATCATCCCCACCCAGGATTATCCCCCACCTGTTATCTGCAAACTCCCAATTTACTGTAACCAAGCCAAGAACATGTACCTGAGTTCTCGCATCCTCATGATTGTTGCATCCCTTGTCTCTCCCTCTGTTCTCCCTTCCCTGTCTCCCCTCCCCCTGTCTTTAGATTGTAAGCTCTCGGGCAGGGACAGTGTCTATCTTATTTTTTGTAAAGCTCCAGGTACATTGCTGGCGCTATATAAATGTTTATAATAATAATAATAATAATAATTAATAACCGAAAGCCAGCTCAAGACTTCTTAGAAGGGTAGGCACACATTTTCTTCTTCAAACCTACAGCCAAGCAAAACCTTTTGCCCTTACACAACTGCTTTCTCCCTTAATCCACCACACTTCCCTCACAGCTCCCTACCTACTTTTCTTCTCCCTTTTGCTATTCTTCCCAGCTGCCATTCCAGATTTACAAGGCACCTGGCAACAGAAAAAATGGCAGCTCCACCACCTCCTTGCAAAAGGAACTTGGATTTGTGGTTCAGCCACTGAGCTGCCAATCCAGATTGCTACTGTTGGAAGCTGCCTCCATTTTGGAGTCAATTAATGGGGCTTTGGATTTGCTGCTGCTAGGCAAAAAATGCCTCCATTGTCTGTAGCTAAAGCCAGTCATGCCTTGACCCATCAAAGTTCCACTCTACACCCTCTCTGTCATGTCATGCCTGAGTTAAATCAGATGCCATCCCTGCCATTTTGCTGCTGCCATTGAGCCCAGAGGGGAACAAAATTAAAGAGAAAGCTCTCTGCTATACCCCACACTGATGGGTAATGGGTTTTTACCTTGTAGGCACAGGCAATGAAGCTCAGGTTACAGGTATCAACCAGAGAGTTGTCCCCTTCACCAACAAAATGGCAGCGATGGGGTATTTGTTGTGCCCCCTCCCCCCTTTGGGAGACGCAGAGGGGTTTTGGCCGGGGCAGGGAAGCTCATTAGAGAGCCTTTGCTGCCCGTGTCTGTGTTGTTGCTTGACAACCAGTCCGTTGAGCGGGGCCGTGCAAGCGGCCTTGCTGGACTTGGAGGGCCCCGCCCCTTGTAGGAGGGGCGAACCTCCGTGTCGCTGGGCAAAGCGGCATTCCTGAAATGGCGGGGAAAGAGTCAGCAGCAAGGATTTGATTGCTGCTGCTCTCCACTCACATCAGGTGTTTAAAAAAGGGCGATCAAGTGCAGGGTCGTCAAGTCAGCGAGACCGGCCCCACCGTGGCCTCCGAAGGGAATGGGGGTGAGTCTTTGCCTACCCGGGCCACCATGTTGGAGCGGCTCTGGGAGTGCGAAGCCCTGCTGAGGGCACGGGGCCCCCTCCCGGTGGGAGAATCCCTCGCAGGGGAAGCGGGGGCAACAGCCCCTATTGAAACAAACCTCAGTGTGGGGATAAGTGGGGGGATATCCGGGATATAGACAGGGGGGTCCATCCCGGCTGCAAGGATGGAGAAGAGGGCAGTGGGGCCACCGGCCCATTACAGGGATGGGGACTATATAGATAGTCCCTACCAGGGTCAGCAAACCCTCAGTCAAGAGGGAGAACAGGAATCCCTCCCTGGGGCCAGTCAAAGGGGCACAGCAGTCAATTTAAGGCCCCTCGGGGTGGGGTCTGGAGAAGGGTATGGGACATGGGAGCCACAAGCAACCACGGGGCCCTTATTGCAGGCAATGTACCCAGACAGGGTTGCAACGCATCCCACCAGCATGGGGCAGTCTGGAGGGGTGGTGGACACCCACAGCATCCCGGGCCTAGCCCGGTTCCAAGATCAGGGCTTGTCTTGGCCTATGGCTTTACACCAGGGCCCAGGGCCCATACAGGGTACCCCCATCCCCCTCTCTTGCTCAGGCCACCTCAGGAGGAGGGACCACCCCCAGCAGCGCGAAGGTGGGTTGAAGCAGCATAAGCCCGTGAGGAGGGAGGTGATGCAGCGATTTGGAGGAGGATCCTCGCTATTGAGGAAAAGTTGCAGGGACATGCAAGGAGTGGCCCAGAGGAGCACACAGTGGGCCCCTTGGACCTGGGATGCCTTACACGAGGACGGAGCAAGGTGAGCAGACCATGCAAGATGAGGCTGAAGGGAACCGGGGAGCAGTCATCAGGCTACGAGGGGCTGCACCTGGTACAGTGGGTGGGGTCACCTCCCAAGGGGGCCCAACAGCAACCGACAATTGAGACAGGGCAAGCGACTCATCAAGGGGGCTGGTGGCAACGGGAGTGCAGCCAGGCCCCTCATGTGGGATTCCGCAATTGGTTTGTTTGAACAGAAAGTGGGTATGGGTGACCCCGGCCCCAACCCCATCAGATGGTTCAATGGGACATGCACAAATATGGGTGACCACCGGGGGGGACCCAGAGACCTGAATCGGCAGGAACAGCGGGGCAGAACGCAGGTACTAATCTCGGAGGGAACCAAGGAATGCCGGGAGCAGCTCCTACAGAACTTATACAAGGGAAGGGCATGGTTGAGGTAGCTGCAACACCGGGGGTGGGCACGAGCGAGCAAACCATTGCCTGCCCGCCACCACCACCACCCCGCGCCTCCAACCCGGAGGAGCTATACTGTGTGTGGCCACGCCATTTGGGGCACACTTATTGCCGGCAGTGAAGGAAAAAATCCTAAAGGCGGACTATGTAGACATTTATGCCCTTTTGTTCAGTGATCCAATCGTGGATCACTTGGAACCTGAAGATGGAAAAGATAAGGAGAAGTTCAAGCGTCCCAAAGCCGATCGGAATTGGGCCAATTGGACTTCAGCATTCTCGGTACACATGGGGGTCATACTTCAAGCTGATCCTAGCCGGGGCCTCGAACTCCACAAGTACGCGGACATCATCCGGCGTGCGTATGGAACAGGACCGGTAGGCGCATGGTTGTGCTACGATGAGGCATTTCGCCACAGGGCTGCCACCACACCCGGGCTCCGATGGGACGTACATGCACCTGACCTATGGTTAGAGTGCATAGTAGATGTTACCAAGGCCCCCAGGGCCGACAGTGGGCATCCACTGGTCCAGGGAGGGGTAGCATGGGGGCACGATTCCTTTCGAGGGGACAATAGAGGTGGTACCCAGGCAAGTGCAAGCTCTTGCTGGGATTTCAATAAAAGGGGCCGTTGCAACTGGCAGTGCTGCAGGTTCTGCCATTTATGCTCCAACTGTGGAGGCGGACACCCAGGCAATTCAGTGTACTAGGCCAAGGCAAAAGGGAGGGAAAGGAGGTTACGCCCAAGGGGGAGGCACTCCAAAAGGGGGCTTTAGCTCTACTACCGGGTCGTGTAACTCAAAAGAGTCCGACCCCAATTAAAATTGAAGAGTTAGAAAGGGCTTTACAGCGGCACCCAGACAGGGCTGAAGTTAGATACATAATTCAAGGTTTTAAGAAGGGTTTTGTTATACCAGCGGGTTTTGTTAAACAGCAGACAGAAGTTAAGAATCTTAAGTCAACACCAGGGATGGAGGACATAGTGATGGACAAGATCAAGAAGGAGTTACAAGAAGGAAGAGTAGCAGGCCCCTTTGAGCGCCCACCCATGGGGAACTTCGTGGCATCCCCGCTGGGTATTGTCCCTAAGAAGGCAAAAGGCGAATTCCGGTTAATTCACCACCTGTTTCACCCTCGGGGTAGTTCGGGCAATGATGCCATCCCTAAGGAGCTCTCAACCATTAAATACGCATCGTTCAATGAGGCGGTCACAAAGGTGAGAGTTGCAGGAAGGGGTGCACTCTTGGCGAAATGCGAAGTAAAATCAGCATTTCATTTGTTGCCAGTGCACCCCAGAAGTTTCCACCTCCTTGGTTTTCAATTTCAGGGCAGGTATTATTACGACCAGGCTATGCCGATGGGCTGCTCGATTTCCTGTTCAGTTTTTGAACGATTCGGTACCTTAATGGAATGGGTCTTTGTGCAAAGGCTTAACCGGGGAGCAGTAACAAAATACCTCGATGATTTCCTTATAATTGGCGCTCCAAATATGAGCGAGTGTGCTGCTGCCCTGCAGTTGTTCCAGGAGGTGGCAGAGGAGCTCGGGGTTCCCCTGGCTCCAGAGAAGACCGAGGGGCCAACGACAAGACTCACCTATTTGAGTATTGAATTGGATACTGAAGCCATGTCTTCTAGATTGCCCGCAGAAAGGTTGGCAGGTATTCGTAACAAGATTAACGAATACCTATCAGCCCGCAAGATCACCGTGCGGGCTCTCCAGTCCTTGGTAGGGAGTTTGAATTTCGCTTGCCGGGTGGTAGCCCCCGGTAGAGCATTTTTATCCCGTCTGTACAGAAAATTAACAGGGGACCTACCTCCCCATTTCCGTATACTGGTTACTAGTGAAATGTGCCAGGACTTGAGAGTATGGATGACCTTCCTCCAGGGTTTCAATGGCGTGAGCTTCTGGAGGGAATTATGGCTCCTCCAAGCCAACTTACAGGTGCAATCAGACTCATCAGGAAAGGAAGGATTTGGCATATACTTTGGAGGGCATTGGTGCACTGCCCCATGGCCCAGCGGGTGGCATTTAGCTGGGGTCACGAGGGATCTCACTTTTCTGGAGCTATTTCCCATTGTAGTAGCAGTATTAATTTGGGCTAGGTTCTTTGCCAACCGGACGGTGGTTTTCTGGTGTGACAACCTTGCTGTTGTCTACATAGTTAACACACTTTCCTCCCGGTCCCCAAGGGTTATGACACTGGTCCGGGCCCTAGTGCTAGCCTGTTTAAAGGACAACATTCTTTTCATCACAAAGCATGTCCCTGGAATCGACAATGGCATAGCGGATGCCCTTTCTCGATTCCAGATGAACCATTTTTGGGAGCTGGCATCGAAAGCCCACGCTGTACCAGACCCTTTGCCGCTGGATATCTGGAACCTTGGGAGATAGAAGTGCAGTCCACCGTCCAAGGGGCACTAGCCCCTCAAACACAGGCTGCATACAGTAGGGTCTTTCGAGATTTCCAGGGTTTTAGGGCAAGACAGGGGTGGGGGACAGGGTTTCCCATACGAGAATCGGAAGTTCTCCAATTCGTGTTGGCCTTACCTAAATGGGGATTGGTGGTTGGGACCATTGCTGGGAAAATCGCTGGCATCACTTTTGTCAGTAGGCTGAAAGGGTTTCCACCTCCCAACAATGGTTTCTACCTAAAGCACATGTTGGAGTCATGGGAACGAAAACAGACAACAAGGTGCAGAATGCGAGCCCCTATATCATCTCCCATCTCACACGGCTGGTTGGATCCTTGGTGGACATTTGCTATAGCATGTACGAAGCACAACTATTTCTAACGGTGTTTGCCACCATGTACTTTGGGGGGTTTAGGGTAAGTGAAGTGGTATGCAGTTCCGCCAAGGATTTCACCCATACCGCCCTGTGGTTGGAGGACCTAGAGGCACTGCAACCCAGAGTAATATTACGGCTTCACCATTCTAAAACTGATCAGAAAGGCCGTGGGCAAAGGGTAGAACTTTATCAAGGGGGCCCGCAAGCGATTTGCCCCGATAACCAGATGCAAAAATATACGGCACTACGGCCAAGCACCCCAGGCACATTATTTATTCACTTAACAGGAGCACCAGCCACAACTTACGAAGTAACAGCCATACTCGGAGCAGCGTTAAAAAAGATTGGCCTACCAGCACAGGAATTTGGGTCACATTCCTTTTATTTATTTAGTAAATTTCTATATTTATTTATTTATTTAGTAAATTTCTATACCGCCCCATCCTGCACAGCAGCTCGGGGCGGTTAACAACAATAAAAACCATTTAAAACATTTAAAATACAATTATAAAACATATCAGTAAAACAGGGTGGTATAAAAATAAATATACAGGTGGGGGATTAAAAATCCCCCCCCCCTCCCTCCCAAAGGCCTGGGCAAACAGCCAGGTCTTACAGTTCCGCCGAAATGTCAAAAGGCTTGGGGCCAGGCGAGCTTCCTCCGGAAGGGAGTTCCACAGCCGCGGCCCTACCACCGAGAATGCCCGCTCCATCGTGGCCCCCCGCTTAACACGGGGGACCTCCAGGAGGGCACCCCCGGCAGACCGCAGGAGTCGTTCCGGGGCGCGAAGGGCGAGGCGGTCCCTAAGGTAAGAGGGGCCAAGGCCGTATAGGGCTTTATAGATCATTACTAGGACCTTGAACTTGGCCCGGCACACTATCGGCAGCCAGTGCAGCGCTCGGAGCACCGGTGTAATGTGCTCCCGGCGACCCGTCCCCGTAAGAAGACGGGCCGCCGCATTCTGCACCAGCTGCAGCCTCCGGGCCAAGAACAAGGGAAGCCCCACGTAGAGCGCGTTACAGTAGTCGAGCCGCGAGGTGACGAAGGCATGGATGAGGGAGGCCAGGTCCGGGCCAGAGACATACGGACGCAGCCTACGTACCAGATAAAGCTGGCGGAAGGCAGCCTTAGCGACTGCCTCCACCTGCCGCTCCAGCCGCAGGTCTGCGTCCAATATGACCCCCAGACTCCGGACCTGCTGAGCTACAGGGGGGCAAACCCCCCCAATCAGGGGGGCCACCACCCCCTTCGCCCTCCCCACCACCATCACCTCCGTCTTATCTGGGTTGAGCTTCAGTCTGCTCCGCCGCATCCAATCCGCCACGGCCTCCAAACATTGGGATAGCACCGAGACAGCAGGGTCTGGGTCGGTAGAAAACGAGAGGTACAGCTGAGTATCATCAGCATACTGGTGACATCGCACCCCGAACCCTCTCACGACCTCCCCCAAGGGCTGCATATAGATGTTAAATAATAATGGAGACAAGATCGATCCCTGCGGAACGCCACACGGTAAGGCGCGGGGGCTCGATGTTTCTTCCCCCAACACCACCCGTTGGCTCCTCCCCGAGAGGAATGAACGGAACCATTCAAGAACAGTCCCGTCCAGACCCCCCCGGTCACGCAGTCGTCTCAACAGCAGCCCATGGTCCACGGTGTCAAAAGCGGCCGAGAGATCGAGCAGGATGAGAAATGTCGAACATCCCGCATCCATCTCCCGGCGGAGGTCGTCCACCAAGGCCACCAACGCCGTCTCGGTGCCATAGCCGGGGCGGAACCCAGATTGAAACGGGTCAAGGAGCCCGATATTATCTAGATGACCCTGGAGCTGGAGCGCCACTGCCCGCTCAATAACCTTCCCTAAAAAGGGAAGGTTAGAGACAGGTCGGTAGCTGGCGAGCGCGTCTACGTCCAACGATGGTTTTTTCAGCAGGGGGCGCACCACAGCCTCTTTTAAGCAAGGCGACAACCTCCCCTGCCGAAGGGACGCATTCACCACCCTCGCCAGCACCGTCCCCAATGTCTCCCCGGAAGCTTTTACCAACCAGGACGGGCATGGATCTAGTTGACAACACGTGGCCCTCACAGACCCCAGGACATCCACCACATCGGCTGACGTCACTTCCTGAAACTCGCCCCATAAAGATGGACCAGACGGACCCTCCGCCCCCCCGCTCTCTTCCCCTACTGCTGTCAACCCAGCGTCGAAATCGGCCTGAATCCGAGCGATCTTGTCTGCGAAGTAGTTGACAAACTCCTCACAGCGGGCCCGGGACAAGTCCCCATCCAGGCGGAGGGAGGCCGGACTCACCAGCCCCCGCACCACCCGAAACAGCTCCGCTGGACGCGACTTCGCAGACGCTATGAGGACGGCGAGGAATTCCTTCCTCGCCGTCCTCACAGCCTCCACATAGGACCGCAAATGGGCCCTGTGGAGAAGACGATCGGAGACAGACCGAGTCCGACGCCAGCGTCGCTCTAGCCTCCTGCCCATACGCTTCATACACCGCAGGCCCTCAGTAAACCAAGGAGTCCTGCGGTGACGAGACCCAGGCAGAAGGCGCCTCGGAGCCACCCTGTCAATGGCCTCCTCCAGCAAGATGTTCCAATGCCGGACCAGCTCATCCACAGAGTGACCGTCCACATCCAGGGTAAGTTCCCTCAGGACCTCCTGGAACCGCTGGGGTTCCATCAGCCTCCGAGGGCGGACCATCCTAACTGGTCCCTTCCCCTTCTGGAGGGGGCGCGCTAAAAGACGCCCCCTCCAGAAGGGGATTGGGGCAGCAATGACGGCAGCAGCCGCCGGTTTGCCAGAGTCAGCCATTCAAGCCGTGGGAAGATGACGGTCAGGAGCATATAAGAAATATGTCTGACCATATCACCGCTAACACTTTGCCATTTATTTCTACCAGGACCCAGGGCCGACAGTGTTGCTCGAGAGGAGGTGTGGATCATCGGCCACAGCCTCGTCCGGTGGGCAGGTGCAGCTGCGGCAACGTCCAAATGGGGCTATCAGATGGGTCTGGGCAAAAAAGCGCACGTTAGATGGATGGGCAGGAGTGGGTTACGTTGAAGACAGCTCCTACCTATGTTGAGAGGTTTAACACACCTGCCATCACCAAGAATATTAGTTATTCATTTGGGTGAGAACGATTTGCCCGACAGCAGTGGGGTTAGTTTAATCATAAATATAAAAGAGGACCTATTAACAATTAAGCAGTGGTTTAAGGGGGTTTATTTAGTTTGGACAGATTGGGTGCCCAGGATTAACTGGGATAGAGCTATCAAACCTGGAAAAGTGGATAAGACTAGGAGAAACATAAACCGGGAGGTTGGTAAATGGTTGAGAAGCTTAGGGGGGTCAACCATTAGGCACGTGGGAATTGTCCACACAAGAACTGAGCTCTATAGGGAGGATGGCATTCACCTATCTGAGCTGGGGAACGACATGTACCTGGCAGCTCTGGCCGGTCATTTGGAGAATTTAATATAGGTCTAGGAGGTGGGGGTTGAGGTGGTTCAGTTTTGACCGCCCCTTAGTGGCAGGGGTCCAGTATGCCAGTAAAAGTTTAATAGGTAGGTTATGAAGCTAGTAAGGGTCATCTCATTAAGAGATGGGGAGATGATACCTAGTGTAATGCAGGGCACAGCATGCACTGGGAACATGCTCCCTGGAAGTGGTGTCTTAACAGGGACCGCAGGGACATGCGCGGTCTTCGGACCTGGTGGACACTTCACTTCTTACTCGCGCCCACAGTGGGTTGTTCCCCCCCCCCCTTCAGCCTTGCCCTGTCGAAGGAGGGGATGAGTTTTTGGATAGGATACTGTCAACGGAGGGCACATCCGGGCAGTAACTGAGTGAAGAAGTTCGTATTTAGTTAAATACGACAGTGCTGAGTAGGCTAAATAGGTTAATTATGAACGTTTGAATTGGCAGTCATAAATAGGAAAAAGAGGGGTTTCCATAGTTCTTATTTGGCTGAGAACAGGAATTTAATTTGGACAATATTGAAGTCAAGAGAACGTAACTGAGTTCTCTACTGATTACACGATCTGGTTAAAGTTCAGTTAATGTCACACTCAGCAGGGGTCCAGTATGCCAGGGGTCCAGGGGTCATCTCATTAAGAGATGGGGAGATGATACCCAGTGTAATGCAGGGCCATGCTCCCTGGAAGTGGTGTCTTAACAGGGACCGCAGGGACATGCGCTGTCTTCGGACCTGGTGGACGCTTCACTTTTTACTCGCGCCCACAGTGGGTTGTCCCCCCCCACCTTCGGCCTTGCCCTGTCGAAGGAGGGGATGAGTTTTTGGATAGGATACTGTCAACGGAGGGCACATCCGGGCAGTACCTGAGTTAAGAAGTTCGTATTTAGTTAAATGGCATACTGGACCCAAATTGCACTGAGCAATTCCCCACCTTCCTATAATTGGATGATTGAGAGTGCAGCCAGTTTTACACCAGTACAAGTCTCTGTGTCTCATTGGGTGCGTCGACAAACTACTTCTTGCCAGGAGGGAAACTAGTGTCTCGGCATCTGTAAGAACAGCATGGTTGCTCTTGTGGGAAATGGGATAGCCAGGGTCACTCTGTCCACAGAACACCCATCTTTGTCAAGGCCCAGCTGGGATGTGCTGCTGTTAGCCCTGCATGGAGGAGCAATCGCCCACACACCGCACTGGAACAATAAGGACCAGGCCTACATCTCCCAGGTTCATCAGACCTCCCCTCCCAGCTGTTCCTCTTTCTCCAGTTTTCTACAGGAGGGATCCCCCCTCAGGAGCACCATTAAAAGCAGGCATGTTTATTTATTTATTTATTTATTTATTTATTTATACAAATTTATATCCCGCCCCTCCTGCAACGCAGCCCGGGGCGGCTCACAACCATAAAACAATTAAAACAATAAAATACATTAAAAATTCAGATAAAAACAATCAAATATTCAATATAAAAATTAAACAGGGCTAGACAAAA
>QEPC01000553.1:393643-415252 GCA_003113815.1 Sphenodon punctatus
AAGAGGGGAGTGTGTGGGGAAGCCCACGGACCTGCCCAGCAGCTCACTCGACCCACACAAGGGACTCCTGGGGAGAGGGGGTGCACACGCTGGGTCCGACAAAGAAGTTCCCTCAGGTTATAGGGTGGCCCACCGTGTCTCGTTAGAGATAGGGCCGTATCATCACAGGGAATGGGATCAGTACCAGAGTGTGCAGGCCCCCTCCTGGCTCCCAGGGGGACCAGGTCCCTGCCCACACGTCCAAACCCCTCGCACCTGTCCAAGCACACCGTGCTGGGGGAAGAACACCACGTGGGAAAGAAGTGTGGGGGAGGGAGAGCACTCCTGTGGACAAGGGAAGAGGGAAACGGGGGGAACACCCTCACCCACCGCGGGGAGAACACTCAGGGCTACCGGGAGATAGGGGGATGGTGCACAAACACAATGGACAACACACACTTGTACCCAATCACTCACTTGCTCAATGCTGCACTCGTACACGTCACACTCCTTCCTCACTCACTCGCACTCTCTCTTTCGCTCGTTCACTCGCTCGCTTGTTTGCCTTAGGTTTCTATCGCACGCTTTGGGGGCCAGCTTCACAGAACACTGATCGCCGGCACTGGAAGTTTGTGCCAGCTGACCTTAAGTGTCTCTGGCTCCGCCCCTCTGTGCATGCAGCCGCGCTGAGCGGCGCAACGTCGTTCCTGGCTCCGCCCCCTGCTTCTCCGGGACAAGCGGTTTTCCCCTACGGGGTTCCAGCAGTGATTTCTCCGCTCCGGTGTCGTGGGTTGTGCTGCTCCCTACCTCCTCTACTGATGGGGCTTTATGGGGTGCCTCTTGCACCAGGATCGGGGTCTCTGGCGGGGCGCCCTGGGGTGCGGGGTCCCTACCTGTCTCTCGGGGCCTCCTCCGCCCCCAGGTCCTGACATAAGCAGCTAGTGTTACCTAATCAAGACCTTCCATGATGATTTAGAGCATCTAGGGTTTGATCAGACCTATGACCTGGTGAGAGACAGATTCTCCTGGCTCAGAACGAGGGTTGAACTGGAAATTTATTGTAAGAACTGTGGGAGGTGCATCCAGTGGAAAACTTTACCAATACCAACCAGCACAACTCCATTACTGCACCTTATCAGAGAGCAGTCTTTGGACCTGGTGTGCATGTACTTCCTTTCCACTGAGCCAAACAGTAGAGGCCAGTGTAATGTCCTGGTGGTGACTGATCATTCCATCCGATGTGAACAGGCTTATCCCACAAAGGATCAGAAGACTACAACTACTGCTAAAGTATTATGGGACTTGTGCATTAGGGCTTACCAAAACAAATATGCAGTGATCAGGGATGAGACTTTGAGAGTTGCTTTATTCATGAACTACTTAGTCTGTTGGGAGTTAAGATGTCTTGGACAATTTCTTACTGTCCTCAGCCTGAAAGATTCCGTCAGACACTGCTTGATATGATTGGCACACTGAATACCAACCAAAAGCCCACATGGAGTCAGCACATTAATCATCTTGTTAGTGCATATAATTAATTGCACACAAAATGAAGCTAGAGGTTACTCGCTTTACTATCTTATATTTGGAAGAGATGTGAGACTACCAGTAGATCTTTGGGTGCTTTTAAACGAGACGGAAATGGCGGCTGAGCCCTTTAACAGCCGCCATTGAGACCGTCCGTTTAAATGCCCGACGCAGAGAGCAGCCGAGTCTCCTCCGCGTTAAGCCAGCCCAGCAATCCTGTCCCCTTCAAGGCGGATCGCCAATATGGCGGCTTTAACCCACACTTCCGGGTTCCCTAGCAGAGGGCGCATGCATGCGCAGAAGGACGCACATGCGCACATACTCTCTACGTCGTGTCTGATGCTCTTCTGAACATCAGACACATCGTAGAGAGGAAGGCGGGGGGGAGATGCCGCATAATGAACAATCCCGCTTGTGAGCAGGATCGTTTAAAAGCGCCCTTTGTTTCAAGGTGTCATCTGGTGAAACTAGTACTGGCTCTTAACTGAAATATGTGGAACAGCCTCAAAAGAGATCACAGCATGCCTATAAGTTAGCAAAACAGACTGCAGCCAAAATGAATCAGAGTAATAAAGACCGGTCTGATCAAAAAGTCCACTATCACGATCTACAGCATGGAGACCAAGTACTGTTAAGAAACCTTGGGATCCCAGGTAAATGTAAGTTAGCTGACCAGTGGGATGGAAAACCATATATTGTGGAATTGCAATTGCCAGGATTACCAGTATACCAGTTAAAACCCAAGTCAGGGACAGGCCCTCTTAGAACATTGCATTGGAATCACATACTGCCTATAGGTCAGTTAGTGCGACTGGATGAGACACCTGCTGTTACTGCTGATTCCCCTCCTCCGTTAAGGTCCCATAATAAAAAGCATAGTGTTCCAGATAGTTCTGCCTCACCTATACCACACGATGCAGAGACTCACACTGCTGTACTCAGCCCCTCATCCCATGGGATACAGTTGAAAAAGAGTACTGTGATGGACCTTGAATCAGAAGGAGACTATTTTGACTTTGTCCCTTTATTGTTTGATTTATCCCCTTCTAGTTTTCAGTTTGCTATTATGCCATCTGATTCCTTAAGTGACCCACTACCATTAAGAACTCCACTACACCCTGATTCTGTTCCATTTGTGCCATATGAACCTGAAACTCTCTCTCCTCTGAAAACTTCCCATCCAGGAAACAGAGGTATGGGACTTTCTTCTTCAGAAGGTGATTCTGCAAGAGCAGTTCTACCACTGAGGGCTATGGGGCAGTGCCCTTAGGAGCACCATGGACTCTACTGCCACTGATATCCCTGCTGTGCTGATGCCTGCTGTGCTACCGCCATCACTACCACTGCTGCCAGAACTCCTCTGTGCAATTAGTGCATGTGCAGCCTGCCCCGAGTTCCCCAGTCCTCGCTGCTGCTACCTGCATTACCATAATGAGAGCAGGCACATGCGCAGGAGGCTGATTTCTGCTTCTGCTTTCTGAACATGTGTCTGCTTTAATTATTATTATTATTGTTATTATTATTATTATTATAAACATTTATATAGCGCCAGCGATGTACCGGGCACTTTACAAAGAATAAGATAGACACGGTCCCTGCCCAAGAGCTTACAATCTAAAGACGGGGAGGGAAGACAGGGAAGGGGGAATAGAGGGAGAGACAAGGAATGCAACATTCATGAGGATGCGGGAACTCAGGTAGACGTTCTTGGCTTGGTTGCAGTAAGTTGGGAGTTTACAGATAACAGGTGGGGGATAATCCTGGGTGGGGATGTTTAGCAAGAGTTAGGAAGGACAGAGCAGAAGAGGTGGGTTTTGAGGAGGGACTTGAAGGTGTGGAGGGTGGGGGCAAGGCCGACGAGGGCAGGGAGGGAGTTCCAGGCATGTGGGGCAGCGAGAGAGAAAGGACGAAGGCGGTTGGGGGAGCAGGGGAGGCGTGAGAGGGTGAGGGAGGGGATGGAAGGGGAGCAGAGTGCTCGAGCAGGGGTTCGGAGGGAGATTAGGGCAGAGAGGTAGGGAGGAGCGAGGTTGCAAAGGGCTTTGTAGGTGAAGACGAGGAGCTTGTGCAGAATACGCTCAAGAAGAGGGAGCCAGTGGAGAGAGGAGAGGAGAGGCTGCACATGGTCAAAGCGACGGGCTAGGTGGATGATCCTGGCAGCAGAATTTTGAACAGAGATAAGGGAAGAAAGGCGAGAGCAGGGAAGGACAGCGAGGAGGAGGTTACAGTAGTCGAGGCGTGAGATGACTAGAGCATGGATGAGAGTTTTGACAGAGGAGACGGAAAGAAAAGGGCGGATCTTGGTAATGTTGTGGAGGGATAAGCGGCCACGGCACTGGGCAGGGGCGCCAACAGAAGCAGGAAGAGCTGCACTGCACAGGAATTGTGCCCACAGCATAGCACCATGGTTTAGTGCAGGGGAGGGACTGGAGGCATGGGCACAGGGGCTGGAGTCCTTTATGGAGCCCCATGGCCAATAGCCTGGCTGACAGACTGTCTGGAGGAGCAATGGAGCCAGTGCTCCCAGCCAATCACAGCAGAGAAGAGCAGCAGGCAGAGCTGGAGCCATCACTCCCATCTTCTCCTCCCCCAGAGCCCAGCCCATCTCAGCCAAGCAGAGTTGAGGAAAATGGCTACCAGAGCTGGGACTAGGGTGGCCATACCTCCCCTTTAAAAGATGCCACTTATGAGAAATACATGGTGCAGGGCTGCACTGGAATCAACGCAGCCCCGCACCATGTATTTTTCATAAGTGTCCTCTTTTAAAGAGGAGGTATGGCCACCGGGTGAATCTCCATATCCTCCCTTCCCCTCCCCCCTCTCATTTGGACTCCCCCTTCTTCTCCCCCTCTCTGCTCTTATTTGGACCCCCTTCTCCTTTCTTCCTCCCCACTCCCATTCGGGCTTCCCCCTTACCTCTTTCTCCTTTCCCCAGGTTTTCCCTCCTTCTGGAGATGGGTGAACTCAGGAAGGGGGAAATCCAGATCATGGTTCTGTGCCATGTCCCCATCATTGCTGCCTTAACATGAGTTCACTCTTTCAGTGGGGCCAATTACTAGTTTTTATTTTGGTCCCTTTTCATTTTCTGAATCTAGCCCCTGGATCCTGTTCTTACTCGCACTGAAAGACTGAGCTCAGTGTAAGGAAGCACGTAGGGATAGGGAACAGAGCCATGATCTGGATGCTTCTCTTCTTGAATGCAGTTCTTAAGTGCCCCCACCTCTAATTTCTATACCACAGGTGGGAAACCTTTTCCCTCCTGGGGGCCACTTTGAAATAGTACAAGCTCTGAGGGCCACATAGAAATCGATGGTGGGGTGCTTCAGGGGCATGCTGAAGAAAGGGAGGGCCCAGATCATAGATCTGTGCCATGAATCTGTCCAGGGGCATAGCTACCATTGGACAAACAGGGACATTCGTCCCGGGGCCTGTACTGGCTAGGGGCCCAATGTCCAAGGTAACTAAGCCACCCTTTCCCCCCCCCCTCTTTTTTTTTTTTAAATTGCCACCTGAGCTGACTGGGGGCCCTTCTGGCTCATGCGTGGGGCCCCTCCCCCTCCCTTCCCACAATTGCAACATTGTGTTTGAAACAATGTTGCAACCATGGGCAGAGAGTGGGAGGGGCTCCACACAGCAGTCTGTGTCAGGCCAGGTCACAGTCACAAGCTTTGAGGCTCAGCTCACCCCCTTGATGCCGTGTCACGGAGGAGGAGTCCCACACACATACACACACACACCAGTCTGGACCCACTCCAGGCAGGACTAGCTTGATGGACACCTAGCCTGAGCGGAAAGGTGCCAGACAGCGGCTCCACTCAGTAAAGAACTGCCACCAGGCACCTTCCCGCTCCGGTGCTCCCCGCATTGAGTCGGCCCAGCCTGCCCCAGCCCACCCGACCAGTCCCCGGTCTCCAGGGTTGGTCAGGTGGGCCAGGGCAACAATGGCACTACTGCTGCTGCTGGCTGCGCTCAGCCCCAGCATGCGGGCAGTGAGCCGCAAGGGACAGAGTGCACCATGGGACCAGCTCGCCGCCGGCCCAGAAGACGGATGGGCCCAGTAGCAGGCCACCAGCAGCACACCACAGACTCTGCAAAGAGTAAATAAGTCCCAAGCACTAGCAGCCCAGTCAGCGGCTTCACCACCGGCAGGAAAAAAGAGAGGGGCCCACGGACATTTCTTGTCCCTGGGCCCATCCCAAGCTAACTATGCCCCTGAATCTGTCCCCTATTCTTATGTGTATGCCCTCATCTCTGCTCTTTGACCTGAGCCCAGTTTTTCAGTGCTTGGAGTTAGGAACTCAACACAGGGGCCTGATCCAGGAACCAGAAATGGGCCACATAAAAACTTGCCATGGGCTGCATATTGCCCTACAGCCTGAGATTCCCCACACATTCTCTGCAGAACCCAGAGCTTGTACTAACTTTCAAAGGGGCCCTCAGAAGGAAAAGGTTGCTGTACCCCAGTCGTAGGGTGATATAACTATTATAGGGGTGGGAGTTTGGGTTTCAGTTTTAACCAAAACAGCCCCAAAATGGCTGTTTCAATTTTAAAATGAAGGATCTGAAAATTGGCCCATTTCAGTTCCCAATTTTCAGATCCGTATCTTCCCACTGAAGTCAATGTGAAATCTTCCCATTGACTTCAGTGGGAAGGGGAACCGGGGTCCAACATCCCCTCTAAATTCCCTGGGCTCACTGCCAGCCTCAGGGGATGGGGATCCGCATCCCTAACACCTCCACACCCCAGGGCCCTGTACTTAGCGGCCCTGGCCTTGGAGGATGAGGGTGAGGAGTTGCCATCTCTGCTGCCAGTGGAAGGGTCCAGTTGGGCCTCCTTAGCTGCCAGGTGACGGAGCTGGGACGGAGGAGGCCCAACTGTCTGGCAGCTAGGGTGGTCATACTTCCCCTTTAAAAGAGAACATTTATGAAAAATATGGGGCAGGGCTACATTGGTTCCAGTGCAGCCCTGCCACATGTATTTTTCATAAGTGTCCTCTTTTAAAGGGGAGGTATAGGGGAGATACGGCCATCCTACTGGCAGCAGAACTGGCCCAGCTGCCCAGCAGCAGAGATGACTCCACTGCCAGGCAGTTGGGTCTCCTTTACTGCCCGGCAGCAGAACCAGCCCAGCTGCCAGGAGGCCACACCACAGCAGCCATGGTGGAAGGCCTGCTGGTTGGCATAGGCCTCCTCCTTCCACTCTTCCTGCAGGGCGCACTTGCTGGAGCTCCCTGCATGCACAGAATGGCTACCTTTTTCCAAAATGGCACTGACACTGCCAGCACCATTTTAGAAAAGGGCTGCACATACACAAAATGGCCCCAGCAGCCATTTTGCATATGTGCGCTGCTGAAGCAGGGGCCTCCGGCAGAGTGCCCTGGAGGAAGAGTGGAAGACAGAGGCCTGTGCCGGACTAGAAGGCCTTCCACCGCGGCAGTGGCAGCGCAACCTCATGGCAGTGGAGCGAGCTCTGCTGCCTCATAGGGGATGAGGCCCAACCACCCAGGCAACCGAACCTTCCCCGCTGCTAGGCATCTGAGCCTCTATCGGCTCCAGTGCCAGGTGACCAGGCGGTGGAGCCAGCTCCGCTGCCAGGCAGCTGGGCCTCCGCCACCGCCTGGTGCTCAACAATGGAGCCAGCCCTGATGCCCGGCAGTGAAGGCCCAGTGAAACCCAGCCACCAGAAATGGAAACAGAGGCTCCTCATCTCCATCCTCCAAGGCCTGGACCCGGAAGTGCAGAGTCCATGGGGGGAGGAGTAAAGACGGACCCTGGAGGTGGCGGTGCTAGGGACGTGGATCCCCAGCCCCACCCTCCGAGGCCAGTAATGGGCCCTGGGGAATGGGTGTGAGGGAGTTTGAACCGGACCCCATGTTTCAGGAAATGGGAGTGGAGGGGTTAGGGATGGAGGGGGTGTTCTGTTCCAGACCCCTGTTTTATTTTCAGTTCTCCTTCTGTTCTCAGTTCTCTTTCCCATTGAAATTTTCCCATTGACTTCGGCCACTTTTAGACGAGTGGCGGTCCGTTTCGCATTGGCGGCGCGCATATTTTGAAACTTCCACCTGGTCTAATTAGACGAGATGGAAGTGGCTTAATATGCGCATATTACGGTGGAGGCACATTTTTTAAGTGCACAAATTAAATACCTCATAATCAAGGTATTTAATTCGCGCACTTAAAAAATGCGCCTCCGCCGTAATATGCGCATATTAAGCCACTTCCGTCTCGTCTAATTAGACCAGGCGGAAGTTTCAAAATATGCGCGCCGCCAACGCAAAACGGACCGCCGCTCATCTAAAAGCGGCCTTCAGTGGGAAAGAGAACTGAGAACCAAAAAACAAAACACCTGCCGAAAATCAGGCATCTGAAACAAAACAAAAAAGAAACCGAAAATAGGCCCTGTGTCCCATCCCTAATAACTTACATGATGTGCCAGGTCCGCCTGAAACCAGGATTTCAGGCTGACTGGGATGTTCCTCGAGGTATTTAGTTGGAAGTTTAAAAAGAATGTGTGACTGGCTTTAATTCAAAAAGTTCAAAGTTTTATTGTTTTGATCCATGGTCATAACAACCTAACAATAAAATTCCTAACGTAACAATTTATAGTGGCTTTAATGCGCAAAATGTCATGTCTAAACTGAGCCCGCGGGATTTTTACATGTGGTAGGATTTCACATCACATGTGAGCCACACATGTCTAAAAGTGGCCATGGTAAGGATATGCGCTTTTGCAAATAGATGCTAGGAGTTTAAAGCACCTCAAACAATTCCTGTGAGCATAGGTGACTGGTAACTGTTGAAAGTGTGGGGATACAAGAGTGGGGACTGGGCAAGGGTTCTATAGGGCTTCCAAAAATCTGGGAGTCATGTTCCCCACCCACCCCCGAGTCACCTATGCCTGTGAGATCTGCTCCAGATTTGTACTGAAGACCTGCTCCTGGAGCTTCACTTTGATGGCTGTCTGCACTCAGTAGTCAGTAACCAGCTGCTGTCTGGGAATCCCTCCACCATGCTTTAAGTTGGTGGGCGATTGGATCTTTGCTGTGTTGGGTCCCTCATTGTGGAACTCACTCCTTCCCAATGTATGTCTCAATTCCTAGATACAACATCCACCCACACAGAGGCCAGGCAATTCAAATGTTGTTGAGGAGCAGAGTGGTGCAAGGAGGCCGCCCCATCCTTAATTCCATCCCCTGGCAAACCCCTCTCCCCATGAGTGCCATCATAGGGAACTGGAACAGGAAGTTCGGCCCTGTTTTCACACCGAAGCTGCTGGGGCTTGTGCACCGTCCATTACGGCAGATCCTGTGGCCTTCTCTGCATAAGACTTCTTTTCTTGCTTCTTCCTTCAGCACACCACCTCCTCCCTTCCCCTTCTCTAGTTCCCAGCTGTATGCAATTCATGCAGGGAATGTGTGTGTTCATAATTGGATGGTTACGCTGCCAAACAAGAGGCTGGATTATGGCATATGAACAGCCTTCTGGAGGGGAGGGATAGGCTGACAAGCCTCAGTTCCTGGTGGCTCATGGCAGGGCACGCTGGAAGCTGGGGGGGTAGGAGCTGTGGCTAGGAACCAACAGACGTTCCCAACATAATGAGCAGAAAACCTCCACAAAAATGTCCCTACAGATAGAATTACAATGGGCTGAATTAAACTGTGCCACGTCAAAATGTTCTCTGCTAGGCAGCCAGACCACCAGCAGCCACTGGCTTGGGGGCTTTGGTTAACCAGAGAATGGCATGCAGCTCATACCACCCTGCAGTCCCTCCACTGTGACACTATACTGCTTTGGAACAACTCCAAGCCTTATGTCCAACTCCCTAGCAAACTCTCTGCCTTCCTGTCTCTACTAGAATGCACTGAAAAACTTTCTGACTGTTAGTATGGTCTCCTCCTCTCTCCCAGGGCAAAGGCCCCTTACAGCCACCATCCAGAAATGCCACTGAATCTGGTGGCAGCATTGAATTTTAGGATTGGAAGGGACCTCAAGGGTCATCTATTCTACTCGAATCCCCAACTCCAAGGCAGGATATCCTCTTCTTACAGCATCACAGACAGATGCTTATCCAGTTGGGTCCCAGGAGGGAGATTCCGCAACCTCGCTGGCCAACTTAGTCTATTTCCTCCAAGTTCTTATAGTTAGGAGTTTTTTTTCTTAATATTTAACCAAAACCTACATTGCTGCAATTTAACTCCATTCCCTCGTGTTCTGCCTTTTGTGACAGTAGTGAACAAATGTTCACCATCTTCTTTGTGGCATCCTTTGTAGATATTTGAAAACTGTTATCATATCCCCCCCTTAGGGTGCTGTCAGTGGAGGGTGGGGGAGGAGTTTGTACAATCAACCACACGCTTCCACTCAGACCGAGTCTCTCCCTGCTCTGACCAGTATAATGCTGGAGTAAATGTCCATCAGGATAGTATTTGGACCTGTATAGTCTCGCTGAGACTAGGCCCCTATCATCATAGGGCGCAGAGCAAGGAAGGCTGAAGTACACAGAGGGCCCTGATTGCCCCAAACACACGCACTTACACCAGGAGGAAGGGACGGAAGGTTCGTGCGTCTGGTGCGGGAAACAGGGAAGGACCCTGGGCAGCAGGGATGGGGAAGGTCAGGGCACTCACGCAGCAGGGGAGAAGGTTCCTGCAGGGAAGGAAACACCCACGCTCACCCACCACCCAACTCTCACCTTGCTTGTATTCTCAGGAAACAGGAGCAGGGGTCAGGGTTCACTCAAGTCACAAAATCCCTAGAAGTACAGTCATGAATATGGTACAAAGAATCACACAGCATAAATCACTTAGCTCAAGGAAACAGGGGGCCAGCTTCTCGCTCCGATTACCGGCACTGGGTGATCCCAGTGCCGGCTTTTTAACTCTAAGTCTCCACCCCTCGCCGTGCCTGGAGATGTGCAGAATGCCGCAGCGGTCTAGACCCCACCCCCTTGCTCTGCGCTGCCCCCGGAAGTGCAGGCGCAGCATTGTTTGGAGTTCCGGTTGCCTCAGCAACCGCTGACATTGGCGGGGTCAGGGATGCCGTGGCGAGCGGCCCTCTTTGGGCGACCAGAGCTGTCAGTGAGCGGGGAGCCCCTCGATGCGGAAAGCACCGCCTTCTAACAGTACCCGCCCACCAAGCCCCCTGGCCAAGGGCCCAAGGAGATCGAGGGCAGCCAGGGTGGCGAAGGTGAAATAGGCACACCAAGTATGGGTGCGGAGACCTGCGATGCGAGTTCCCAGGATCGTTCTTCAGGTCCATAACCCACCCAATCAATTAAATAAAACAGTCTGCCTCTGCGATATCGGGAATCGAGGATGGCTCTAACTTCATAATCGGGTTCTGTCATGGGCGGCCCTAGAGGGTCCAAGTCAGGGGGGAATGAAAGAGTCCCTGTGGCTTTCTTAAAGAGAGAAACATGAAAAGTGGGGTGAATTTTCATAGTGGGAGGAAGTTGAAGGGTATAAGCAACGTCATTGACTTTTTGAAGAACGGGGAAGGTGCCAAGATACTGATGATCCAGTTTTCTGGATGGCTGCTGAGAGGGATAATGTCTTCGGTCGAGCCAGACGAGGTCGTCTGGTTGGAATACGGGCGCAGGTTGACGGTGGTGATCCGCATTCCTTTTGTACTGCTGACAGGCTAAGGCTAAGGCAAGGGTTCGGATGGTCACGGCTTGAGTTTCTTGGATCCGTCATGCAAGGGCGGACGGAAGTGCTTGTCACATCGATAGTCCCTCAGGGGGGATGAAAGTCATAGTTCACAAAAAAGGGGGAATTGCTGATGGACGCATTCGGAGCGTTGTTATAAGCAAACTCTGCTAACGGTAACCTGTCATACCAATCATCTTGTAGATAATTAACATAGTTCCATAAGTACTGTTCAAGGTTTTGGTTTACCCGCTCAACTTGTCCATTGGCCTGGGGATGGTATGCCATTGTAGGACTTAAGGTGACGTGTAGACTCTTGAATAAGGCCTTCCAAAAGTGAGAGATGAATTGGGTTCCCCTGTCACTTCTTAGTTCCTTCAGCCACCCATGTAACTTGACAATGTGTTGGATAAAGAGGCGAGCCGTACATTGTGCCGTAGGTAGTTGTTTACAGGCGATGAAATGCCCCATCTTCATAAAGTAGTCGACTACCACTAGAATAGTGATGTAGCCTCTGGAGACGGGAAGCTCAACAATAAAGTCCAGGCCCATGCGATGCCAGGGTCCTTGAGGGAGCGGTTGCAGTTGGAGGAGTCCTACAGGTGCCCTGCGTGGAATCTTATTTTGCTCACAGGTCTGGCACTTCTGGACGTATTGTTCAACGTCTTCGCGGAGGGTAGGTCACCAAAAGGTGCATGCGACTAATTTATAAGTACGCTCCTTGCCCTGGTGTCCAGCCAAGGGGGAACCATGGTGGGACCACAGAACATCAGGTTGACATGATGGAGGGATGATAATACACCTGTTCTTGTAAAACAAGCCCTGGTGCGCTGCAGGAGGAATCATCTCAGGTGACTCCAATTCCTCAGCGGAGGCCTTCTGGAGACACTCAAGGGTCACTATTGTGCCAGCAAAGACCCATTTGTCCAAAATGGGTCCTGGTGTGCGCACCTGCTGGTCCCAATCCTCATGGTACTGAGATAAGGCATTGGCTAGGATGTTACATTTCCCAGGACAGTACTGCAGGGTGAATGATAATCACGCAAAGAATAAGGCCCACCGACCATGGCGAGCATTCTGGATTTGCACCGTTTGTATGTAGGTGAGGCTCTTATGGTCAGTTATGACAGTCATGGGATGCGGAGCTCCCTCTAGATAGTGCGCCAGGTTTCAAAGTTGGCTTTAATGGCCAACAGTTCTCGATCGAAGATTGCATAGTTTTGTTTGGGCCCTGTGAGCTACCTTGAACAGTAGGTGCACGGGAGGAGCATTTGGTGATCAGGGGAGTCTCGTAGAAGGACCGCCCCAATCGCCCCACTAGAGGCGTCTGCTTACACAATGAATGGTCGTTTGCAGTTGGGATGCTGTAGTATGGGGGCCTTGAGGAAGGCTTGTTGTAAGTAGGTAAAGTTATGTTGTTGTTCTGGCCCCCATATATAGGGATGGTCTTTCTTTAATGAGGTTGTTAAGGGCTTCATGATGTCTGCATAATTTGGAATGTATTGTCGATAATAATTTGTGCTCCCTAAGAAGCGCTGAAGGGATTTCACTGCCCGAGGGGCAGGCCATTGCCGAATGGCTTCCACCTTTTGGGGGTCCATAACAATGCCCTTGGGGCTTAGGATGAACCCCAAAACACTCACCCTTTTCAGGTGGAAGGCACATTTCTCATACTTACAGTAAAGCTTATGCCTCTGGAGGTGCTGAAAGACTTGGCGGACATGGGTGATATGTTGAGACAAGGAGGCAGAATAGATTAAGATGTCGTCCAGATATGCTATGACATACATGTCGACAATATCCTGAACATGTCATTATTGAAGTGCTGAAAGGTGGCAGGAGCATTTGCTAATCCTCAGTGCGATCAGAGCTGAAATTCAGGGTAGAGTGCTAGACATGGCCAATCAGGAGGACTTGGTGCTGGTTGAGGCCTGGAGGGTGGCACCTCAGCTAGGGCTGATCAAGAGAGCTATTCAGTTCGACTCCTACCTTGATCACTTACCCAACAGGTCACTCCTTAGAGCTTATATCTTGCTGAGGTTCCAACTTGTCCAGACTGCAATTGTTGAGGGCAGATACGACAACGTTCCATATGATTATCGCCGCTGTACTTGTGCCTTCAACGAAATTGAGACCTTAGATCACTTTGTCCTCAAATGCCCCTATTATGGTAGTCTACGCTCTGTCTAGATCGAACCCTTGCTCGAGGGGCTGTTCCTCCGGGATACTGATATTCTGAAACAGCTGCTCTTATTGTCCTCCAAGGAGGCTATTTTTTCTATAGTGTGCTTTGTTTGGCTGGCTGGGAGGAAAAGGCTGACAATAAAAGCACATATTAACAAATCCTTATTAGTGTAATTTAGGTTTTGTTTTCCTCCTACCCTGTGTTCTGGGCTGCTATATAAGGTTGTCTGAATTTTCTTACTTTAAGCGGCTCTCCCTTGTCCAGTTATTTTAGTATTTAATTGTTTCTCCTTCTGTATGTGATGTATGATTAGAATTCCCTTTTCTTGCTTTTATAGTCAAGAATTTATGTTGTTCTCTGTATTGTACGAATTGTATGTGTATTTCCTTTTATTTTGGGTCATGGCGAAAGCCCATGCCGACAATAAACTAAACTAAACTCATTTGCTAATCCGAATGGCATAACGAGATATTCAAAGTGGCCGTAGCGGGTTCAGAAGGTGTCTTCCACTCATCTCCTTCGCGCATTTGGACCAAATTGTAGTCTCCTCGCAAATCAAGCTTAGTGAAGATGCAGACTCCTTGGAGCTGATCGAGTAACTCTGGGATGAGGGGTAGAGGATAGCAGTTTTTGATGGTTATAAGATTAAGACCCCAATAATCAATGCATGGATGGAGTCCTCCTTTTTGGGGGACGAAGAAAATAGGGGCCCCCACAGGGGATGAAGATGGGCAAATGAACCCTTTACGCAGTTCCTCCTCTAGGTACTGCTGCAAGGTTTCCAACTAGTGAGCTGACAAGGCGTAGATCCACCCAAAGAGGGGCTCCGCACCGGGCATAAGGTCTATGGGGCAGTCGTATGGCCGGTGGGGTGGCAGTTCTGCTGCTTGAAGGGGGCTGAAAACTTCCACGTAGTCCCAATATTCCGGCGGTAAGGGAACCTCTATGTGGCTCCCACAGAGAGTTTTCCCTGAACCTGGAGGGTCTGGCGGAGGTTGGATGCAAACTTGCAAGCAGTATGGAGAAACAAACTGGACTTGCGCGTTGAACCAGTCAATGCGGGGGTTGTGTTGCTGTAACCAGGGTAAGCCTAAAACCACAGGGAACAATGAAGTACACACAACGTCAAATACAAGTGTCTCTGAGTGAGCTCCAATGGTACAGGCAAGCGGGGCTGTCTGGGAAACGACCAGTCCAGAAATCAAGGGAGAACCATCTATAGAATGGATTAATTCAGGTCTGGGCTTGACCTCTACAGGCAGTTTGCTAGACTGGGCCCAGTACTGATCTATGAAGTTACCTGAGGCTCTTGAGTAGATGAGAGCCCACACCACCTGAGAGCTGCAGGGCGAACTGTTCGTCATCACTGGTACCTTCACATGGGCATGTAAAGTGGGGGAGGCGGTCAAGGAACTTCTTATGGCCAGGAGGACCCCTGTCCCTCCCAGTCTAGTAATTTATTAAATAATGTTGATTGACCAGACGGCCAGTTACAACAGTTTAAAAACCATAAAACATATCCATATACTAGATGCACCAACATGAATTAACAAAATGGGCAAAAAAAAGCTAATAATGACCATAAATATAACTAAAAGGTATCAAAAATACCATGCCATGTGCGGAAGGCCAGATTACAAAGCCCCAGCACGCAAGGGCACAAATAAAAACCCCATACCAACCGATAAGACTACAGCATAGAGCACCTGCCTTCCTAAGTCAGCCAGGATACACATGTAAACACACAACCCCACCCCCTTACCAGGGAGCAGGGACTAAAATCAAGACCCAACAGGTCCTCGATTTCCCAGATAGTATGCCCATCTAGCCAATTTAAACAATCCCCCAGGTGAGTTAGATTTCATGCATAGTTGGTATAACTGGGAAGAGGGCAAAAAAAAGCCTGCTACGGATCCAGGGTGACAAATATAAATCCCACCGATAGCTGGTCAAAGGGCACACAAACAAAACATGGAGGAGATCCTTGACCAACCCCATATTACAGCAGCAGATCCTCTCCTTGTAAGGGATACCTCTCCGCCTTCCTTCCAAAACCCTGGTAGGAATTAGATCAAATTGGAGAAGGGTCAGAGCTCTCCGCAAGTTGGGGTCTGTCAAAGTTGTCAAGTAGGGCTCACACAAAAGATCCTGTTTGATCGATTGGTACAAAGGGGCACACCGCAACGCCTGGATGGTCCTTAAATCCTGTTGCACAGCTTGGTCTCTCAACTGCTTAGCTATCAATTTGGGTCTCCCGCTTGCCGGTATGCCCAGCACCATCTCAAGGGATAGCCCCAGATTTCGTAATTGCGTAAGCACCCTAGACCACCATAAATTAGAAGAAGACGACGCAGAGGCCTCCTTCAGGCAGAGACGGGGCAACCGATCCTCCGGCATATTGCTCACCTTAAGGCAATACCTTAAGGGATACAAAGAGAGATCGATGCCTAAGGGAAGGGAGCCAGTTTCTAATCTTAGCATACAAGCCGGGGTATTACGCGGGACTCCTAACAAAGAGCTCAACAGCAAGTTCTGGATAGACTCCAGCCCACTGCCTATAAATGGGCCCATACTTCTGCACCATACAGAGTGCCAAGTTTGTATTTAAAATTTAAAACTTTCAAGGCCAGGGAGATAAACCTGCCTCCATGTGAACTCCAAAACCTAAGCAGCCCCCCCAACTTCCTGTCTCAACTTGAGGCAGGCAACTTTGAAATGGGAGGCCCAAGATACCCGACTGCTAAAGGTCACCCCCAAATACCTGTATGTCATAACTTGCTCTAATCTAACCCCATCTAACCACCAACGGTGGTTCTGCAAGCCCCGGCCCACCACCACCACCTTAGATTTCTCGTAGTTAATAAAAATCTGATACTCCCTGCAGAATTGACTCAGCACCTCCAGCATTCTATCCATTCCCAATGCCGAGGGTGAAAGTAACACCATATCATCAGCATACAGAAGTATAGGTACTAACTGAGACCCTACCCTTGGGGGCAGCAATAAGTCCGTATGTAGTCTTGCCACAATGCCGTTAATAAAAAAATTAAATAAAAATGGAGCCAGCACACCCCCCTGCTTGACCCCATTCGTGGCTGGGATTGGTTGGGACAGATGGGCACTACCCCCAGACCTAACCCTAAGAATTGTTTGAGAATATAGGGCCTGTACCAAGAAAACCAACCTACGGTCCATATTGGTGGCATGTAATTTATTCCATAGGATATTCCTGTTGACCAAGTCAAACGCTGAACGAAGGTCCAGAAATGTCATGATAAGTCTGCCTCCGCGGATTTTAACATAATTTTCCATCAGGTGCCACAGTGCAAAAACATGGTCTACAGTTGAGCGACCCCCACGGAAACCAGCTTGCTCCTCAGGGAAGAAGCCGGCCACTTCGGCCCAGGCCTCTAATCTGAGGAGAAGAAGACGGGCAAAAACCTTAGCCACCACACAGAGAAGGCTAATAGGCCAGTAATTCTTTGGCTGGCTCCTATCCCCACTTTTATATATAGGTAACACTATACTAATGTTCCAACCAGCCAGGATAACCCCGCTATTGCTAATAATGGTAAATAGCTTAGCAAGGATAGGAGCCCACCATTCCTGATTATGGTTGAATAGATCCACGGGTATCCCATCAATACCAGGGGCCCGACAGGATTTAAATTTACTGAGCAGCAGACTCACCTCCTCAGGTTCCACCGGGGCCCACTGCGGGACATCATTGAGCAAATCGCGATTAAGGACGATGATATCAGGCATCCTGGAAAAAATCCCACCAAAGTGGGATTGCCAGGCACCCCAGTCCATGAGGCCCTGGACCCATGGAGGTTTGGAACCGACCTTAACCAAAGCCCAGAATCTAGCCTGGTCCTTGTCTTGGACCACTTGAATAAGAGCCTCCCAGGCCCTAGACTGGAAGGCCTTTTTCTTGTCCCCAATCAATTTTTTATACTGCCTCTTAGCATTCATAAACTGGGCAGCCCTAGCTACACTGGAATCTTTTTTAAAGGCCCTGGCATGCCTCCGAAGGGCACACCTACCTTTAGAACACTCCTCATCGAACCATTTGGGCACCAATGCCAAGGTTGCCCTTGCTGGAACTGACAAAATCTTGGGGGATAAATACTTTCCACAACAAATCAAAAGATCTACAAAAAGCGAGTAGCGTACTGAAGGGGCTAAATGCTGGGGGTCCATTAGTGCAGAGTGCAACTGGTTAAAACTATCCAGCGTATATATCCCCACACACCTCCTGGCCATGCCCACAGACCATTTTAAATGAAGGGCAACACACAAATCTCCACCCTCCAAGGATGGTGATGGGCAACATAGTTCGCGACACACTCCGGGGCTAGTATTAAAAAAAAGGGTAATTGGAAAGTGGTCGCTTACCCCTTCCATTAGCACAGCAAAATCCAGACACCGCTCGTAGTAGGCATCTTGGATACAAAAATAATCTATCACACTAGATCCCACTTGCGAGACATAGGTAAAATGACCCGTCTCATCCGACTGTGACCTCCCATTTAAGACCTTCCAACACCCTCCATACAAAAAATGGAGAAAATAAGTTCCACAGGAGTTAAGCTCCAAATCCTTCGAGCTGCGTGGAGGGTCAAAAAATACATCTGTAACCTCTACACCTAAACTAGCTGCTTGCCTATCACTATCCATACCAATGCGAGAGTTAAAATCGCCGGCCAAAATAATTGGGCAGCCTGGGAAATCTTCCTCCGTGGAGGCGATAAACTCCTCCAACAACCACCAAAAATCCTTAACCTTGGACCAACGGGAAGGGATATATATATTGACAATGATAATCCTTCCCCCATTTCCCAGAGGCAAAAGCAAGGCTAAAGTATTTAGTGGAGCTGAAGGCAAAAGACTCCCCTGGGTGTTAAAGGAGGAATTACGTAAAATCATCAGACCACCGGAGGCACGGCCAAACCTGGCTTCCTTAAGGGCTGGACAAGACCACATTTGGTAGCCTGGCAGGGAAAACATAGTTGTATCCTGGAGCCACGTTTCCTGGACACAAATTATATAATTTTTAGCCAGGATAGCCTGAACCTTGTGGTTCCGCAACCAACCCCAGTCAGCTATGTTCCATGACAACAATCTTAGAGTGGCGACCCCAATATTGGAAACAGAAAAATCCTCCAGTCAATCTACATCCCTTCTTGCAGTATCCCTCCCAAACTCTGGAAGATCACTGTCTAAGGAAGGGAGGGGAGAAAAAAAATTTGGCTGGGTGGAACTCTGTGACTGCTCATAACTCAACGCCCTAGTGCTGCCCTCACAATGGGAGGAAGGTAGCCTCCTACAACAATTGGGGCCAACATCCTGGGCCTGAAGTAATGGATCCATAGCCCCCTCAACTAACTCCAAGGTATGTTTGACAGACCTTTCAATGGGGGCACATCCCCACATCTCCTGGACACCTCCAGCTACATGGAGGGCCAGCGGGCCCTCCTTATAACCACTCCCCCCCTTGATCACACTCAACTTCTCAAACTGGGAGGACCCAGCCACCAACTCACATCCCCTGGTGGATGCTCCTTGTTCACCTATAGAACTATCCCTTGGAGACTAGACACTATCTTTTCTCAATAAAATGTCCTGCAGCCAAAATACTTTATCAATTAATAGGTCACACTCCTTGGAATTCAGACTCCCCAAAATGGTCTCAACCTGCCCACTGTCGAACCCCTCCTCTGTAGCACCAAACCAGGCCGCAGCCAGCCACACTCCCGCACTATGGGGCTTGGAGGAGTGGGGCGTGGAAACCATGCCCAACGGGAGCCCCACATCCCGTATCTCCTTGCCACGGTCTAAACTCTCCATAGGCTCTACCCCTATGGAAGGGGGGTCCAGAGCACCATTGTGAGCCCCAACTGGCCTACTAGCGACCTCAGCATCCACAAACTCCTCCTGCATGTATGGTTCCAGCTCAGGAGAGGAGGCATCATCAGGCATATACGAAAACACCCGATCAATTGAAATGCCCCATTGTTTCAGGGCCCGATGGGCTTTAAATATTTTGACTACCCAGAAACGATTGTTGAACTGAATCTTTAGATTTGGGCTGTCCCCAGTGGACTGGATACGGGTAGTCTTAACAATCTCCTCTGGGCCCATCTTAATTCCCAATAAAAAAGAAAAAATCCATGCTATCATGGCCTTGGTATCCCAACTTGGAATTACCCCATTCCATAATGGCCTAACCAGGAGGTGGATGACTGCCTCATGAACTATCATAGAGCGGGCTACCTGCGGGTGTCTACCTGCCATCATCCTATTACGGATGTTATACTGGGATTGCTCGTCACGACCCCTCCGGGGGGCCCCATCTAGCTGCTTAACACTTAGCGATCGCCTGCGGTTTGCCGAGACAACCCATGACACTTAAAAGCTGATGCTGGGATCACACTAAAATTTCATCCCATTTCCAACATTATCTTGCCAAAGGGAAATAATACCGAATAACTGGTCACAGCAATGCCTTATCAAGTCACCTGGTGCCTCGTGGCCCTGCTCCCCAAAGGGAGCAGATCTTTCCTCCTGAGAACCATTAGTTGCTTCCCTCCTATCCACAACAGGAGGACTCTGATGCCCAGCTCCAGGTGCCTCTACCTCCCCTAGACCCATATAACGATTGGCTAGGGGCAATGGGGACTTAGGCAAGGCAGAACCGATTTGGTGGGCAAAGTCAACAATCCGTGCCTGCTTAAGACGTGGTTGGCCCTGGGTTGTCATCGGAGAGCAGGAAGGTCTGCCTCTCTTTTTCTCCATCCTGCCAGGCCAAACTGGACCCCAAGGCCAGGGGAATGAGCAAGGGCCCCCTGCTCCCGTTCGCGCCGAAGGGCGAGCCAAAGGGCGCACACCCTTTTGTGCATGGCCCTTTGGCACGCGCCACCGGTGCTGCCGGAGGCTGACGAGCCCCTTTTTCTCTCTGCAGGTCTGCCGGCTCCACCCCCGCCTGGATTCACCGCTCCGCTCACAGGAAAGTGACACGCTCAACCACAGGCAGCCCGTGAATCCCTCACAGCGACGCCGGAGGCTGACAAGCCCCTTTTTCTCTCTGCAGGTCTGCCGGCTCCACCCCCGCCTGGATTCTCCACTCCGCTCGCAGAAAAGTGACACGCTCAACCACAGGCAGCCCGTGAATCCCTCACAGTGCCGCCAGAGGCTGACGAGCCCCTTTTTCTCCCTGCAGGTCTGCCGGCTCCACCCCCACCTGGATTTGCCGCTCCGCTCACAGGAAAGTGACACGCTCAACCACAGACAGCCTGTGAATCCCTCACAGCGCCGCCGGAGGCTGACGAGCCCCTTTTTCTCTCTGCAGGTCTGCCGGCTCCACCCTCACCTGGATTTTCCGCTCCGCTCACAGGAAAGTGACATGCTCAACCACAGGCAGCCCGTGAATCCCTCACAGCCTGGGAAGGACACTGCTGGATGAAGCACCCCGCTCCTCTGCAGTAAAAACATGCTCAGCTCTTCCGCCGTTGTTCACATTCTTCTGGAGCGAGGGGGTCCCTGGAGACACCCAACTGCATGGGCTCTGGACCTTCAGCCACCGCCCCTTCCAGTTGGCCCAAGGTACTGGTCACCAGACTGTGAGGACAGGGAAGCCTCACAAGGGGGAAGGTTAGGAGAGCCGGAAGGGGGGTCTAACTGTCCTTGTGGACGAGGGTTACAACCATGAGGCGATGCCTGGAAAACTACCCTCAGGATCGTAAATGGCGTTAGGCTCGAAAAGAGACCCCAACCTGGATCATCACTGGGTATCTGGGTTAGCGCAAGCCTCGGGCCAATTCCCTCAGTACAGATATTCCGGGTCCCAGGGCCAGGGGAGTGGACGTAAGGGCTGGTGGTGCGGGGAGGGGAGTGAGAGTCCCTAGGGAGGAGGAAGGGGGGGAGGCTAGGACACTCACACCGGGGTTCCAGGAGCACCACCATGAGAAAGGGATGGATCAGGCTTACCTGCTGCACTCTGGTCTCAGTTGTCTACGCACACACACTTGTTCCCACCACCAACACTCGCTCCGTCACACACACTATAATCCTTGAATCTGGTTAGAGTCACAAATACTATGCACACAAACAGGGGGCCGGTCTCCCAGACAGAGCACTGTTCACCAGCGGTGAAGGCTTGCTGTGCTCTGCCTAATATGGGGTCTGTGAGGGGCGGAGCCAGAGGTGCTCTGATCGGCGTGGCGCCACTGCAGGGGGAGTGGCTGGCATTGCAGCTGCAGGCGCTTCGGCTGG
>QEPC01000553.1:421253-431929 GCA_003113815.1 Sphenodon punctatus
TTGTTCAAAGCAGGGGTACTGCAGAATTGGGGCACGGGTGAAGGTTTCCTTGAGCCGTTCAAAGGCCATTTGTTGCTTATGGCCCCATTGATAGGGTTCTCCTTTTCGAAGCAGACGTGTAAGGGGTTCTGTGAGGTGCGCATATTTCAGAATGTACTGCTGGTAGTAGTTAGTTGTCACCAAAAATCTTTGCAGTGCCTTCACAGAAGACGGGGGAGTCCAGGTTGTAATTGCGGCTACCTTCTCAGGGTCCATCTTGATTCCCTGGGGGGAAATGACGAAGCCAAGGAAGGTAATAGTCGTCTTGTGGAAGGCGCACTTTTCGAATTTACAAAATAGTCGGTTATGCAACAATCACTGGAGAACCCTCCGAACATGTTGTATATGGGCTTCCAGTGATGTGGAAAAAATAAGGATATCGTCCAGGTATGCCACTACAAAACCATCCAGCATATCTCGGAGCACATCATTAATAAGGTGCTGAAAGGTGGCTGGCGCGTTTGCAAGCCCAAAAGGCATGACCTGGTACTCATAATGTCCATATCGTGTCCGGAAGGCCGTCTTCCATTCATCTCCTGTGCGGATCCGGAGCAAATTATAGGCCCCACACAGATCGAGTTTCGTAAAAATGGTAGCGCCCTGCAGGCGATCCAAAAGTTCAGGTATCAGAGGAAGGGGATATCGATTTTTAATGGTAAGGGCATTGAGGCCCCGATAGTCTATACAGGGGTGGAGCCCCCCATCCTTCTTCGACACAAAAAATAATGGGGCCCCCGTGGGGGAGGACGAGTGGCAAATGAACCCATTCTTCAGGTTGTCCTCAATATATTGCCTCAACATTTGCAACTCTGGTTTCGACAGGGTGTACAGTTGGCCATACGGGGGTTCCACTCCTGGAACCAAGTCAATGGGACAGTCATAGGCCCGATGGGGCAGCAATCTTTCTGCTTTCTTTTTGTCAAATACTTCCCCAAGGTCCGCATAGGGGGCTGGAAGGGTATTGTCCACTCTTGTCCAAGTCCCTCCGGCCAGGGGCAGTGGCCGGGGTGGTGGTTCAGCCTGTCATGTCGTATGGCAATACGGGGTACTGCAGCTCACCA
This sequence comes from Sphenodon punctatus, assembly GCA_003113815.1. NCBI lineage: Eukaryota > Metazoa > Chordata > Lepidosauria > Sphenodontia > Sphenodontidae > Sphenodon > Sphenodon punctatus. Next base: position 422,354 of record QEPC01000553.1, read on the forward strand.
GGTTTCATTGCCAGTCAATCTGGGGGTTATGCTGCTGGAGCAACGGGAGGCCCAGGACCATGGGGAACATCGGTGTGGCCACGAGATCAAAGTGTAATTGTTCCCTGTGGTTTCCATAGACCATAGTCAACCGCGTTGTTTGAAAGGTGATGGGCCCCGTAGTCAATGGAGATCCATCTATGGAGTGGATGATTTCTGGGGGCACCCGGGGTTGTTTGGGAATGCCCCATTGTTCCCCACAGTCTTTGTCCACAAAATTCCCGGAGGCTCCGGAGTCAATCATGGCCCACACCACCTGGGCCCGCTGGGGCTGGAGATGCAACACCACCGGGATTAGGACATGGGGCCCCCGGGGCCTCAGGGACTGGGCCAGCAACCCAACCTTGGGCAGGGGTTGTCGTCGCTCCTCGGGAATCCCCCCCTATGGTTCCCGAGGCTTGGCTTTTCCCGGCCCGGTTGGGCCTCCTGCTAACGCCAGGCAGTTCCGAGCAAAATGTGAGGAATCCCCACAATAACAGCATTGCCTCAAGGTACGATGGCTCTCTCGTTCTGCCAGGGTTAGGGGTTCTCTAGCAACCCCCACCTGCATAGGTTCCACCCCATCACTCTTTGGGGGTTCCACCCTAGTAGTGAACCCTGGGGACATCCTGGCTGTTAAAGGGCGGAGTGTATCTTGTCATCGCTCCCACCTTCATTCGGTTAACCTCTGACCTATCTGTACTGTCAGGTTAACCAATGCCCCCCATGTCGCTGGAAGGGTGCCGAGGGCCAATTGGTCCTTTAGCTCATCATTGAGACCTTTACGAAACAGTACACGGAGCACATGGTCTGACCAGTTAAGTTCCACCGCCAACTGCTGAAATCTTGTAACATAATCAAGAAGAGGGCCTTTATCTTGTTTTAATCCCATAATGGCCATCTTGGCTTCCTGCACTCGATGGGGGTCATCAAACAAAAAGGCGAACTCTTGCAGGAACCCCTCGTAGTCCTGGAGGAGGGGGCTCCCCTGGGTCAACAATGGGGTAGCCCACTCTAAGGCAGTGCCCTTCAGGAGTCCTATAATGAATGCCACCTTTTTTTCATCTGTGGTGTAAGTAAGGGGCTGGATTGAAAAGGTCAATTTACAGAGGGCCACAAATCCAGCAAAACGGCGGCAATCCCTGGAAAATTTTGAGATCACAGGCCCCTTAGGTTCTCGGGGTTCTCGCAATACCATCCCCTGTGGCCCTGGGTCCCCGGGGGCAGGGTCTGGGGGGACCTGCGGGGCCACCAGGGGGGCCGCAGCCGCCTGAGCTTGATGCTGCTCTTTAATGTCCTTCACCTCCAGGGCAAGTGCTTGAAGGGCATGGGTGAGCTCCTGGATATCTGCCCTTAGTTGTTCCATTTTTTTATGCTGGTGAATCTGTGAGGATAGGGAAGCCTCACAAGGGGGAAGGGTAGGAGAGCCGGAAGGGGGGTCTAACTGTCCTTGTGGATGAAGGTTACAACCACGAGGCGATGCCTGGAAAACTACCCTCAGGATCATAAATGACGTTAGGCTCGAAAAGAGACCCCAGCCTGGATCATCACTGGGTATCTGGGTTAGCGCAGCCTCGGGCCAATTCCCTCAGTACAGATATTCCAGGTCCCAGGGCCAGGGGAGTGGGCGTAAGGGCTTGTGGTGCGGGGAGGGGAGTGAGAGTCCCTAGGGAGGAGGAAGGGAGGAAGGCTAGGACACTCACACCGGGGTTCCAGGAGCACCACCGTGAGAAAGGGATGGATCAGGCTTACCTGCTGCACTCTGGTCTCAGTTGTCCACGCACACACACTTGTTCCCACCACCAACACTCGCTCCGTCACACACACTATAATCCTTGAATCTGGTTAGAGTCACAAATACTATGCACACAAACAGGGGGCCGGTCTCCCAGACAGAGCACTGTTCACCAGCGGTGAAGGCTTGCTGTGCTCTGCCTAATATGGGGTCTGTGAGGGGCGGAGCCAGAGGTGCTCTGATCGGCGTGGCGCCACTGCAGGGGGAGTGGCTGGCATTGCAGCTGCAGGCGCTTCGGCTGGAGTGTTGCCAGAAGTGCCTGTGTCAGCGGGAGCCATGCTTGTGGCACCAGGGCTGCTCTCCACCTGCTTCCTGACCGCCGCTGGTTGTTTGGGTGGGGGCTCTGGATTGGCCTGCGGTGCTGAACTCTTTGAGCCCCGAGGTTTGTGGAGCGGACTGGGGGCGTGTCCTTGGGGTCGGGCAGGCCAGAGCCTGACACAGGCAGGGGGTGAATCCGCGATTCTCTTGCCATCTTTCCCATCGTCTTTCCTGAAGATGATCCTGGATTTGGAGAGAGAGGTTGGCCAACTATTCCAGCATCTCTGGTAAGGTCCTGAAGAACAACTGGTTCTTGATTTCATCATTTAACCCGCGTCGGAACATAACTCGAAGTACTTAATTCGGCCATTGCAAGTCAAGGGTGAGTTGTTGAAATCCCGTGATATAATCTAGGAGGCCTCCCTTCTATCTCCCTCCTATCTCCCACAAATTTCTCAATATGGGGCCCTTTGGGTTTTCGTGCAGGGGGCGTGGCCCCCAGTGGGGGTGCAGCAGCAGCAGCAGCTGCGGGGACCACCAACACCGGGGGTGCAACCGCCGCCGGAGCTCCTGGTACCAGAGCTGCCCCTGCCGGGCCGGCCGCCAGGTGCTCAATGATGGTGGCCAATTGAGCGTGTTGGGTTCGAAGGTCTTTCATTTCCATTGCGAGAGATTGAACTGCTCGCACTAAATCACCTATCTCTTGGGCTATATCCATGGGTCTAAGGGAATCCCCAAGGGGGGAGAAGTGCCGGTAATCTGTCGGGGGGGGAGTTCATACAATCAACCACACGCTCCCACTCAGACCAAGTGTCTCCCTGCTCTGACCAGTATAATGCTGGAGTAAATGCCCGTCAGGATAGTGTTTTGGCCTGTACAGTCTCACTGAGACTAGGCCCCTATCATCATAGGGCGCAGAGCAAGGAAGGCTGAAGCCCACAGAGGGCCCTGATTGTCCCAAACACACGCACTTGCACCAGGAGGAAGGGACGGAAGGTTTGTGCATCTGGTGCGGGAAACAGGGAAGGTCCTCGGGCAGTGGAGATGGGGAAGGTCAGGGAACTCACACAACAGGGGAGAAGGTTCCCACAGGGAAGGAAACACCCACACGCTCACCCACCACCCAACTCTCACCTTGCTTGTATTCTCAGGAAACAGGAACAGGGGTCAGGGTTCACTCAAGCCACAAAATCCCTAGAAGCACAGTCATGAATATGGTACAAAAAAGTCACACAGCACAAATCACTTAGCTCAAGGAAACAGGGGGCCAGCTTCTCACTCCAATTACCAGCACTGGGTGATCCCAGTGCCGACCTTTTAACTCTAAGTCTCCACCCCTCGCCGTGTCTGGAGCTGCACAGAATGCCACAGCGGCCCAGGCCAGCCCCCTAGCTATGCGCTGTCCCCGGAAGTGCAGGCGCAGCATTGTTTGGAGTCCCAGTTGCCTCAGCAACTGCTGACATTGGCGGGGTCGGGGATGCCGCGGCGAGCAGCCCTGTCTGCATGGCTGGAGCAGCCAGTGAGTGGGGAACCCCTCAACGCAGCAAACACCACCTTCTAACAGGTGCTTTTAGATGAGCGGGTCGCTGTCGGCACGATTTTTAAAAATCCCGCAAGGCAGGATTTAGATTTATTTTATTTATTTATAATAAAATTTGTATACCACCCCCTCCTGCTAAAAGCATCTCGGGGCGGCTAACAACATATTAAAACCATTTAAAAACAGCAATAATAGGATTTAAAACACTATTAAAGCACACTATAAAAACAACATCCCCCCACCCCACCCTAACCCAACCCACCCACCCCCTCTCCCTCAGGAAAAGCACGGCGGAACAGCCAGGTCTTACCATTGTCTACAAAAAGATGGGAGGTCGGTAATCAGATGGACCTCCAATGGGAGGGCATTCCACAACCGCAGTGCAGCCACAGAGAACGCCCTCCACAAGGTCGACACCCAAGAAACCCGGGGGACCTCGAAGAGAGTGACCCCGGCCGACCACAGGAGCCGATCCAGGACCCGGAGGGTGAGGCGGTCCCGCAGGTAGGCGGGGCCCAGGCCGTTCAGGGCTTTAAAGGTCAACACCAACACCTTGAATTGGGCCTGGAAGACTATAGGCAGCCAGTGCAGAGAGTGAAACACTGGTGTAATATGCTCACGGCAGTCCGTCCCCTTTAGGAGATGAGCCACCGCATTCTGCACCAGCTGCAGCCTCCAAACCAGCACCAAGGGTAGCCCCACATAGAGTGTATTACAGTAGTCCAATCTTGAGGTAATAAAAGCATGGACGATCATGGCTAGGTCGGAGTCCGAGACATACGTCCGAAGCCAATGCACCAGATGTAATTGGTGAAATGCCCCTTTCGCCACAGCTGCCACCTGGGCATCCTGGCGGAGCTAAGGGTCCAGGAGCACCCCCAGACTCTGAACCTGAGATACCAGGGCAGGACAGACCCATCAATGATGGGAGCCACCACTCCCCTGGTCTTCCCCACGACCATCACCTCCGTCTTGTCGGGATTTAACTTCAGATGGCTTGCCCTTATCCAATCCCCCACAGCTGCCAAGCACCGGGTAAGCACCGAGACTGCCAGGCCTGAGTCGGATGAAAATTAGAGATAAAGCTGGGTGTCACCAGCATACTGATGACACCGTACACCAAACTCCCTAACAACCTCCCCCAAAGGCTGCATGTACACATTGAACAAGAGAGGGGACAAGATAGAACCCTGCAGGACTCCACACGTAAGACCCCAGGCAGAAGATGAAAAATCTTCTGCCTGGGACCAGAACCAGGACCACACGCTGGACTCTCTCAGCCAGGAAGGAGCGGAACCACTCAAGAACGGTCCCGCCAATCCCTGCCCGGTCCCATAGCCGAGTCTCCAACAACTCATAGTCAACGGTATCAAATGCAGCCGAGAGATCTAATAGGATCAACAGGATCGAATGACCCCGGCCCAACTCATGGGAGAGGTCATCAACCAAGGCCACAAGTGCAGTCTCAGTGCGATATCCAGGGCAAAAACATGTCTGTAAGGGATCGAGAAAGTTAATCCGGTCGAGATGTTCCTGCAACTGTCGAGCCACTACCCACTCAATAACCTTCCCTAAAAACCTTCCCTAAAAAGGTTTGCCAACCGTATTTAATTCACGGTTGGCAAAACAATGCACGACAGCCTTTCATGCACCTGATTGCAGCCATCGGCTCGTCTAAATCCCGCCTTGCAGGATTTTGAAAATTGACCCACTCATCTAAAAGCACCCTCAGTCTTCTGTTTTCAAGGCTGAGCATAACTAATTCTTTCAGCCTGACTTGTTTTCCAGCCCCTTTGTCATCTGAGTTGCTCTCCTCTGAATGTTCTCTAATTTGTTTCTTTCTTTCTTGAAGTACAGTGCCTCAAACTGAACATAATATTCCAGAGAGGTCTCAACAGCTGAATAAAGCTGCACCACCACTTCCCAGGTCTTGAAAACATCCCTGGTGTCTGCATGTGCGTGGCTGTGGGATGCCCCAACATGATTCTTCACTGCCTGTGGTCAGTCAGCCAAAGGATATGCTTGTTGGCTCATATAAATTAAGCCATGCAGATCCTCTTGTCTTGGATGGGAAACCTAGGCATTGGTGATCCAACAGTCAACGCTCTCTCATACCACCACTGAGCTGCTACTGCTCCCAGTATGATACTAGGGATGACCATGAAGCATGGTGGCGGGAGGAGGGGAGTCTGGTTATGTATCCCCACCAGTGGAGTTACAACAGGTGAAAATGAGGTGGATATTCCCACTCCTTGAAAACCCACACCCTGACCTGTCACATCTGTCTCATCTCTCCTGTACCCTAAACTCAGGGAAGTTGTGTTCCCCGCCTTCCCCTCCTGCATGTCCTTGTTGTTACATACCGTAGTAGGGAATGGATGGTCTCAGGAGTCAGGGCAGTTCTCTGCCACTTACTCACGCTGAGGCCTTAGCCCTGTCTCTTCTCTGTGCTTCAGTTTCCTGGGGCAGGCTCTGGTGTAAGGTGATATAGCACATCAGACTGTTGTTCTACTTTCCTTTCCATAAAAAGCTCTCTTCCTCTTTATGACAGGGTTTATGAAAATAACATGTATGTAACACGCATGTATTGTGGTTTTCATGTGAATGAACAATATATTTGTATCTTTGAAACCATTATGTAAAGCATGACAAGTTTTGGTGTTTTTGGAGTTGCCTAGAAAAGTTGAGTCCAATGAGGGGAAAATTTGTATGTAGGAGCGATATAAAGAAAAGTTAAACTTGAAAAACAGAAAAGAACATGTGAGCCAAAACAAGTTAGGAAGATTTGGGGACAGGGAAGGCAACTGTAATGTAGATGAAGTGTTACTGGTGTTCCCGTTAGCTTCCAGAATCTGAGGGACTGGCCCAGAAACAGAAGATGGGAGAACCTTCTAGGAGTCATCCAAAAAGGACTGAAAAAGACAAAGTGAAGCCAAAGGAGACATACCTATTTGACCAGACCCAGCTGAGAAGCATCGAAAGAAATCAAGAAGATGGCCCAGCTACAGCCATCTAGCTGTGTAACATGGACGTTTGGGTAGGATAAGATATTAACCAGTGAATTTTCTAGTGAATCTAGCATTGTGTTACTTTTGAAATCCTTTTGTTAGACTTGCTCTTTTGAATCAATTTTGTCTTGTAATTAATTTGAATTTATAAATACAAAACTAACCAAGCAGTGGTGCGCTTATGTGCGCTTATACTGGCATTGGATAACACAAATGAGTGGAGATCCCAGGAGAGAGTGTGACCGCATGAGGAAGGGAGAAGGAGAAATAGCATGAAATTGAACTCCTAAAAAGCAAAGCAAGAACATGAAAGACACTGCTCTCATCCACCAATACAGGGAAAGTGACTGCATCAGAGTTTTTTACTACTGCCAAGAATATCTTCAAGCAAGAGGAGGTATCGTAGGATCTCTGGGCCTGGATACTTCTGCCCAAGTTAACCAGTAAGGCATGTAATGTTTTCAATTCTAAATCAGAGATGGGGTGGTTATATGAGGACTTTAAAAAGGCTGTGTTAGCAAAATATCAAGTAACACCAGAGACATATAGACAGAAATTTTGTGAAAAAATCTCAACATGATTTATACAGACTCTTTTGCTAAGTTACAGGACTGTTGCTGTGCTGTAAATGGTTTAAGGGAAAGCAGAGCACTACTGTTGCAACCCAGCATTAAAGGCACAGATTTTATCTTATTTATTTATTTCTACTTTTAGCCCACTCCCTCCTGCTACCAGCAGCTTTATATATATATATAAAATTAGCAATATAAAAATAAACATAAACATAAAAGTGGAGCTAAGAACCACCCTCCCAACTCCTCACCTATCAGTCTCCCTCACCAAAAGGCTGATGGAACAGCCAGGTCTTGCACTGTCTTCGGAAAGAGGGGTCAGGAGTTCCACAGCTTTGGTGCGGCCACTGAGAACGCCCTCCCCATAGTTGCCACCTGAGAGACTTGGGGAACCTTGAGAAGGGTTCTCCTGGCTGACCACAGGGGCCAATCCAGGGCCCGGGGAGTGAGGCAGTCCTGCAAGTAGGCAGGATCCAGGCCATGTAGGGCTTTATAGTTCAAAACCAACACCTTGAATCAGGCCTGGAAGACTATGGGCAGCCAGTGCAAAGAATGGAGCACTGGTGTAATGTGCTCACAATGACCCGTCCCCATAAGGAGATGGGCTGCCGCATTCTGCACCAGCTGCACTCTCCAGACCATCACCAAGGGCAGCCCCATGTAGAGCGCATCGCAATAGTCCAGTCTTGAGGTGATGAAAGCATGGATGATGGTGGCTGGGTCAGAGTTTGAAACGTCCGGCAGAAATCATCACACCAGATGCAGTTGGTGGAACGCACTCCTCACCCTAACCACCACCTTGGCATCCAGGCGGAGTTGCAAATCTGGGAGCACCCCCAGACTGCGGATGTGAGGGACCAATGGAGGGCGAACTCCATCAATGACAGGGGCCACCACTCCCTCAACCCCTCCCACCAGCATCACCTCCATCTTGTCAGGATTTAGCTTCAGACAGCTTGCCCTCATCCAGTCCCTCACAACTGCAAAACACGGGGTAAGCACCAAGACTGCTGGGTCTGGGTCAGCTAAAAATGAGAGGTAAAGTTGGGTGTCATCAGCATACTGATGATACCGCACACCAAACCCTCTCACGACCTCGCCTAAAGGCTGCATGTACACGTTGAACAGGAGAGGGGACAGAATAGAACCTTGCAGGACTCCACACGTGAGGTCCCGGGGAGATGACAAGCAATCCCCCAGCACCACCCGCTGACTTCTTCTGACCAGGAAGGAACGAAACCATTCAAGAACAATTCCGCCCACCCTGGCTTGGTCCCACAAGTGGGTCACCAGCATCTCATGGCCAATGGTATCAAATGCAGCCAAGAGATCCAACAGGATCAAAAGGATTGACCGACATTCATCCAGCTCAAGGCAGAGGTCGTCGACCAAGGCCACAAGTGCAGTCTCAGCACCAAAACCCAGGCAAAAGCTGGACTACAAGGAGTCCAGGAAACTGACATGGTCTAGATGCCCCTGAAGCTGCTGAGTCACCACCCTTTCAATAACCTTCCCTAAAAAGGGAAGGTTAGAGACTGGCCAATAGTTGGCAAGGGAGACAATGTCAAGTCATGGTTTCTTGAGCAGAGGCTGCACCACTGCCTCCTTGAGGCAGCCTGGCACTCTGCCCTCCCTAAAGGAGTCATTGACCACCCCCACCAGCAACAGCCCTAGCATCTTCTGGCTGGCCTTGACCAGTTCGGCCGCTAAGGGGTTAATTGAAACCATCACAGTCCCTACAGCTGAAATTTAACTTGAGTGGGATGGTTTAAAAGGCCCCATAGAGGTGGCAGTGATACCAGATTTGAATACTGATTTACCTATTGGAAATGAAATGACATAGGAGATCACACTGCTGTAAAGGTGCTGTGCTTTGCTGGGAAGTAGAAGGAGCGGAGTGGTTGGAGGATTTGCCACCTGGGGCTGCCCCACCCCTCCTCCCCCCAGATCCTCCTTCAGCAGGTTATAACAACTGCCAGACCACGCTGCAGGCAGTTGCAAAAGGCTAGTTGTCGTTCGGCAGCTGCTCGGCACTGGGAGGCAGGGCTGGGCCTGTCCTTGTACTGTGTGGTTTTGTTATATTGACGTTTGAAATTGTTTTTAGGGTTGTGGGGCATGGTGGGGTGTGAGAGGGGAATGCTGAGTCAGGGGAGAAAGGGAGTGCCATGGTCCCCCTGTGAAGGGGGGTACAGGCATGAGGGAAGTGGGTGGGAGAAAGTACCATGCCCCCGTAAGAGGAGGTGTTAGTTGAGTTCCCTGTACTCAATGGCTTGTCTGAGTTGCTGACAGGACTGTTCATTGCGCCAACTAACACTCTGTTGTTCTCTGCGCTTGAGATCTCCCATTAACACATCTGTTACTTTAGCATTATCATTTAAGGTGGAG
>QEPC01000553.1:433552-492567 GCA_003113815.1 Sphenodon punctatus
GAAGTGACAGGCTGAGTGGATTACCCTAGCAGCGGAGTTTTGGATGGAAATAAGGGGGGACAGATGAGAGCGGGGGCGACCAATAAGGAGAAGGTTGCAGAAGTCAAGGCGGGAGATGCGTGAACAAGGGTTTTGACTGAGGAGACAGAGAGAAAGGGGTGAATCCGAGCAATGTTATGGAGGGCAAAGCGACAGGACCTGGCGACAGCGTTGATGTAAGGCTTAAAGGAAAGGTGAGTATCGAAGACGACACCCAGGCTACGGGCTTGAGAAACAGGACGGATGGTGACTCCATCAATGAGAATGGACAGAGAAGAGGGGGAGGAGGGGAAGGGAGGAAAGATAAGGAGTTCAGTCTTAGCCATGTTGAGCTTGAGCTGACATTGGGACATCCAGGCGGAGATATCAGAGAGACAGTTGATGAGGCGAGCATGGACAGAAGGGGAAAGAGGGGACAATAAGGTTCTGTGTGTACTACAGAAAGCTACATGCAGTAATGGTCTCATATGCATAACCAAGGCCTAAGACTGATGCTGTCCCTCTATCAAATAGCAGGAGCTAAATTCCTAGCTCCTCTAGATTTAGTCAAAGGGTACTGGCAAATTAGTTTGGACCCAGAGACCCTGCCTTTATCACTGAAAAGGGCCTATATGAGTTCACTGTTCTCCCATTTGGATTAAAAAACAATGGCACCTCCTTTCAGAAACTTGTGGATCGCGTTTTAGAGGGCCTCAGAAACTTTGCCTTAGCCTATATTGATGACCATGTCATGTCCAGCAATTCATGGAAAGAAAACGTGCAGCAGGTGGGGCTGTGTCTTAACCAGATTCTGTGAAGCTGAACTCACTGTTAAAGTAACTACATGTAAAATTGCCATGACCCAGGCTGCATACCTAGGACCCTGGGTAGGGAGTGGGAAGCTGTGCCCTGACCCTGTCAAAATTGAGGCCATCCTGTTATGGCAAGTCCCCAAGACAAAGAAACCAGTTCCGCTTTTTATAGGCCTCACTAATTACAACTATCAATTTGAAAAGCATGTTAGTTCCATTGTGTCATCCATCACAGATCTATGTAAAAGGGGCCTGCCTGGCAAAGTGCAGTGGTCTCCGGCATGCCCGGAAGGGTTTGAAACATTGAAGACAGCATTATCCCAAGCAGCTGTACTGATGCATCCTGATTTTTACAAGGGATTTGAGGTATAGACTGATGCTTTAGACACTGGGCTTGGGGCTACCCTTATGCACCAAAGGAAAGATGGGTATAGATACCCCATTACATACCTCAGCAAGAAGTTGCTCCCAAGGGAGAGGAGCCTAGCTACTATAAAAAAAGAATGCTTAGCCAGCCATTGTAAGGACCTGGACTTGAATCAGTGCCCTTGGGGCTCTAGGTGTGGCAGCTGGCTCTATAGCACCAGCAGTTCCTGCTGGTCAGAGCCCAGTATTGGTTGTAAGACATTCTTCAGTGCCAGTCAAGCCACACACCCCTCCTCAGCCTTGCTCCATGACCAAACCCCAGCTTCCTGGTTGGCTGCTGGCCTGTATATAAGACTAGCCGTTTCCTGTTCTTCCTTTTGCCTGTGTGTTTCCTGCCTTATGGTTCCACGCAACTTGCAGTGGACCTTCACCCCTCTGGACTTTGTGTATCCTTTGGGGCCAGCGGGAGGCTGGCCCTTTTGGAACTCAGTCCTTCAGACAAAGAGAAGCCAGAGAAGGCACACCCATTTGACCAGACCCAGCTCAGACATGGACTGAGAAGCATCGAAGGAGATCAACAAGATGACCCAGCTACAGACATATATCTGTGTAACATGGACTTTTGAGTAGGTAAGATATTAGCCAGCAAATTCTCTAGTGAATCTAGCATTGCATTACTTATGAAATCCTTTTGTTATACTTGCACTCCTAAATCAATTTTGTCTTGTAATTAATCTGAATTTATAAATACAAATTATTGTAATTAATCTGAATTTATAAATACAAATTATTTTAACCAAGCAGCTGTGCACTTGTGCGATACGGACATTGGATAACACAGATGAGGGGATATCCCAGGTTAGATACTTGGACGAACCTTAATACAGTTTCTGTGACTGAGAACCTCCGGGGAGGGACATGCGTGGCAGGATAGTTACACCTTTACAGACTTGGACAGTTTTGGAGAGAGCTGTGACAAGTGGAGACCCAACCCCATTACACTTCTTACCGAGCTGCCCTTATTTATGTTCTGACATGTGCCCACTGCCCAGTCCTGCCCTCATGCACAGCTCGTAGACAGCATGAGGGTCCTGGGAACTACAGTAGTCGGTGTATTTAGGAGGGGAGGGAGCTCTGCCAAAGGCATCTGATTGGCTCGAATGGCACTAGAGAACTGGCAAGTAGGGGCAGGTGGCAGGGGTGAGTGCCCTGGCAGGGGATGAGACACGAGGACAATGCAACAATTCATTTTATTAGCCGTTCCCGTTCCGCCCGTCACCCTGCCTAATGCTGTAGTGAGGCTGGTATTCAGAAATCAATCAATGGGATTAAAGGTTGGCATGACCTACCATGGCAACCAGCCAGGGCCAGGAGATGCGGTATGGGGAGGAAGGTAATAAGACAGGTTGACCAGCTCATGAAACTGTTCCAAGTCATGCAGTTACATGTGTGTCATACAGCGGCACCTACTAGAAAGTACTGCAACACCAGCCTCTGTATCCCAGCCATGTAGGCATGAGCTCAGACCTGTTTGCACGGGGAGCTGCTCCACCCAGCCCTACCTCACCTTGGGTCTATGCTGTCCATATTCCAGAGGTAGGCGTTCCCAAAGTGATGAGGGTAAATTGGAGAGCCCACAGGTGATGTACATTTTAGAACCTGATCACACCTGCCCTGGCTGCCACTTGGCAAGACATCCTGATGCAGGGAACAAACTGGACCTCTTAGCAACCATGTAGCACCAATGGTGTAAGGGGTCTTAAAGGTTGCAGACACTGCAAGGGGTTGAGATGGGAAGGGGCAGGGGAAGACTGGGACACTCTTAGGTGGTACAGAAGCTACTGAGCCTCACCCCACCTTTATTTGCATCTCCCCTTCTGCAAGGATTTAAGCCTTACGGTTGCAGCTGCCTGTGGGCAGTGCCTAAAGACTCTGTCCATTGGCCAGTCGTTCAGCAGCATTTGGGGGTGCCATGTCTAGTGCTAGACATTTATTTATATTTATTTATGAACTTTTACCCCGCACCCTCCTGCTAAAAGCAGCTCGGAACGGCTAACAATACACAATTTTTATATATATATAAAATACAATAATATAAATATAATATAAATCTGTCATAAAATACTAACAAGAAAAATTCACAGACATCCTGCCTAGAGGAACAACAGCTCCCAACAAATGGTTCAGGGCAGCTTACAATCCATAAATATAAACCAATAATGATAAAACAATAATAAAATCCATACAATAAAAACTTAAACCCTCACCCCAAAACACCCTACCCCCAGCCCGCAACCTTACCCAAAACCTCCAACAAACCCTTATCCCCATTTGCCAAGTTTTGCATGGCCTCCAGGAGATATTTAGGCCTGGGCTCAAGTGAAGGGAGTTCCACAAAACTGGGACAGCAACCGAGGACGCCCTCCTGCGCTCCTCCATCCTATGGTCAGGCTAGCAGATGGAACCTGCAAGAGGGTGTGCCCGGCCAACCACAGGAACCACCAAGGAGCATGGTAGGACAGGGAGTCTTTAAAATATGTAGAGCCCATACTGGTTAGGGCTTTAAAGGTCAAAATCAGCACTTTGAATTGGGCCTGGAAAGCTATAGGCAGCCAGTACAGACTTCAAACCACCGATGTAATGTGCTCCCAGTGACTATTCCCAAGAGCCAAGCCACTGCATTCTGCACCAGCTCCAGCTTCTGAAGAATCATCAAGGGCAGCCCCATGTAGAGCCCATTGCAGTAATCTAGCTCTGAGGTGATGAAAGCATGGATGACAGTGGTCAGATCCAAGTCAGAAAGAAAAGGCTGCAGCTTCCTCGCCACATGGAGTTGACGAAAAGCATTCCTGGCCACTGCCTCAAGTTCAACCGGATACCCAGGCACAGCAAGGGATCCAGAAGCACTCCGAGGCTGTGAACCCAATCAACCATTGGGGACTAGATCCCATCAGTAAGAGGGGTCTTAGTCCCCTCCAGGGCACCAGACCAGCCAACCATCATCACCCCAGTCTTGTCAGGATTCAGCTTCAATCAGCTCATCCTCATCCAGTCCCAGATAGCAGCCAGGCATCAGGTAAGCACCAAGACCACAGGGCCTGGGTCAGATGAAAAAGAGAGGTAGAGCGGAGTGTCATTTTCTAGCCCTCACAGGGGCTAGAAAGGTAGTCAGGATCACTTACCATTATAACCACTGAAACTTACAAATGCTTTTCTGAATAAATGGGTTGACTTACCATTCTGAAAATTTCACTATGTATTCTCTTAGGAGATAGGATGGTACATTTAAGCAACTCCAAAATTATAAAGATTTAAAAGTTAATTGGTTCAAGTCATTTTCACTAAGTACAACCTTTTTATGCCAGCAGATATCTTCCACATTTCAGCGAGTTGTGAACCTGAAATTCACAGGTGTGTAGCCTGAGCAGTCCTTCAGTCACTTTGCATAGACTCATAGTATTAGTGTCCTATAAAAAGAGAGTTATTCATCAAGGACATATTAGTTCTTGCACATGCACACTGCCCCCTCTAGAGTCCCACAACTTAATTTATCTCCTTTATCACCAGCAGTGATTGGATGGAATACTGGTGTTGTGGCAGGGAGTATGTGGAACCAGCCGCAGTGGTGACCTGGGGCCAAGGGGCTGGGAGGTGAACTTGAGTTGCCTGCCCTGGCTGCTGGGTCAGGTCGGGGGAGGGGGTAGGAACGCCCTCCCCTGTCCACCTCACTCCAGTGCTCTTGGCAACCTCGATGCTGGTGCTGAGATTAGGAGAAGGGAACACTCCCCTGGCCAGTCCCTATTTTTCCAGTGGCCACTGCCACTGTGGCCAACTGAAGCTGCTGCTTGCCTTGCCAACCAGCCAGCTAGGGTCCTGGGAGGGACACTAGGTCCAGGTTGAGCCCTGCATACTGGTGCCCTCCACTCCAGTGTTCCACAGTGTTGCTCCTTGGCTTGTCTCCAGCCCTATAGGCACAGTATTATTATTAATTATTATTATTATTATAAGCATTTGTATAGTGCCAGCTGTGTACCTGGCGCTTTACAGAACAATAAGATAGACGTGGTCTCTGCCTATGGCTTACAATCTAATAGACACGGAGGGGGAGACAAAGAGAGGGGACATAGGGAGAGACAAGGGATAAATATTAAATAACATTCAAGCGGATGCAAAGTTCTCAGGTGCACGTACTTGGCTTGGTTGCAGTTAGGCAGGAGTCTGCCGGGAGGGCAGACAGCAAATATTGAAAGTAAAGATCTAACAGGCATCGGGAAAGGCGGCGAGGAAAAGGTGGGTTTTGAGGCGGGATTTGAAGGTGCGGAGGGAGGGGCAAGGTGGACGTGGGCAGGGAAGGCGCTCCAGGCATGGGGGGCAGCAAGGGAGAAGGGACTAAGGTGGTTAGGGGAGCAGGGGAGACGAGGGAGGGGACAGAGGAGGAGTGGCGAGTGCGTACAAGAGTCTGTAAGGAGACTAGAGCTGAGAGGTAAGGGGGAGCAAGGTTGTAAAGGGATTTGTAAGTGAGCACCAGGAGTTTGTGAAGGTTGCATTCGGGAAGGGGAAGCCAGTGAAGCAAGGAGAGGAGAGGCTGCACGTGGTCGAAGCGACGAGCGAGTGGATGACCCTAGCAGCAGAGTTTTGGATGGAGATAAGGGGGGACAGGTGAGAGCGGGGGAGGCCAGTAAGGAGGAGGTTGCAGTAGTCAAGGCGAGAGATATGACCCTAGCAGTGGAGTTTTGGATGGAGATAAGGGGGGACAGGTGAGAGCGGGGGAGGCCAGTAAGGAGGAGGTTGCAGTAGTCAAGACGAGGGATGACCATGGCGTGAACAAGTTTTTTGGCTGAGGAGACAGAAAGAAAGGGGCGAATCCGAGCAATGTTGTGGAGGGCGAAGCGACAGGACTTGGCAACAGAGTCGAAGTAAGGTTTAAAGGAAAGGTGAGAGGTGAGTATCGAAGACGATGCCCAAGCTACGGGCTTGGGGAACGGGGCAGATGGTGACTCCATCAATAAGGATGGACAGGGAAGAGGGAGAGGAAGGGTAGGGAGGAAAGATAAGGAGTTCAGTCTTAGCCATGTTGAGCTTGAGCTGACATTGGGACATGCAGGCGGAGATATCAGAGAGACAACTGATGAGGCGGGCTTGGACAGAAGGGGAGGGAGAGGGGGTGAAGAGAGAGAGTTGAGTGTCGTCAGCATAGAGGTGATATTGGAAGCCGTGGAGGCAATGAGTTTGCCAAGGGACAGGGTGTAGATAGAGAAGAGGAGAGGGTCCAGGACAGAGCCTTGGGGAACCCCAACTGAGAGTGTGAGGGAGGAGGAGTTGGAATTGGGAAGAGACGCATTAAAGGAGCAGTCAGAGAGGTAGGAGGAGAACCAGTCAAGGACAGAGCCACAGAAGCCTAGCGAGCGAAGGGAGTCCCATAGGAGTGAATGGCGACTCGACAGTATCAAAGGCAGCGGAGAGGTCAAGGAGGACAAGAATGGAGTAAAGGTGCTTAGATTTAGCGACAAGTAGATCATTGGTGATCTTGGCAAGGGCAGTTTCAGTGGAGTGAAGGAGGCAGAAGCCAGATTGGAGAGGGTCCAGGGAGGAGTTGGCAGAGAGGAGACTCAGACAAGGGGATTGGCAATGGGGGAGGGGCAGTGGCAGCTGGTGGTTTTTGAGGCTGGTGGGGCAGTGGGTGGGTTGAACCTTCTGCCAGTAGCTTTGCCACCAGCGGGCTGGAGCCCGGGGCAGAGGTAGGCGGAGCCAGGGGCAGTGGTAGGTCAGTGGTATGGCTTAACCCAGCAGCAAGGAGTTCCCAAGGTTAACATTGGACGGACATTACATTAGTTAACGCTGGGAACTCCTTGCTGCTCTGTGAAGCACTCCCACTGCGGGATAGAGAGCCCTCTTACTGGGGTCCCATCCACTCTCTCCCACCAGATTCAAATTAACCATAGCAGGTTACAAAAATAGATTACATTGCCATCGCCTACCTTTATCCTAAACCCTCGACTCCTCGATTTTCATGGCATCCTTTTCATTCTCTTATCAGAAGAGAATGAAAGGGAAGAGAAGGACAACAGAGGAGAGTTGGAGGCAAAGGATTTGGTTTTGGTGCACGAGAAGAGTAAGGGGAAGAGATGGGTTCAGTGAGGGAAAGGGGTCCCTTGTTGTCTGCAATCTTCTCTTCTGCCATGCTTCTACCTACTTTCTCCTCTGTTCACAAGGAGAGCAGTTGCAGGCCTGTATAACAAACAAACACTCCCCATCCAAACCAACATCCCCAGTACCAACACTGTATCCCTGGCAGCCAAATACCTGTCCAAGCAAACAGGCCTTTTTAAAAGAAGTTTTGCATGTTTCAGGGCTATATTGTCACCAAACCAGGCCTATCCAGACCAGGATCCCTAGTAGCTACACCCTATCCCTAACAGCCAAATGCCTGTCCAAGCAAACAGGCCTTTTTAAAAGTTTGGCCAGTTTCAGGGCTGCATTGCCACCAAACCAGGCCCATCGAGACTAGCATCCCCAGTACCTACACCATATCCCTGACAGTCAAATGCCTATCCAAGCACACAGACCTTTTTTAAAAGTTTGGCCAATTACAGGCCTCTGTTGGCCCCAAACCAGCCCCATCAAAATTTAAACAATGCATTCCTGTTTCTCAACAAAAAAACCCAGACAAGATGCTCAAAGTCACACAGTCACAAGCAGAGAGGTCAGAAACTACTTTCCAGCCGGGAGCAGCAGTGAAACAGTGAAGGGACCATTTTAAGAAAAGAGTAGCCACAACCAGTAGACCCACAAATTTACAAAATGGCCTCTCTACTCATGCTTGGGAGGGGAGAAGGAAAGCAGCAATGCATCATGCAAACACAGAGTAAGCAAAGCAAACCATCTTAAGGCACACCATAAAAGCAGCAACAGAGATTTCCACTCATCCCCAAAAACATGCTACACAGCTCTGTTGCAATGTAAGGGGTAGTTTCTGCTGAAACTAAACACGGAGCATTCATGCAAGGTGAAAAAACCTGCCACAACATCCCACCAAACTGCAAAGGCCGGAGCCATTTTAAAATACATGGAACATTCCAGTAAAGATTGGAAACCCTTCCATCTAAGCCCCTAGATCTCCCACCAATAAAACAGAAAGCAGACAGTTTATGTCAAAAAAAGCCAAGAAAGATCAATTTTAACCAAAAGTAGCCATGGCCAGTACCAGAAAACGGCCACAGCCTTTGCACATGCTTGAGGGGTTTGAGAGAGGAGTGGGGGGAAACTAGCAGTGCACATGCAAACACGAACACAGAACAAGTAAAAGCAAACCAGATCTTAAACCAACTGAACCATATTATGTGAAGTCTTAGCACACCACAAAAGCAGCAGCAAGGAATTCCACTTGTCCCCCCAAACATTCTTCACTGTTACAGCTCTGTTGAAGCCCCATTCTCTCCCCCCCAAGCAGCACCCATTCTCTTCCCCTCCCAAGCAGCACCCCAGGCCCCCTTTTCACCAGTGTTTCCCAGCAAAATAACAAAAAATAACTAACTCACCAATGGGGATGTGTCTGATGCAGGTCCAGCAACAGCATGGGGTAACAAAGCCACAAACAAGCCAAGCCAGATCATCCAGCATTGTCTCGCCACCAAAATGGCACAGGTCACCAGCACGCCAAATGAGGAGAACTCTCTTTTAACCCCACCCTATGGGGTGGGGTACAGGCAGGCGGGCCTGAGCCCTCAACAGCAGCAGCTGTGCACACTGGCACACACTGCCTGGGTGTTTGAGTCTCCAATCCAAACAGAGTCTTTCAAAGCAGCCCATAGGGCTCTGTGGAACACTGCCCCCACTGGTGGGAAAAGCAAAATACTTTCCCCCATTCAGGCAGCATGGGCTCTAAGGCCAATAGCCCAAATCGCATTTGTAAAGTTTTGTCCCTTAAGGGACTCCTTAGAGCAGGCTCATCAGGAGGCACTGGCCCCCACCCCCTCAGCGCCTGCCTGCACATGTGTCCAGGGTGGCACAACAACAACAGTGAGCACTCAGATGATTGCTGAATTGGAGGACTCGGAGCAAGTCTGGAGCAGGTTACTGGCTCCCCCCTCCCCCTCAGTGCCTTTCGGACTCAGGTGAGGTTTTTTCCCCTTTCTTTCCTTTTAAAAGCATGAAGAGTGAGTGGAGGGGGATCAGGCCAGGAGGGGCTAGCCCCTGGTGCCCTGCAATGCGCGCCGCCCCTGGGGAGGGGAAACAAAGGAGCTCCTGAGTCATTGCCCTGGGCCCTGCCCCTGGGAACATGGCCACTAAAGGAACATGATTACATTTCTTTTATTGCAAGCTTAAACCAATCTTCTGTTTCTCCCCCTGTTTTGAAAACACAACGTGGAGAGGGAGGAAGGGAGATGGTTTGTGGTTGCTCTGCTATTTTACTCCAAACTTGTCAGTGCTCAAGAGCGGTTTGATAAGAAAAACAAACACAGAGGGAAGCTGAAACATACAAACGACTTGGGAAAGCTAAAAAAACCCCGGAGAGGAGGAGACAGAAGTTAACAAGCTTCTTCCCTGGCTGTGCTGCTGCTGACCGCTGGGATGCTATCTGGAGAGGGCACAGAGCATTGTCTTCTTCATCTTTCTATGTAGGACAGTTTCAATGCAATTCTATAAATATACATTTATGTAATTAATAAATTGGATTTGGTTTAATTTTTAAAGTACTTGTCTAATCTCAAGTTCTAATATGTACTTGAAAAGACAGAGTAAATCAGTGGATTAATGTTGATAGCGAGGTAGTGAGTTCACAGAATTAATTATATGTAGAGCAAATAATAAAATTATTTATAAATTTTATTTATTTATTTAATTTAAGTGTTCTTTTATCCCACAACCCTTCTGCTCACAGAGCAGCTCGGGACGGCTCACACACAGAGTCAACAATTCACAATTTAAAACGCATTAAAAATACTAAAAATATACTAAAAATACACTAAAAGGGCAGCACCAATTCCCCCCCCCCTTTCCCCACCCGACACGTCTCCCTCTCCAAAGGAACAGCCAGGTATCACATTGTCTCTGGAAAGAGGGGAGGTCATTAAAATTAATGTTTGGAATAACAGTTATTGGAATTATTTTAAGAATGAACCATAATTTATTTCTATGGTTTTTTGGCATAAGTTTTGTCATAATCACTTTTTTATATAAATGTTTTTTGAAAGGTAAGTTTTTTGTTTAGGAGTGATCCTGAGTTTAGTGTTTTTTAAAGGTTTTCATTGGTTAAGGAATCAGCATATTGATGACACCTCACCCCTAACCTACAAATGACTGCCTCCAGTAGCCCCATATACACATTGAACAAGAGAGGAGACAGAATAGAATCGTGTGGGACTCCACACTGGAAGTCCCAAGGGGAAGTCAAGCAATTGCCCATCACAACCCGCTGGTACCTCCCAGACAGGAAGGAATGGAACCACCCAAGGGCGCTCCCACACACCCCTGCCACGTCCCACAGTCGTGTCAACAACACCTTATGATCAATTGTATCAAAGGCAGCTGAAATATCTAACAAGATCAACAGGGTAGAATTTCCCTTGTCCATCTCAAAGTGTAGATCGACCAAGGCCGGTCTCCATGCCATACCTGGGACAAAAACCTGACTGAAACAGGTCCAGGAATCCGATAGCATCAAGATGAGCCGGGAGCTGTAGGGAAACCACCCGTTGAATAACTTTCCCTAAAACGGGAAGATTGCAGACAGGCCAATACCTGACTGGGGAGTCAGCATCCAAAAATAGTTTCTTAAGCAGGGGCTGGACCACTGCACTTCTAAGGGTTTTGTTACCATGTATTTATGATTGGTTTGGTTTTAAGGTTTTTGGTGGGAGGATATTATTATTATAAATGTATACCCCGCCCTATCCAAAAACGACTCATGGCAGTTTACAATAATTAAACAAAAAAACACAATCACGGTGTCAGTACATTGACAACAAAATCCCACATCTCCCCATGCCCAACCACAGGGGGTTTTAGGAGATTAGGGCCAGCCTTAGAAATTGAGGGATCCAGGGCGAAGCCAAAATGTGGGGGCCCCTCAGCTCCACCCATTTTCCACAGTCCTGCCCCCTTCTCTTTAGCAATTACAGATAATTGTCATGTAAGTTAATTTTAACTTGTCAGTACAATGTGTACCAAAGAACACTTAAATCTGGTTTAGGTTAAAGAAAGCATAGGACACAGGTATGGTTAAAAGGTAATGACTCTTATTTAAAACACGAGGGCATGCACACACGGAAAGAAACAGATCCATGGCCTGAACCCTCCTTCTCTTGAGCATATCCCTATCACACTCCCAACACAGAAGTTCAAACATAGATCCTGCTGATCAACATACATCAAACAACCCCCACATAGCCACAGCACACACACACACACACCATAAAAGCAGGAGTGAGGAACCAGGCACAGACCCAGAGGCCAAACACAGCTCTCAGCAAGATTTTGTGTGCCCCCTTTCCAGTTACTGGATTTGAGAATCTCAAGCACCAAAGCACTGAAAGTCCAATCAAACATATCAAACAAGAAACAAACCCCCCATGATCACAGGACCCCCAGCCTGTTTTCAAACCCTCCCCCAGATGGCCCCAGTCCACTCTCAAAGACCCCCAAAGGGGTGCAGCAGTGCAAATGACTTCAGATCAGGGAGGAGGGGGAAAGGTATTTTCTTGGCTGGGTGGCCCTTACCTCAGATGCTGCTGGGCCTGGGTCTTCTGGGAGAGCTGGAGGTCAGTCAGAGGCAGGCAGGTTTAGGTTGCTAGGCAGGAGGGGACAGCAGGAACAATCTGATGGGCCTCTCCAAGAGCCATGGGGGGCAGGGAGAGTGGGGCAGTCATGGGGGGGGCAAGAGGGGACAGCCAGGGGAGGGAGAGAGGGAGCAACTCCCTCTCACACACGCACACACACTCCTCCCACATACACACATATTTATTCTCTCTCACACACACACTCATTCAATAAATCTCATACACGCTCACCTCTCTCTCTCTCTCTCTCTCTCAGACATTCATTCATTCACACACATTCTCTCACACACATTAATTCTCTCACACACAAGCTCTTTCTCTTTCTCACACACACACATACACACACACACATTGAAACATGTATTCCATAGGTTTAAAAAGGTAGCAAAGAGACCAAACACCTGCCAGCATGGCTAAATGGAGACGTTCTTTAAAGGGGACGTTCTTTAAAAAACAGAAAGCTAGTTCTAATGAGGAAAATAAGAAAGAGCTCTAAGGACTAGCAAATTAGAGGTAAAACATTCATAAGGCAGGCCAAGAGGGAATTGAAAGAGAGACTTACTAAAGAGGCAAAAACTAATAATAAAAACTTTTTCAAGTACATCAGAAGCAAGAAGCCTACTAAAGAGTCAGTTGAGTCATTAGATGATCAGGGGACAAAAGGGACACTCAGGGAGGATTGCAGAGAAGCTGAATTAATTCTTTGCATCAGTCTTCGTGGCAGAGGATATTGGGGAGATACCCACGCCAAAACTGTTCTTTGTAAGTGATGAATTGGAAGAGCTGTCACAGATCAATGTGACTCTAGAGTAGGTTCTAGAGCAAATTGACAAACTGAATAGTAATAAATCACTGGAACCAGATGGTATACACCCCAGAGTTCTGAAGGAACTTAAATATGACATTGCAGACCTACTACTGGTAATTGTAACCTATTGCTAAAATCTGCCACTATATCCGAGGACTGGAGGGTAGCAAATGTAACGCCAATATTTTAAAGGGCTCCAGAGGCAATCTTAGAAGCTATAGGCCGGTAAGCCTGACATCTCTGCCAAGAAAAACAATGGAAACAAACTACTATTTATTTACTTAAAACAGAATTACAGGACATATTGATAAACATGGTTTAATGAGGAAGTGTTAACATGGATTTAGGAAAGGGAAGTCGTGCCTCACTAATCTACTGGAATATTTTGAGGGTGTGAACAAGTATGTGGATAAGGGGGAGCCAGTCGATATAGTGTATCTGGATTTTCAGAAAGTGTTTGATAAGGTCCCTCATGAGAGACCCTTGAGGAAATTAAAAAGTCATGGGATAGGAAGCAGTGTCCTATTATAGATTGGTAACTGGTTTAAAGGATAGTAAACAAAGAGCAGGACTAAATGAACCACAGGGAATGGATTACCCTATAGTGACCTGTTGGGTATTTCTTCCAAGCAACTGAGATTGGCCACTGTTGGAGACAGGTGCTGGGCTCGATGGACCATTGGTCTGACCCAGCATGGCACTACTAATGTTCTTAACTGTCCATCCAGCTCGCTGACTAGATCCGCAGCCTGACAAGAGAGTGGGGAGGCTGAGGTCACCGGGGTGTGGGAGGCCACAATGGGGGAGGCAGCCCAGGGGGAAAGGGGACATTGGAGGACAGGGCAACTGAGGAGCTGAGGCATAATGGGGTAGGAAGGCAAGCTTGCCAGGGCTAATCTGAGCGGGTAGTGTTACACAGCAGAACGGTGGGGCCTGACAGGCCCACCATTGCACTCTGCAGGTGGGCAGGAGCACCTGCCAACAGAACACTCAGGTGGGCCTGCCAGAACCTGCCTTCCTGTCCCAATACCCCTCAGCTCCCTACCCTGGTGAAAAGTGAGGGCCGGGACAGCTACCTTCCTTCAGGCTTTGACTCAAAGGGGTGGGGCCACACCAGAGGGGGATGTGACACAGGGACTCATCTGCTCCTTTTTGGCATGGTCACTCCTTAGGGGGTGGGGCAAATGCTGGTGGGGCTCCTCCCTCTTTAATTTTAGCCCCCCACTACCCCCACAATGGCAGTTTAAAGAGGGGACATGTCTTCTCTCCACCCCCACCCCACCCCCCAGTGGTATAGTTATGACCAGTATCCATTCAGTGCTGGATGGACACGGAGTACCCAGTGGGATGCTGGGCCTATGGGTCTGACTCCCATCCCCCTTGACCGTGGCTGAAGGTAGCAGAGATTCCCCAAACTCCCGCAGGTGTAACTGAGGCCAGACGTCCCTGCATATGGAAATGCAAGCCAAAGCAGCTCCCCAGTGACTCTGCTCTCCCCATGCCAGGAGCTGTCTCGCCTCTTGTTAATGCATCCTCTCCATGTCTAAGCCACACAACCCACTTCTTGCACTCTCCGTAGCCTAGTGGTTGATCTGCCAAATGCTGTGGCCTGGCGCTGGCCCCTTGCACTGTGTGTGTGTGTGTGTGTGTGGTTGTGGTCCAGAGTAAACAAACAACCTTGTTGTTATGGTTGCTGCCTCCTGCCATTGCAAGCTGCCTTGGCTGAGCCTCCCCCCTATGCAGCACGGCTGGGGTGGTTAGCTTCCACGCCTGTGGTTGCTGTGGAAGTGATCTAATCCAGCTGCCACCGCTGGCAGAATGTGAAATTGAAACAGAAAACAAACAAGAAACATGTATAGCCTGGATAGCTCTGTGCATTGGAAACAGACATGGCTGCTACATGATAAGCAGCTACCAAAGCCAAAGCCCCCACTGGAGCAGCAGGGAGAAGATGGGACAGCAGAGGTGAGAAGTGCTGCACATCCACAGGGCTCGGCCACAGGAGCAGCAGCAACAGCGAGGTGAGAGAGAGGGAAACCCCCAACCCAGGACGGGAGGGCCACGCCCCAGACCCGGCACAGCAGCTGAGGGAACACAGGGCAGGCCACAGCCTCATAACCCGTGTCCCCGTCCCCCTAGGACAGCACCCCGAGAGCGGAGCACTGCACCGCCGGGCCGATGGCCGAGGAGGGCCCCCCCCCAAACAGCCAGGTGAACAGAAGGGCACCCCAGGGGGGAGAAGGGAGGGGAGGCCCCAGGGGGTTCGGAGGGGGACCGCGGGACCCTGTGTAACCCCAATGCAATACCCCCAACAGGACATGAACACCTCCACAGAAACCACAGCCATGGGACAAGCCCCATGCTGCCAAGCCGGAGGGCCCCCCACACGCAGGCCCCAAAAGGGGGAGCCCTGGTCCAGACAGGAGGTCAGGGACTTCATCCATGTGTGGGGGTCCGAAAGGGTACAGAAAGACCTGGTGCACAGCTACAAGACCAGACAGGTCTATGAAGCCATCGTCCAGGAGATGCAGTGGCAGGGGTACAATGGGGATGTCACCCAGTGCATGCAGCAGGCAAAGGACTTGAGGTCCGGATATAAACATATCAAGGACAACAATCTCAAGTTCGGTTGGGCCATGAGCACAGCCAAGTTCCAGGAGGAGCTGGACAAGTTCTTCTGCATGGACGGGGACATTGTGGCCTCCCACACACACGGCAGTGCCTTCACCAGGGGCAGGCGCCAGGCCAACACGCAACCCCCCCGGCGAGGCCAGCCAGGAAGCAGGAGGGCAGAGCCCCGTCCCACAGGGGTAGGAGGCGCCCCAGGGATCCGAGCACAACACCACCATCCTCCATGCACACCTACAATACCCACAGGCCACCAGGCCACAGGGAAGGGGGTGGTGTGCGGAGTGATCGGAGACCCGGGACGACCCCCAGGAGGTGGAGGAACTGTATCTAGGTACAGTCAGCCCACCAGGCCCAGGGGTGGGAGGCCCGGACAAATTCGCACTGACCAGGGCCATGGTGCTGGTAAATGCTAACGGGATACCACTACCATTGCAGCCCAAGGTCACCTGGAGGTGCAGGAGGTGGAGGTTGCGGAGGATGAGGTGGATGAGGTGGGGCTGGTGACACTCCTGCTACCGGATGAGGGACCCTGCCAGGGCAGGGCACACCATCCCAGGGACCACAGGGGGGCATGGTTCAGGGTTGAGCGGAGAGACAGGGGGTGAGGGGGGCCCCAGTGGGGCCGGTCAGCATGCGCTGGTGCTCTGACCGGGCCCTGGCGGAGGAGTCAGGAGGGAGGGGCGGTGGGCCCCACAGCGGCTCCCAAGGAACAAAGGGAAGACACAAGCCCCACCCGCAGGCAGGCAGGCACGGCCGGGGGGCCCATCCCACAAGGGGGCAGGGCAGGGGGGTCTCACAGGAGAGGAAAGCGCGGTGCTGCTACCAGAGGGGGTCGCCCCCCAAGATACAGGGGACACCATGATACGGTGTGGGGGTGCGCACCAGGCAGCAGTATTAACACAGCATGCAAAATCTCATTCACAGATCAGTGGCCCGGTCGAGGGAGGGGTGCAGCTGCTGGCAGCATGGAGAGGAACTGGGAGGTGCAGGCCAGGAACCAGCGGTGGAGGGAGGACCTCGGCAGGGAGCTGCTAGAGGAATCATGGAGGTTAGTTGAGATGCACTCCCAGGAGCTCACACTCACCAGGGAGCTCATCGGGGGGGAGGGGGAAAGGGACCAGGAGATCCTGGTGGCCATGATGGCCCAGTCCCGCACTGAGCACCTCTGGGACAGGCGACAGGCTGCCGCCCTCCAGCGTGAGCAGTGGCGCACCAGTGACAGGCTGGAGGGTCAGGCCGAGCTCCTCATGGACCTCATGGGGGAGGTGATGGAGGCCCTGAGGCGGGACCCCCAGTGGGACAGGCCCCGCCATTCCATGGATGGAGGGTTGGCAGCCAACCACCACCAAGGCGCCCACCCACCAGTGCCAGTGCCCCCCCTGCACCTCGGCCACCTGTGGTTCCCCCAGCAGCATCCCTTCCCAGGCTGGGTCCACGAGCTCCCCCTCCCACAATTAGGGCGAGGTGAGCCACCGGTGGGGCCTCCCGTGCAGCCCGCACCGCTCCCGGTCCCCCCTCAGCTACACGTCCGACCCCCCCACCATGAAGCAATGCCCCACCCCTGGACCAGGCACCCCTGCACAACCAACCACCCATGACTGCTGACCCACCCCCTCCAGTAAGGCAGTGGAGACCAGGGCCCATGGGGGTGGGTGCGGGACCCGGGGGGGGGAACCTGACAGGGATGAGGGGGAACAACAACAGACAGGGCCCCCGAGGGGACGTAAAGTTACCACCCACACCTAGAACACCCTCAACACGAGAAGGGGAGCCACCGCCACTGGCCACAGCAGGGGTACCAGTACAGCAAGGCAGCACCTAACAGAGCACGGTTCAGAATACAATGGTTGGGTCAGTACAAGTGCGAGGCGCGCCAGCGGATGCCCCGCAGTGCGTGCACGGCTCCTGTGGGGAGCAGTCGGCCCCCAGGGCCCACACAGCACACACAG
The DNA here is from genome assembly GCA_003113815.1 of Sphenodon punctatus. Taxonomy (NCBI): domain Eukaryota; kingdom Metazoa; phylum Chordata; class Lepidosauria; order Sphenodontia; family Sphenodontidae; genus Sphenodon; species Sphenodon punctatus. The sequence goes on from QEPC01000553.1 coordinate 450,915, forward strand.
GGGGGCATGTCCAGGGATGGGAAAGGTATATGTGTGCTCGAGGAATGCTCACTCCATGCCCCTTTCACCTCACAGGGACCAGCAGCGGAGATTGGTGTGTCACAGTCCATGTAGGACAGGGAGCCTGGGCTGTCCAACCGGCGGTCCTTGAGATCAGCCGCAACGAGAGCTCGATGGCCTGCTAGCCCCAGTGGTGCAGCCAAGAGGGGGCACAGCCGCCCCAGATGTTGACCACCCCATCCCACTGTACATAACCCCCCAATAAATCTGTTAACCTGCACCCTCTGTCTCGCGTTCTATGTCCAGGTATGGGTGGTCAGGGGGAGGGGTGCAGGGGGGGACCGACTGGTTGAGGCAGCTGTTGCATGCCCACCCAGCATGCAATGGCAGACCATTAGGGATCCCCAGCACCTCGTGGGTGACAGCCCTGGGTGGGGCCTGGAGCCAGGCCAAACCTCATGACCCGTTTCGTGGACCCCCTAGCCCCAACAAAGCACAGAGGCACGGTTGCTGGTATGGGTAACGACCCATGTTTACTGAGGGGGTACAGGGCTCTATGGCCCGGGATGCGGATCGGGCACAGCCCTGTCCTCAGCTGCTTGGACCACGATGCGGCGGCAGAGGGCATCCCTGTTCTCCTCTGAGATGCGGCAGAACGCCCCGCCCTGGCCATGTTGGTACAGGGGCATGGGGCACGGCCTCTGTCCAGGTGGTGGGTTTGGGTTGTCCAGGGCAGCGCCTCCGGTATCACACACATTGTGCAGGATGCAGGCTGCCAGGACAAGGATGGGGGTGTGGTCCAGGTCAAACTGGCTCCCGTTCATCAAGAGGCGCCAGCGCAGCTTTAGGAACCCAAAGGTCCACTCCACCACACTGCGTGCAGATGACAGGCACTCATTGAACAGGCGGTGGGTGGGGTTGTATGCCACTGGGTAGGCCCTCGTGAGCCATGGACTGAGCGGGTAGGCGGGGTCCCCGATCACAACGGGTGCCATGGGCATGCCCTCTATTACGCGGTAGAGGCTGGGGGCGATCTCCCCGTCGAGCATACATGCATAGAATGGGGACGCGTGCAATATACGCGCATCGTGGCTCCAGCTGGACTGGACTGTGTACATGTCAATGAACAGGCACCTGTGATCCATGATGGCCTGAAGATTGTTGGAGAAGGCCTGCTTCCTATTCATGTAGTTGATCTTTGCGTGGGGGGGCTGTATGATGGGGATGTGGGTGCTGTCGATGGCCCCAATGCAGTGGGGGAACCCCAGATCCTCAAAGCCCCGTATCACCACCTCGGGATTGCACAGCTGGATGACCCACTCGAGGAGGAGCTCCACGATCAGGCTGCACACATCATGGAGGGCCCTGTTCATGGTGGCCGTACCCATCCTGAACTGCTCCCCCACCCTCCAGCACGAATCCGGGGTGGCCATTCGCCACACCGCCATGGCCGCTCGCATCCCTGGCGGCAGTAGGAAGTGCATGTTGGTCTCCAACCTCCATAGATGGGGGTTCAGGAGCTCCCCTGACCAGATCAGGAGGGAGCGGGTCATCTGGAAGTGGTCCGTTCACTCCTCATCCGTCCAGGTAGCCAGTATGTTCTCCCACCAGTCGTTAGTGTGGGAGCATGTCCAGTGCCGTCTCCGGGTCAGTAGGGTCACGTAACAACCATACATGTTCAGGGACCACCGGGCCAGGACGAGCTGGCCTTGCTGGGATGCCACTGTGCCCAACAGGGCATGGCGCCGAACAGCTGTTCGCCATGCCCATCGCACAGTCGCCACCCTCCTCAGGTTCACTGCCCTCCAACGTCGTGCCCCCTGGAGGGCAGCGCCTGACCCTGGCAGGTGGAGCAGGGCCATCTGCTGGAGCACCATGTGCAGCAGCATGAAGGAGGCAGCCAGGAGCTCCACAGCACGTCCCTGGGCTGTGGGGGCTCATCCTCTGCCTGCATGGTGTTATGGTCCCCCAATCCCGGGTGCCCCACACTGGCAGTCGCCCCAGTCTGTGCTTGCACCTCTCAGTGGCCTGTGCCCCCAGACCCCACTCCCCTTGATTCCCTGTTCCACCTCTGCTGCCTCCGACCTCTGTGTGACCGTTTGCTGTTCGCTGCTCCACACTTTGCATCTGCCTCTACACACCACACCCAACCACCTCTGCCTCAGCTCGCTTACATGCTGTGTGACCTCGTGTTCACCGGGCACCGATTGGTGCTGGCAGAGGGGTGTGCAGCCGCCACCACCGGGTGCCCCAGCCAGCCGATTAGCCGCCCAGTTGTGTCGTGCACCTGGACGCCGGGTGGGGTTGCGACCCCGCACACCACCGGACTCAGCTGCACCTGCACCTGCCTGCCATCCATGCCTGCCATGGGCCGCCTTTGTGTGCTGCAGCTGGGCTCGGGGTGGTTCATGTGCCTAGCTCGGATGCTCGCCCTGGTGGGCTGCCCGGCCCTGGCCTCACTCATCTGTCATTGCCTGTGCTGGATCCCATCAATCCGATGTGTGGGTTGCAGAGTCCCAGCCCCAGCAGGCAGGCCTATCTCAGGCATGCAAGGTTGCCCATGGCCGGGGGGGCCCTCCTACCCTGAGTTCTTCCCAGTCACTGCAACCCTCCATCTCCCATCTGCTACATCTCTGGGGCAGGCACCTTTACTGCCGTGACTGGTTGTTGTGTGGGGCCCTCAGGCGGGGATGGAGATGGGGAGTGGTGGTCACCCTGTGCAGACATGTTGTTGGGGGCCCTCTGGCTGAGCCCTGATGTCCAGCTGTTGGTGGGTGACCCCCTGTCGGAGGCAGATGGCTTCTGGCTCCTGTCATGGTACATGTGGGTGATGGGGCACCTGCATGCCAGGGGCATGCCCAGGAGCTCGGCTTCACCCTACTGTGGCCACTGCCTTGGGGGCACCCTCCCACCATTGTCATTCCATGGACCGCTGAGGAGGTGACGGCCGCTCACCAGCTGATGTCGTGACCTAGGTACAGACTCGCCTTGCTGTCCGTGGGTCCCCCAGTGGATGGACTGTACACCGGTGCCCTTCTGCATGCCCATGGCATCCCGCGCTCGCCCTTAAGGGGGGGGGCCTCCTGTTGCACATGGGCTTGCTGTGCCCCAATGTTGGTGGTCCACTCCTGACTGGGGACCCTACTGCTGCAGAGCTCACTGCCCTTCGATCAGTGAGGGACCTTCCAGCTGTGCGGGATGCAGCCACCACTGCGGATCAGCTCCTTCCCCACTTTCTTGTGGATGCTCATATGCATTCCCGGGGCTTCCGACGGGGCCTGTTCGCTTGGGAGGTTCTTGTGCAGGGGACCCCATTGCGGGAGTGCTCTCCGAACCTTCCATGAGCTGCGCCAGGCCACCACCCACTCCCTGCCACCCTGCTGCCCGTGATTGTGCATTGACTGCCCCCCCACATCACTGTGGGGCCTCTGCACTGTCATCTGCTTCCCCACCACCAGCCTCATTGTTCGTCAGACCCCCATCACCTCCTCCAGGTGCCCGTGACTCCATCCCACTAGGGCTTCCCTTGCGGCCTCGGGCACTGGCTGCACATTCACCTGTGCCCCGTTGTTGTGGTGCCTGTTCCGGGCTGTGTCCCCCACACACACACACCGCACTGCATGTCTTTGCTTGGGGTACCCCTTTCCCCCATCACTAATAAAGAACTGTTGTGTGCAGATCTGTCCTGCCTCGCTTCTCTGCCTGCGTTGCCACCTGGAAGCCCCCTCCTCTTGGTGTCCCCCCTGCCCCCTTCTGTGTGGTTGTGGGCTGGGTGCATGCTTGGTGTGTACTGGTGGGCTCCGGGCCCATAGGGTGGGCATCAGTGGTGTGGTGTCTGTTCCCCGGGTGGTTTTCCTGCTGGGGGCTTGTGGCTGGCCAGGCGCTAGCGGTGGTGTTGGTGTTGGGCAGTCCAGCAGGCACCCCCTGGCCTCCCCAGTTCATTGGTGTAGTCCCAGCCCTGTCCCACCCCTCCGCACCCCTCCGCTGTCACCCCCCGTTGGTGCTGTCTGAATGTGGTGGTGGCGATGGATGGGTGGCAGCACCGGGGGCACTGGGCGGAAGAGCATGAGTATGGGGTGTGTTGGCACTGGCCTTTGGCCCTCCAATCCCCCTGGTGTGGGGCTGCGAGGTGCCCTCCCAGGTGCTGTCCGTCGCCGTGTGCGGTGTGGCCCTGGTGGTGCTGCTGCCCCCAGCCCATCCATGGCCCCTTGGTACTGCTCTTCCCCATAGCCCTGTCCCTTCTGTTCTGCAGCCACCATAGTCTTCCTGCTGGTGATCCTATGCCTGGGGGGGCTGGTCCTGCAGCTGGAGCGGACGGCATGGGACCTGCAGGCAGCCGGGCGGTACTACGATGCTATCCGTGAGTGTGCTGCCGGCGTGCTGGGCCCTGTCCCCATGTTCTTCCATGGGGGGTGCTGTTCCCTGGGGCCTGGGGCCTTCTCTGATGGCTGTCTCCTCTCCCTCTGTCCCATTCAGTGCAAGCCATGATCGAGGAGCACACCCGGGAGCAGGGGGCCCTGTTGGCGCTGCTCCTGCACGTCCTCGACCTGCTGGTCTGGCTCGACCGCACACAGACTGCAAGTTGGCGGCGGGCGTGGGGTCACTGGCCCTACTGACCAGGTGCTGTCCCAGGCCTGCCGCTGCCAGCGCTGCCCCCCCCTTCTGTTGCACCATCCCCCTGCTCTGCCCTGTTGATGTCCCCTGTTTTTGTTGCCCGTTTTTCTTATTAAAGTTGTTTGTGTTCCTCCCCCGAGTGTGTGTGTTGTGCTTTGTGTTGACCTCTCCTCTTGTCCGGGCACCTCTGGGGGGTGTTGCAGGGTTGCCTGGGTGGTGTGGGTGCTTCTCCCCCCCCTTACCCCCTGTGGCCCATGTGCCCTTCCCTGTGTGCTCCTGCTGGCTGCTGTGTATGTCGGCTGGGGGGTGGGTTCTGGGGCGCTGGGCTGTCTGGGCTCTGTGCCGGGGCTGGGAGGGGATGGCTCCCTTGTAGCGGCTGTCATTCCTGCTCCCTCCTGCCCCACCCGCGTTGGTCCTGGCAGCTCAGGGACAGGGCCACGTTGCGCGGACTCATTTGCCCAGTGTCGGCCATGTTGTGCCGCCGCTGTGCTGGATGGAGCTTCCCCGGTCTCAGCTGTCCATGTACTTGCGCGAGTGTTTGCTGGGTGCTCCCCGGGCCGGGTGTTTGGCCGCTGGGTGTTTGCCGGCCCCACCCTTTCCCTTCCCACTACCCCCCGCGGCGGTGTCAATGTACACGTCTCCCTGCTTGGCGGTGCCAGGTGTTCGCTGGGTGTGCTCTCCCACCCATCCACGCCCATCTCCACCTATAGGCGCTGCTGCCCCATCCATGTAAAAACAGCCTTAGACAATACTCATATTTGTCATAAGTAGACTATCGTATCTTCCATATAACAGACTTATGCAGAAGAATTAGATACCAGCCGAGGTTCACAGTTGTAGATGTAGGGTGTTTTTTGTGTTTCATTTTGTGGTTTATGATGTTCTAAACTTTTTGTGTCTTTGACAAGGTATTAAGCTTTTTGTATACAATGGACAATTATTTTATATGGACACACAGGTTTCCTGAAGGACTCGCACAAAGTTGGATCCATATATAGGACATTGTTATGGCAATATGACTCTGTCGCTCTATTTGTATGTTGGTCACGCTCGTAGGTGGTAATGGGTGTTTTCCTTTTTGTTACAGCCTCACGAGCCTGTAGATGCAACCCTTATGTGCTGGAATAGCAGACTTTGTATGTATGCATCTTTCCAAATAAAGGAGATAAGATGAATTTTTAAAAAACAAACAGCACCTTGAATTGTGCCTGGAAAGCTATAGGCAGCCAGTACAGACTTCGGACCAGTAGTGTAATGTGCTCCCAGTGACTATCCCCAAGAGGAGCCGAGCCACTGCATTCTGCACCAGCTCCAGCTTCTGAAGAATCATCAAGGGCAGCCCCATGTAGAGCCCATTGCAGTAATCTAGCTCTGAGGTGATGAAAGCATTTTTTGTTACAGCCAATGGCTAAACAATAAAAGTATTGATTGATTGATGAAAGCATGGATGACAGTGGCCAGATCTAAATCAGAAAGAAAAGGCTGCAGCCTCCTCACTAAATGGAGTTGGTGAAAAGCGCTCTTGGCCACCGCCACTACCTGACAATCCAGGTGCAGCAAGGGATCTAAAAGAGCTTCCCTGAGCCTTGTGGAAAGGACAGCATAAAAGTTATAAATAAATAAATTAAACTTTTTTTTTTTAAAAGCACTCTGAGGTAGGGTGGCCAGATATGCAAATTTTAGAGGACACTTATGAGAAATACAGGTTGCAGGACTGCATTGGACCCAGTGCAGCCCTGCAACCTGTATTTCTCATGTGTCCTCTAAAATTTGCATATCTGGCCACCCTAGTCTGAGTCCATGAGCCTGAGTGACCAGATGGGGCCTGCCCCATCTGTTGCAGGGCACCCATAGAGCACACCTTTAGTCCTGCAACATGTATAATAAAATGTAACATCCATTTTATCCGTGTTAAAGTGTCTGTGTGAAAAGGGCCTGTGATAGAGGAGAAGAAAGCTTTCTTTGCCACCATCAGAGCCACAGCATAGTCCTTCAGAAACTGTCTATGCTGCAGTCGGTCAGCTTCAGAGCAAGTTGAGCACCACCTGTGCTCAGTGACAGCACTGGGATTTCCATCCAAAGACCTCAAAGTGCTTTACAAGGGAAGATGGAGAGAGGTTACTTTGTCTCCATCTATTACTTTTGGAGACGATAAGACAACCAAAACCTCTATCTAGACTTAAAAGAAAAGACTGAGACACGGGCCCAGAACTAGATGGACATGGAGAAGAGGATAAAAGAAACAGGCATCCTTTGGGCTTGATTCTCTCTTTTCAGGGTACCAGTAATTTCGAGAGTGGAGAGACTGTTCCTGTCAGGGTAAAATGTAAACAACTGTTACATCTGCAGGGCTAGAAAAAGCTGACAAACAAGTTGGCTCCCCTCACAAATGGAAGTGCATGGATCTACGTTTTCCCAAAAGCTCAGTGGCAGATTTCCAAATGCTCTGCACCCCAGAGTGAGGAGACAGACTTTCAAAAGGACTGAATTCCCAATAAAACGCTGGAGTGGAGCCCAATGTTCACCATTGCTCAGTATGCTAAGAGAGCACTTTTGAAAATCTGACTGCTGATAGGGGCCCTATATGGAAGCTGAGTCCTTCTGCAAACTTGCCCCTGAATTCCTCTGAGCCTCAGGTCCGCATCCATAGAACTGGGGTGTTAACATCTCCTTTCTCCCCATCCTTTGTGGATTTGATTTTAAGTTTCTGCTAATGAAGCCCAAGATACCTTTGCCTTTTTAGCATTACCTCATTGACTCATACTGTCGACTCAGCAGAGAGCAGGAGAGGAGTGTCCTGTCAGCATTGCAAGCCTGAGGCTGCAGGGAGAAGGGGGGACAGGGCACACCAGTTGCATGCCAATCACCAGAAAGGGGGAATGTCTGCCTGCAGCACAGGTTGGGGTGGGTGGACCCTAGGCCAGCTGGGGATGAGTGGGAGGGGTGACATTCAGGCATCGGGGTGTCACAACACAATTCAGTAACAAAAAAATGTGGCACAAGTTTGAAAATGTTGGGAACTATTGGCCTGTGAGACCCTGATATAGGATGAGAAACTGTATTTATTATTATTAATTATTAATTAATTTATTATTTATTAATTATTAGTAGTAGTATTATTTCTCTAGCACCAGCAATATGCCTGGTGCTGAACTGTCATGATTAGAGACAGGCCCCTACAGAGCTTAAATTTTCAAATGAATTTATTTACAATCTAGAATGGATGTACAGGAGTTTACAATCTAGAAAGGACAAGGGAGGGGAGCATAGGAGAGGCAGGGATACATTCATGAAGCTGAGAAGCTTAGGTTGCTTTCCCATGAGCAGCCTTTTACCGCAAGCTCCCTTCCCACGAGCAGCCTTTGGCACAGTCGGAGCATGCACTATTCAAATATAGCGCAGCTCCCGTCTCGTGGTAGAAATGGGTGGGAGGAAAGTTTTGCATTGTTGTGCGCTTGGATGCACCTTTTCTCTTCTAAAAAAAGGTGGACCCTTCTGTGTATGTGGCAAGCAAGATATTTGTTATTATTATTTATTTTATTTTTTTAGGATAAGGATAGTGCCATTTCACAAAATGCACTACTGAAGAAAAGTAGGACAGTAAAGGTGGACCCTTGTGGGTGTGCTTTTAAGAGAGAGATCACTGCAGTTCACCAGTGAAGAGGTTTTTCTTTTCTCATTTTTCTCCCATGCAAATTAGGTACCTTTGCCATCCATTTGCCCATTATTGCTATGTTTACATATATGTATTCTGTCTCATGTATTTTTTTATTATTCCAGATTGGTATATACCCTTGAAGAAGGGTCATTTGGACCTGAAACGTGTAGGGTTTCTTTGGATAATATGAGATTGCATTTGTCTATTTTATATTTATAATTGTATTTTATTGATTTGTTATAGTAAATTCTTATCATTTTTAAGCAGTCTTGCTCTTTTTGTGTCTTGCCGTTAGCGGCCGCTTGTTTTCCCTTGTTGTATTAGCTTACTCATTGCTAACAAACCATGAATAAATTGTACTCTATGGACCACCTATTTTTAATTGTCTGTCAAACAATCTGACACAGGAAAATGGAGGGGGAAGGGAAAGGCTACCTATATGTCACTTTACTGGTTGAGTATTGTGTCCAGGAATTTCCCATAAATAATCTGGCAACTCTAATCCCCACCCACTCTGAAAATTTCCAAGTGGTTTTCAGGCTGTTTGCAAAGGGTCCCACACCAAGAAATTGTTGGTGGGGGTGGAGTGCTAGAACCTGAAGCGAGCCCTTGTCCTATCAAGGTAAGTCCCTGCCACCTTGGAGATCCCGCCCTCCTTGTTTATAGAGGGATCCTAATTGGAGCTGAACCCCAGCCTTTCAAAACCTTGCCACACCCCAGGGAGGGAGCAGAGCAAATGGGAGGGAATTCTAGGCTTTGGGGGGCTTCATGGAAGAAGAGGAAAAGAAGGTTCAGGGAGCAGGAGACTCTGGGGTGAGGGTAGGAGGTGGCAGAAGAGGAGTGAAGTTCCTGGGTGGAAATGAAGCAGGAAACAAGGGCAGGAAGAGATCGGAGAATGATTACTAGGAGGGCAGACAGTGTTGGTTCATGAGAAGTAGTGCTGAAACTCGGTATTCAGAATTACTCATATCTCGGTATTCGACTCTGTTTTACCAAGTACCGAATAACCGAGCAATTGGCCCGGTACTCAGTCCAGTACATGGGTAAATTTTCAGATGGGCAACATACGGGGCTTTTCATTGTCCTATATAAGAGAACTCAGTACTCGGAAAATACTCCGCATTCAGTTTTATTTTACCAAGTATTTTTCCAAGTATCAAGTATTCAGCTGAGATACCGAGGACCGGCCAAACACTCCGAGGAGTCCGAGCCAATCCTCAGAAACACTTGCAATTTTTTTTTTACTATTCAGTGCAGCCCTAACAAGAAGCAACCAAGCTGGTAAAGACCAGTGGCAGAGGTACATGGTTGTGGGCAAATGCACCGTCCTGTGAACCAAACCTGACGAGTGCAGCAGTTTCACCTGCTGCTAAAATAAGACTTGGGTGCAAATTGCCAAGGGGAAGATTGCCTACTAAGGACATGAAAATTCAAATATTTCCTTCCCCGTTTGTCAGCCAGCTCCAGTCTTGGGGGATCCACATCTGCTCTGGACAGACACTTTTTCTCCTTGCTAACAAATCAGGGTGCTACTCCTCAGAAGAGAAATAGCACCCTCTGCTGTTTGTAGCAAGGAAGTGATACAGGATACAGCAGTGACAGGTTCAAAATTACCAATTTCAGAACTCAAAACAGATCAGTTATTTTCCTGACTGGTTCTCTAACAATGCCTTAATTTGTACAAGCTGAAAGAGGATAAGAAATTTAATTAATGCTTCACTCTTTGTGATGGTGCCACCATGGGTACTGGCACCCCCTTACCCCGCTCACCGTACGTCACCTCACTCCTGTTCCTTTCTCCTGTGTGTGTGGGTTCATTGGCAGCAAGAAGGCTTGCGCTCACCACCAATACCCTATGATGATCCGGGCTGTGGATTCTTAATCCTAGAGGCCAATTTTGATCCCGAGGGTTTGTTTACAGGCACAGCCTTGCTGCTTTGTGTGGGTGCGAGAGTCTGGAGTCTCCCTTCCTCCTGTCCTCCTTCCCTTCCCACCTGAACCTCACACACAGCAGTGCCTGAAAGCCTGTGTCGTCTCCACCCTTTAAAAGTGATCAGAGTTCAGCTAGATGAGGGAGTTTGCTGTGGACTTGCCACACCCTGACTTTCTGCTCAAGCCAGAGAGCCATCCTGCTTGCTCTGACCTTTCTTAAGGGGACAGGTGAGTTCAGTGGAGACCCCCAGCTATGAGCTCTGTAGAAACTGGGGGAGGGAGCTTCTGGTGCTGCCACTAGCACTGTGTCTGATTGTGCTCACCAAGGGACTGTGATTGACTCACAGCAACAATAAATAATAAATAAGGATCTGTACTTTACAGAGAGAGTGCTGAGTGCCCAGATGCTCATGTTTTCCTGGATCACTTAGCTCATTAGCCAGTGTGTCAGTAGGGCCAGACATCATCAAACAGTTGCCTAGGGGGACACCCAGGGGATAGCCAGGGCCCCAGGATAAGCAGAGGGGACATCTGCCTTGGAGCAGGGGGGTTGGACTTGATAACCCTTCCAACACTAGGATTCTTTTCCAGCTCCTCCGCCTATCTTTCTACCTGTTCTACAAACTCAGTAGACAAGACATTGAGTTCTCCCAACCACACATTTCCCCCCCACACACCTTTCTTCAAGATGCCCACAACTAGAGGTAGGATTGATGGGGTGTTCTAGTACCAGGGTACTATAACTAATTATGTCAGGTGCCTGACTGGTGGATCCTAGACACACATTCAGGGTGTAACTAGTCCCCATATTTGGGGTCATGGAGGATTTTTTCTGCAGGTCAGATTGGCAGTGCCAGTCAATTCTGAAGGTGGGGAGGGGGTTTTGCCTCCCCCTGCGAGCATGGGTGTGGCTCACTCGTTTGGGACGTCTGGATTTTTCTTGTATAAGATTGGTTCCTGTTATTACAGGTATCACTGCAATCTAGTCACTGTAATCTACTTGGAGCCAATTTTTGTTATAGGCTTGGTTTTATTTTTGATAGATTTTTCTGTGTGGGCAGTTTGGGTCAATCCCCTGTTCAGAGCATCACAATATTCCACAAAGGGAGGAGCAATGTCATCAAAGGAGATGAGGGAGCCTCTTCCCCTATTCCTCTTTCTGACACAGCTCTGATCCTTACCATCTCCTGAAGTCCTAATTTCTCCAGATTATCCAGGCATCCCTGGATAACCCAGACAAACCGGGGCTAAGTCCAGAAATGATGAGTCAAACCCAGAGAGGGAGTAGCCCTAGCTGGTGTAGAGGAAGACGCAAGAAACCCTGCACCAGAGAGTTGTGGAATGTCTCTTCCTCTCCCCCAATTGACAGAGACCAAATTATGTCCCCTTCTTTGTCTCTTCCCCCATCCTATGCCCATGTGCCCATTAAGTTGCTTTCAGCATTGGCCATGGTACGTTACAGGCCCAAACCTAAGGACAACTTAAACATTGAGACCTGGGTTTGATCTCAATTAGACCATAGCAGTTTGACACTCATGTAGCTCCATGGTTTTCAGCAGAGATACTCCAGATTTACACTGAGTCAGGATTCAGCAGGGCTACTCTGGAGTAAGTGGTTTATGGATCATGATCTATTATGAGAATCAGCCTCGGAGTCATTGCTTTAGTTCTGAATTCCTTGGCATTTGCCAGATTGATTTACCTCATTTAACACCATGTGTCAACCTCTATTTTGATTCATCCCTAATTTGCAGTGCGTTGAAACCACGTGCATCTTGTTGCCTAGCAACATTCTGTCAAACTTTGGCATCACCACACGACCCATCTGTGACCCTGGCAGCCCACTTTCCGGCCAGCCACCAGGGGACTCATGAAGACTTTTGAACAGGCCAATGGAAGGGAGTTGTAACTAAGCTAACATAAGCAAGCTTTTTGTGTAACTAACCGGATAGCCGTAAAGGGACTCATTTGCAATTACTGCCAGCCACCGGCATGCCCTTTCTGACACACTAGATCATTTTAAGATACGGCAGCAACAGCTAATCAAGAGGTCACGCTGCTGTAGCTTTTCCTGCTTCAGCAGCCAGTGGATTCCACCAAAGTTGGTCCATCAGGCCACATGACTTTGGGAGGCTGTGATATTTGGATTGCACTGTGATAACGAAGATATTGTAATGACAGAAAGCACTTCCACCAGTAGGTGGTGCTACATCCCTTTATAGTGTTAAACTGTTATGTAATATGCTCATGTGATTAGTCTGACCTGAGGGTTAACAGGAAGCTACGCCATGTTATATGTCTGTGCTGAGAGTTACTGTTTGCTAGGAGTGAGAAGTTAAAATTTGGATTAATCCATAACTGCCTGTAATTGGCAGTTCCAGATTAATCCATACCAAACTGCAACTGTGGCAAACACTCCTATTGTGTTTCGGTTTACAACTGTGCATGTGCAAATGGCCACCGGACCATTCTGCGCATGCGAAGCCTTTTCCAAAATAGCAATGGCAGCATCACCACCATTTTGGAAAAGGGTTGCTGCTGCCATTTTGGAAAAGGGTGTGCATGTGCAGTATGGTCCAGTAGCCATTTTGCACATGCACAATGGTTTTTTTATTTTATTATTTAGATACAGAACCATAATACGGATCCATATTTATATCTGGAAAGTAAAGATCCGGACCTGTAACGGATCCGTATTCATAATTTCTTCCAGATATCCACCCGTACTGTTTCCTCTGACCAATAAAGCACCATTCTCTTAAAACATTATTACACCTGGTGGCAGCAGCTTCAAGATGGCAAAAGCGCTGTTGCCTGAGAAGAAATTTACTGGCCATGCAGATGAACCTGGGATCAGCGAGTACCTGGCAGATTTTGAGCTCTTACTCTCAGCAAATGAGCGATCAGTAGGCAGCACACAGTACTTAGCAGTGTTTCTGGATAGTGATGCTAAATTCTTTTACCAGCAGTTTTCCAGCTTGGATCATGTATCTTCTAGAGAGCTGAGCAAACATTTATGCGATTGCTTTGAGGAGGGATTCACCCTTCTGAAATACAGGAAGGCACATCAAGCCATGAGGAGGAAGAAAAGAGAATCCCAGCATAGGTATTTGTGTGCTCTGAGAAGACTGTTTGACAGAACTTTTCCTGCACCCCCTTTCCCAAGAGAAGGATTGAATGAAACAAAATCTGCTGCCGCGAATCTGGAGCTGGCAATGCAGAGAGGACTTACTGCTTACATTGCCCAGTGACAAGCCATTAAAGAGTCCTGTGTTAAAAGCCAGTTTATAAATGGCCTAACTGGGGAACTTCAAAATCTGCTGGTGGAGGAAGATGACATACTGGATAAATCAATAGACTACATTATTCACAGAGTTCAGAACAATGCAGAAAGAAATTCCCAGTCCCAGAGTGACTCTATTTCACCAGATACTGCTCTTCAAGAAAAGATTGCTAGCAAGGTGACTAAAAAACTGAAGGTCCAAGTACAAGCTGCTCATAAACTGCTTACATGGGTCTGAAAAGAGAGACCATTCCAGAGTGAGAACTAGGCCTGATGACATTTGCAGGCAGTGTGGGGGTAAAGGCCACTGAAAACAGAATTGCTCAAGCCGAAAAAAGACACACCAGGTAAACGAGGAGCTGTTGAGAGCACAGGGTCAACAGCAGCAATCATTAGAAGGGATCGTGTGAGTAGCTGCCCACTTGCATGTTACTATGTGTCTGGGGACATTAGTGGCTGGAAAACCACAGTGCTCTTAAGAGTCAGGATCTCAAATAAGTCTGCTTCATGCTGACTATCCAGTGTTGAAACAGAAGGAAATGTTTAGTGTTGGTGTTAATTTGGTGACTATTAATTATCAGCCACTGGAGTCAGAAGGAGAAATCTAGCTTCAACTGAAGATGGGATCTCTGCACACTAAATGTGCATTCATTCTGGTGACCACTGACCACTATATCTAGTGCTGTTGTTTTGAGAGTTTCATCAGAGGACATGACATTTGGAATGGTGTAAGCCACAGTATAAATGGTATAGCCCATAGGATTAACATTCTTAGGCTGCTTTTAAAGGAGCAGCACGTGCTCGCGGTGTGTCATCACGTGACTTTTCAAATAATAATACCACAGGTGGCTTTTAGGCGACACTTCTAGCACATCATCTCCACTCACGCATTCTTTTAATACCTCAGATTAAATACTTTGCTATTTAATCCACGGTATTAAAAGAACATGTGAGCAGCAATGACACACGAGAAGTGTTGTCTAAAAGCCGCCCATGGTAATTTGAAAAGTCACATGATGACATACCGTGAGCGCGCGCCACTCGTCTAAAAGCAGCCTAACAGAGCCCAGTTGTTATTTGATTTTAAAACTGGAACTTGAGGACTGGGTTGGCCAAGAGGAAGCTGACTCATGACACAGCTTCAGCACATGCCACAGAATCTTGCAGAAGTTTAAAGCACATTGGCTCTGAAGCAGAGGGCAGTTGGATAACTGCTCCTGAGATGGTCAGTGGAAAGGTTACCATGCTCTGATGGTAGCTGAGGGAAACTGACATCTGAAGCTGTTTTAGGGTCTATCTCAAGGGCTGTAGCACCGAGACAGCAGGAATAGGCTGGACTAGGGCTGAAGCGGCAGCAGCTGTTACCATGCCACCATTCCATTCTGAGAACTCGACACTTAACGTGTCTTGCCGCCGACCTCCCTTGAATATTTCCGCGATTCCGCATTACCTGCTGCCAGCATCTGCAGATGCGGCATGTCTGCAGTTTGTGAACACAAGCGGTTTTATGCCGCCTTCCACCACTGAGCGCGAATCCCTGACACCCCATGATGCTGAATAATAGATCATTGAATGAATGAACTTAGGGTGACTCTGACTACCTGCTTCAGAGTCCATTTCAGGGGCGTAGTCGCTGTGGCGCGGGGCGGGGGGCGCATTTGTGCCCGTGCCCTGCCCTGGGAGGGGGCCAGCAGCGATCAGGGCCAGTCCCAGGCATATGCAGCATATGCAGGAGCCAGGAACCCTGATCCCAAGTTCCGGAGGAGTCTCTCTTACACCACCGGCACCACCTTTTTAAACAGCTCAGTTGTAGTCCCGCAGCACTGCTACACGGGTGGGGGAAGAGTCCCCCCCTTTGCAGCAAATGTTGCTGCCTTGTAAACAAAGTTTTTCTTCGAGGGGCTCCTTCCATTCTCACAAATGGGAGAGTGTACCAAGCCTAGAAAGAGGTGGTGGGGGAATTTTCTAACAAAATGACACTCCATGCAGGTTGGATCTACAGCCTGGGAGGGGGATAGCAGGCAGGGGGCAGCCTGCTCTGGGCGGGTCCATTCAGCTGGGGGAGGGTTGGTTGTTCAGTGCTGTCTCTGTTAGAAGGATGGACAGATCCTCCCTCTTCCCTTTGTGATCACCATATAGAGAGAACTGGGGGCGCAGAGCAGCTACAATGAGGCAGAGAGCCATCCTAACAAAAAGGGGAAGAATTTGTCCTTGGCACCCTAACACACAAGAGCATTCACAGAAGAGCAGGGACCCCCCCATCCCCTGGATCAGCATCAGGAGTCAGGCGCACTAGTCTCTGTCCTGCTTAGAGTGCAGGGATCCCCGGATGCAGTGAGTGAGCGCCTGGCTCCTGATGCTGATCCAGGGATTGGGGGGGTCCCTGCTCTTCTGTGAATGCTCTTGTGTGTTAGGGTGCCAAGGACAAATTCTTCCCCTTTGTTAGGATGGCTCTCTGCCTCATTGTAGCTGCTCTGCACCCCCAGTTCTCTATTATATAGGAGTATAATAGGCTCTATTGTACTGCGAGTGAGGATCGACCTTCAGGGACAGCCCCTGAAATTCCTTTATATACCTTCAGCTCTTCAGCAACTTCCTTATTCTTTCCTGGCAATCTTTATGTTCTGATTCTTTAACACGCGGTTCTCATGCTACCATGTCAGAGAAAGGACTTATAACAGCTCATGTATCATTGAAGTCCATTAGTAAGTTGTCCCTTTCCAACTCCATCTCCGCCAATGGTCCTTTAATTTGAGCCACTTGTTGTTCCTTAGCCTGACTAAACCTTTTTCCTACCAGCTGGGTTTCTTTGAACAAGTTCTGGTCTAGTACCCAACTCTCTATTTCCTTCATTAGCTTTTCTACCTGCAGCTTCCAACTCATTCAATTTATTATTTTGTATGGCCACTTGCTCCTGTAACCGCTCATTTACAAGGTATAGCCTTTGCAAAGCTGCTATCTTTCTTCCTCTTTACGAATTTATCTTTTCCCTGAGAATTCTTTCCCCTATAATTCATCCAGGGTACTACTGGGGCCCTCTACTTCAAATGTCCCTTCCTTCCAAAAGATATCCTTGGTCCGCCTTTTCTCTCAGATACTGCTCCATCATTGTCTTGTGTTAATGGAAACTTACCCAGGCTTCCTCTTCTGTGGACCTTTGCCGGTCAGGTCCACACCTGCAATATAAGCATGTATAAAGGGGTGCATAGCAAGAGTGTAATTTAAAATTATACTCATGGTTCTTTTGAATCCCTGACTCCTTGATCTTCAGTAGCTTTAACTGCTTATTGCCACCCATCATCTTAGAGTGAGTTCCTAGGACCAAATTTTCTCTCCTGATCTGGCAGGCCACATGGAAGGCTAGGTTAGCTCCTGCCCACCTGCCTGATCAAGAAATCAGTGGAAAAGAGAAACAGATAGAAAGAGGAGTGAGAAAGGGAGTAGAACATGGAGAATACCAGGAGGGGAGGTAGAGAAGAGTGCCCCGAACAGAGATGGCCAACCACCCCAGGCCCCCAACGACCTTCCCTGAACAGAACATGGACCCATCACACACACACAAAACCCAAGATCCACCTTTTCCCAGACTCCTTGGGTGGAGCTCATAAGGGGCTGTGTGGCAAGGCTAGGTCACAAAATGGCCACCACAGGAAGTGGCTATGTTTGGGGCAGGGCCAGCACTATAGAAGGAAGCCAAGAAGAAGGGCAGTCTGCTCCTGACCAAGGAGGAGAACACATCTCCTGGGATGCTGCCAGAGATGGTTCCTGACCTGGATGTCATAGTGACCTTAGACCCTGAAGGTGAATTTCTGATACTCAGCCCTTGGACTATGTGTGACTAATCTGAGTTATATGGGAGCTTGAGATATACTGTGAACTGGCCAGAAGCTTGGTGCCTGGCCTATGGACTTTGTGAATAAACTGTAATTTAGGCTGAAACCCTGTTGGACTCTCCCATCAGGGTGTTCTGAATTGAAACTCTTCTCTATCTTTCATTCCAGGGGAAGGACTTTAACCCCTAGTAGGCAGTTCTCAATTCTGGGATCTTGGCAGGAGCACTGTAAAACAAACCACAAGCCCCTTAAATAGACATGTTGTTTATTACTATATCATATAGAAAGGACTGGGAATAAAGCACCAATATACTTGCATCTAGCAATAGCCTTCACCTATTTTAACGGCAAGCACACAAACACAAATACATATATATGTGTTCTTACACATCAGAGGTTTCAGGTCTGGTCTTGAGAGGAGAGGCAGGGCGGGGGCCCGATCGAGGTCTATCTAGGAACCTAGCTGCTGAAGTCTTGGCTTTTCACAGCCTTTGTGAGCGTTGGAAAGGGTCAAGCACCGATCAACCAGCAGCCACCTAGGTAGCTGGTCAGAGGGTACCGTGCAAGACACTGATCCTGTCTAAGGCTGGCCTTTTTATCCATTGACTCTCATGATTATACAGTGTGGGGTTGTCAGTGCTAAGCCTGGAAGGTTCTCCCATTGGCTATTCAGATTTGGGGTATTTTCTGCTTAGTTACTGTTGTTATGGGCTTGTCCTGACCAGTTGGATCCTGCCTACCCCTCCCTCCAGATGGGAGGCCTGATTTTTGGTCATGGGTTGCCCATACCCTTCCTCTGAGGCATCTTACTATCTGACCAGGCCATCTTTTCTCATTGCATTGTTTAGTCCTTATCTGCAACCTTCTCTCTTATTTACTTTAATGTACAGCCATGTTCTAGGGATGGACAGTTCTTGCTAGTTCTGTTCTTGCTAACCCTCTAAGAATGCATCCTTCTCCTCCTGCCAGCCTGTTTCTCATAATATGCATTTTCAATGTTTCTTAAAACTCAAATTGCTATAAAGCATAAATCAAGCATACAAAGTATACAATGTCTGTTCTTTACATATAACAAATAATATTCTCTTGGTTATATAATGCAGCCATACTGTCTCAATCAGTCTATCAATTCACTACAAGGGCTGATCCTTACAACACTTACCCACTGTGAGGTGGGAACCCTGTGACATCCAGTGGAGAATGTGGGCATAGCACCACCCACTGGTGCTGTGTGGAACCGCACCCCATACTGGCAGCCATTTTATGAGAAGGCACCATTTTGTTGTGTATTTTGAACTTAGCCTGTGTTGAGCTGCCAGAGTGACCTGAGAGTGGGAGGCTTAATCCCAGATGGAGGGAGAGCATTAGAGCTGCATGTCTGGAGCCAGAGAGAAAACCTTTTTGAGGATTGCTACACGAGCTGGTAGTAGCTCATCCAGGGACAGGCCTTGAGCTTGGCTAGAGCTTGGAGGTTTGCCCACGTTCACCAGGATGTGGATCCCAAATCATAGCATGGAGAACAAAGGAAACTGCCAGAGATGGAGGGCAACCACTCATCTTATGGACCTTTATTGAACCAGAGCTGAGACTGAGAGAACAGAGGCCAAGAATTGTGCCAAGCAGGTAGTGGGGATCCAAGGGGGGGAGGTACCATGTGGGCCTGTTATTGCGACCAACTGGGACATTATTGGAGGGCCTTCTGGAGGAAAGGGCAAGGTGAGAAAGTTGTCTGAACTCTGAGATGTCCGAGCCAGAGAGGAACCAATAGAGTCAGAGCAAAATGATGCTGGCTTTGTGATTTGCAGGGCCATCTAAAGAGGGATTGTCCCTTGAGTGGGAATGCCTATGGGTTACCCGACAGGGCTGAGTGGAAGCCCCGAACTGAACCCTGGGAAAGGACAGACCCTGTTTATTGTTGGAAGGAACTATGGGGTCCACGGACATATAGACAAGATATGCCCCTATGGGCCAAACCCTCAGAGGGTTCAAATAGACAGCCCTAAGAGAGAATCAAAGTGCTGGGTTTGTCAGGAAGAGACCCATGTGAGGAAAACATGCCCTGGAAAGGCCAAGAGAGAGATTGAAAGCCAGAAGAAGAGGGCCCGTAAGAGAGAGAGTGAAGCCAGGGAGCAAGGAACTCAGACAAGCCTTGCAGGATACATTCTGGATAAGGTGTGCACCAATATGAAGGGGCTTGTGGAGAAGAATAAGGCCCTAGAGAAAGAAATAGAGACTTTGAAGGCAAGCAGAACAGCTGCAAAGCCAGAGAGTCAGGAGAAAGGAATAATGACCAATGTCTTAGGGGGAACAATAGAAAGGGTATTGAACCAAGGGTATTGGACTCTCCCTGGCAAAAGAGAACCAAGTCCTCCAAGAGGAGATAGAGGAATTAAAAGGAAAGCTGCAAGAGCAGGAAGATTACCAGTCTGAAGATGGGAAGGAGGATTCATCTTATGAGAATGAAGAGGAAGATTATAGTGAACTGCTAGCAGCCTTTGCAGTAGACGAGTGCCCCAAGGCAAATGAGACCCAGCTGGAGCAGAGACAGCTGAGTCCTGTAACTGGGAGGCTATCGGAGAGGATGCTGACTTGATGGGAGCAGAAGGATGCCTGATATGAGAAGATAAAGTGTGAGTCCTGTTGGCTAGCCATTGGACTGTGTTTGGCTAGGCTAAATGTATGATGGATTTTATGGTTGTGGAGACTGACCAGAGGTCTGGTGCCTGGCCGAAAGGATGTATATATAAATAAACTGGAAGCTGACTCTCCAAAGTGACTTCTTGATGACACTTGGGCACTAGTCCTGCACACTCAACCCATGGTCAAGTGGACCCCTGCTACAGGCTGCTACCCCCAAATGAAACTTACCCTACAGAGGGGGCGGGCATCTGGAAGGTGCTTTAGAAAGGGAAGCTACCTCAAGTGGAACTTGCTCACGGTGGAACCAGCCAAGCCAGGCCTGTCCTGGAGAGGCCTAGTTACTAATGGAGACCCGTAGGCACCAACTCCACCCCACTGTCAAGGAGTCACTGAAGCATGCTGAAAGCAACAGTGTGGCCAAAGCCACCCCCTACCAAGAAGAGGGAACAGTTCAGGAAAGTTGGGTTGGGATGCAGCTCTAAAGACAGCTGGACAGCTCCGCTCCTATCTGATCCCAAGGCTCGTCATCCAGAAGTGAGTGGTTTTGATGCCTGAAATATCAGCATCCTCAGCTCTGACCCATCCTGTGTTCATCTGCTTTGTTTCAGCTATCTGCTTCCATGGCACTCACCCTTTGGCATGACCTCCAGGGGTGCTTCCTTGGCAAACTCCTTCATGCCCACCTAGAGATGCCAGGTTGTTGCTTATCAGAGGCTCCACAAGCATTTATTTCGGTGGTCTCAGGTGTGAAGAAGTTCTAGCAGGATGGTGCATCTATCAACACACAGCACCTCGAAGAAACAAGATGGAGGCTAATGTGGCTGCATAAACTGATTTCTATATTGACTGAAGATCAATAGTCCACACACAAGAACTGGAACCATGAAAACAAACAGCTCAGTGAAACAGCTCCATATCAACAGACAATCCCATACCAGGAATGAGTTAATAATGTGAACAGCTCAATATTGTTTCTTTCGCTGCCTTCAATCTTCTTTCCCTTTTTCACTTGCTGCCTTTCTACTTGCCACCTCAACAAAAACCCACACCTCTGATCAAGCCAACCTGTTTAGCTAACCCCAAACCATGCCCCTTACACACATGACCCTCTCATTCTTTACAGCAGAAGATCATATGTTGGAGAATGGTCTGACTGAGCAATCCACATCACCTGAGTATCCCCAATTCTGTTTGTTATAAAGTCCTGTGAGGACTCATTTATTTTTATTAAATTTATTTTCTGCCCCCTCCTGCCACAGCAGCTCGGGGTGACTCACAGCATCTTAAAAACAATATGCTACAACTAAAAACATTAAAAAACAGCAACAAAACCCACAACAAAGCATAAAAAAACCACATCCATACCACACCCAACCCCCACCCATCACCCTCACCAAAAGCTTAGCACAACAGCCAGGTTTTACATTGTCTTTGGAAAGAGGAGAGATCCAGGCATAGGTGGGCCTGTCTCTTATACACATCTAGATGTGTATAAGAGTATCTGCTTGGTTACTAGCACAGGGAAGACAATTATTAACCCATTCAATCACTTCTTGGGTGACTCCTGGCCACCATGCAAAGCTATTGTTTCTATCTAGTGTGGCTTTAGTTCCCTGATGTGAGAGTTTATGGCAGTACTGGACAATAGATTGTCTAGCTATCGTTTGGCGGGAACCACAAGCTTGTTCCATCTGCATTCTGTACCTGCATGGACTGATCCTGGGTTACTACAGTCCACATCCCTCTTTCCTGAAACTGCTTATTGTTTTTAAGATCCTCCGGGCTATATGGTGGGTCATTAACATAGGCTGGATTTGTTTGGTGTAGTTTAGTCTGGGACCTAGTTGCAATGGACACATAGTGGGTTTTCTCTGCAGTTAGAGCTGCCTCTTTGGTCAGGGCATCTACCCTATTATTCCAATTACTTTCCAGGGTTTTGGTTTTGTTATGCGCTTTTACATGCTTAAAAAAGAGTGGCTGCATTCGGGATAACACCCTGGCATGGAACTTTTCCAGGACACAACCTATGTCAGTGGCTGTTGATCATATGTGACCTACTTCCTGTGCTCCTAGAATGGCAGCCATCTTTGCAATCCTTGAGTTATAAATTGAGTCCATATACAAATATAGCTGTTGATCTGCAGGGGCTTGGTCTAAGACTGTTAAAACTGCCACAAGTTCTGCAGCCTGTGCTGAGTGTGGTTTTATTTTTCCCTCTATGATCTGGGCGGTGTTAGGGTTAATAGCTGCAAAACCTGCCTAAGGATGTCCCTCTCGATAAAAAGTGGAGCTGTCTGTAAACCAAATGTGCTGCTCTGTGGGAGGAATTAGTGAGAAGTCTGGGGCAGTACGCACAGGCCATTTCTGGATATGTGGGTCTGGTGGCAGAGGATACTCATGCTTGCTTCCCTGGACTATTAGTGCAAATGGTATGGGTGGTGGGTGTTTAAGCTTCTGGTAAGTTATTCCTTTTGCTGCCCGTCAAAGGGCCCACTGTCCTAACTGAGCGTTGGACACATGTCCCTCAGCCAGCTTTCCGGACAAGATGTACTTTAGTGGGGAATGAACAGATTGAACTATAATAGGGGGCCCTCCCACGATGTACTGCCAGTGGCGGAGGGCCTATATCAGTGTGTTGCACTCTGCCTCACAAATTGAGTAAGTCTGCTCTGCTGAATCTAAAAGCTTGGAAGCGTAGGCTACTGACTGGAGCTGGCTTTTGTCATTTCCCTGCATTAGTACGACTCCCATAGCTACTTCTGAGGTTGCTGTCTGTATAATGAAGGGTTTTCTATGATCTAGGAAGGCCAGTTTTTAATCGTGCAAATGCTTCTTCCTGCTCCTTGTCCCACTCCCATTGTCTGTTTTTCTTGAGCAATGCCCACAGAGGCCTGGCTTTGGGTGCATACATTTCTATGAATTCAGAGACAAAGCCAAAGGTTCCTAATATCTGTCTCAGGGGTGGGGAGATTAAGCAAAATGTCCACCCTCTGCCTTTGCATGGTTTTTCCCATTTTTCCCAGCATGGCTCCCAGATAATTTACTTCTTGTACCACTAACTGCATTTACTTTGAATCCAGCCTCCTGTATTATACCCAACACTTGCTTAGTAAGTTCTAAAACATAGGATTGTGTGTCCCCATGGAGGAGTATATCATCTACATAAGATAAGATACTGTTTTGTTCACGGGGAGGAAGCTGCTCCCATAGTCGTGAGACGTGGAAGTGGGTGATGGCCACAGCACTGTGGAAGCCTTGGGGAACTCTGGTGAAGGTGTATTGTTGGTTTCGTTATGTAAAAGCAAATCTGGCCCATAAATCTGGGTGCAAGGGAATGGTGAAGAAACAATTTGCCAAGTCTAGCACAGTAAACCATTTGGAACTTTGGAGAATTGCAGCCAATACATGGGGGAGTTTGGCCACAACTGGGGCGGTAGCAGGGGGGTTTGCATTGATGACTCGGTAATCCACAGTCTGGAGGTAAGTTTTCCCGTCTGCCTTTAACACTGGCCAAATTGGAGAATTGAAGGTGGACTGAATAGGTACTAATACTCCTTGTTGCAGGAGGCCTTCTATGGTGGGCTTCAGCCCTTCCTCAGCTGCCTTTGGGTATGGATATTGCTTTTGTGGAGGGACCGATGGGTCATCAATGTGAACTAGGGCATCTTTAACCATCCCACAATCTTGTTTATGGGTAGCTCAAATGGTGGGAAACAAATGAGTCCAAGTGTCCATCTGGGAGGCCATCAGTTTTTTCTGGTGCTTTTATTGCATTGGCTCGGAAGGTGGAGGGAATCATGGGTGCCAGTGCTGGGTTGGGCAGCTTCCATATGCACATATTGGATAAATATATACACCAATTATTGTGTATGGCTATGGGGCTTCCCAGCAGGAGCATGTCCTGTTGGATGCTGGAGTCCATGACAAAATGGTCCTTGTACTCCTTTTTGTTTATCCAAAGTTGCAGATCGACGTAATGTTTGCCCATGCTGACAGTTCCGTTAAATTCCTCCAAACGTATTGGGGTAAATACACTTGGAAGTGTCCCCTTTGGGAACTGCTGTGAGCCACTGAAATAGAAGCTCCTGTGTCAATTAAGGCCCAATGTGAAATGGTATTATTGCCCCTCCCCAGTGTAACCAAAACGTGTGGCCTGCCGACTGGACCAAATCGGAGGTCAGCACCCTTTCCCATGACCCCATGTAGGTGACTGCTGGTCTGGGAAGGGGAAATTCCTAGTATGTGTCAGTTACTAGTGGCAGCCACTACCCTTGGTGCAGCCTGGGGCTGTATGCGAGTGCAATCACGTGGTTGTGCTCCCTGGGTCAATTCCCTGCGTCTGGTTACAATTTCTAGCTGTCTTATTAGTTCACTTAGGGGTTTTCTATCCCATACCTTTGGGTCTTCTTCTGAAGCCATCAACTGTCTCCATATCGTAGTCCTTAATTGTCCTACCTCACTTTGCTGCCCCGGCAGCCATCTTCTATCTCCCTCTTTAGCAGGGGCTTCCTGTGTGTTGCTGTATGAAACAGCATACACACTGTCTATCTCTTTCCCTTCTCTAACCAACTCATCTACTTGCTTTGCATTCCTAACTATGCGTTCCACTGTCCAGTCATCATTATAGGCTCCTCAAGAGAGCTTGGCAGTGGAAGACAATCCTCCATACAATCCCCTTGTGAACCATTCATCGTCCCAATTGATTGTGGGAAAGGTTTGTGCCTTGGGAGTGACCATGCCTTGCCTTCCCGCGTTTTGATCCATGACATCGTAGGAGGCTGTTTGTGCCTCATCAGCTGCAATGGCCAAAAGCTTGTGTCTAAGCTCAGGTGTTAACAGATTCCCCAGGAGCTTGTGTGTCTAATAAATAAAGTTTATTTGCTCCTTGTTTGGTGAGAAAAATGTACATGATGTGTTGGATAATCTGCAGTATGTCCATGTCAGCTTCCTTAAAGATACTTTGTATATCAGCCCATTTTTGAGGGCTAGCTGCTGCCTGAATAATGTGTTGGAGAGCCTGGGTGGACCACTGCTGATAACTAATTGCCTTAGTTAACCATGTAATTGCAGTGTTTTTATTTAGTGGACCCATCAGTGAAGCAGCACTTTGGGCCTCCATAGGGGATATCGGTTTATGCTTGACAGTCCTTTTCCTAATTACTCTTTTTGTTGCCTGTTCCTCAATTCCAGTGGAGGTCATACTACTATCTGCAAGACTCTGTCCCTTTTTGCATCTTAAACTTCTACCTGAAGTGTCCTTATCCTGCCCTTCTTCCTCAACTTCCTCTATTTCAGTGATTTCTGTAGTTTCTATACTAGCAACTGGGTTATACGGAGGTGGCAGCATGTATTCTTCCAGGGTCTTGACCATGCAGACTTGGTCAATAATGTCCTCATAATCATCCTCATCCCATGATTCAGACCCATCTGATTCATATACCAGCCCATCCTTTTCCCCAAACCATTGACCGGGCCTTCCTGAACTGTGGACTGTCCCTTTGGGTCTGAACTGAGAGCAGCCACTATTGCCTTTTTGCCCTGCAATTTTTGTTCCAGGGAGTGTATTTTAGCCTGGCATATGCAGTCGTCCTGTGGATTCCCTGTTGCCTGTTGTTTCAGCTGTGTGACTAGCATTTTCATGCCTGCTTTGCTTTCTTGTAGCCTTTGTCTGTGTTTCTCATTACTTTGAATTAAATATTGGTTCTGTCATGCCAGGTGATCGACTTTATCTTTAGTTTGCTTTAGGTCTTTAGCCTGTAGCAACTGCTTTGCAGCATTTTTGCTACACCAATTATGAGTGTCTTGTTCTCTGTGGAGTAAATCTGCCACTTGAGTTTCTAAAATTTCTTTGTCTGCACTCAGATTTTGCACATCAGCAGTTAGAATCTCAACTGCTTGCCACAATAACCATAGTACGGCAGAACCTTTTTGTTTGTTTTGGGGGGGAATACATGGAGACATATTTGTCCCATACTTCACAAATTTGTTGGCATGTTACCGGGGAAGTCAGAACTTGATCTGTCCATGGGCAGGTTCCTTGATCATGAATATATTCTAGTAGCTTTGGCAGGATTTTTACTTTATCCCATTCTCCCATGGGGACCCCTCCCTGCGATCCCTTCCCAAACCAGGGCATTTTGCCAGTGCAAGTGTTTTTGGTATCCATATACTTTTATTTGCCTAGTGCTTCTGCCGGGAGGATATGAGTCTGCACTATAATTTTACTTAGACCGCAAAGGTATCTTATTTCACGTATGCTATATCTGTGTACAGCCGCTGGTGACCAATCAGCAGAAGTAGACAGTACAGCAATTTGACAAATATGCCATTTCCTCTAGAAGTGTGGTTAGAATGATCCCCGTATAAAGCATGCTCGGTAGTTGTCCTGGGTCTTGTCCTGGGTGGCAATTAGACGGCTAACCCAATGTCCCGCAGCTACTCGCTTCTATACAGCTGATTCACTAAGCACTCCTCTAGTATAGACTTAGTCTAGACTCAGGCCGGCTACTGTGTGCCTCAGTGGCTTTAGACCTCAGTCTTTACTTCTGTGCAATAGGCTCAATACCACCACCCCCCTCGCGCATTCTTCCACCACTGTTCTGAATTGAAACTCTTCTCTATCTTTCCTTCCAGGGGCAGGACTTAAACCCCTAGCAGGCAGTTCCCAATTCCGGGATCTTGGTGGGAGCACTATAAAACAAACCATGAGCCCCTTAAATAGACATATGTTTATTACTATATCATATAGAAAAACTGGGAATAAAGCACCAATACACTTGCATCTAGCAATGGCCTTCACCTATTCTAACAGCAAGCACACACGCACAAATACATATATATGTGCTCTTACACATCAGAGGTTTCAGGTCTGGTCTCAAGAGGAGAGGCAGGGTGGGGGCCTGATCGAGGTCTATCTAGGAACCTAGCTGCTGGAGTCTTGGCTTTTCACAGCCTCTGAGAGCGTGGGAAAGGGTCAAGCACCAATCAACCGGCAGCCACCTAGGTAGCTGGTCAGAGGGTACCGTGCAAGACACTGATCCTGTCTAAGGCTGGCCTTTTTATCCATTGACTGTCTCGTGTTTATCCAGAGTGTGGGGTTGTCAGTGCTAAGCCTGGAAGGTTCTCCCATTGGCTATTCAGATTTGGGGTATTTTCTGCTTAGTCACTGTTATTATGGGCTTGTCCTGACCAGTTGGATCCTGTCTACCCCTCTCTCCAGATGGGAGGCCTGATCTTTGGCCATGGGTTGCCCATACCCTTCCTCTGAGGCATCTTACTGTCTGACCAGGCCATCTTTTCTCATTGCATAGTCCTTATCTACAACCTTCTCTCTTACTTAAATGTACAGCCATGTTCTAGGGACGGACAGTTCTTGCTAGTTCTGTTCTTGCTAACCCTCTAAGAATGCATCCTTCTCCTCCTGCCAGCCTGTTTCTCATAATATGCATTTTCAATGTTTCTTAAAACTCAAATTGCTATAAAGCATAAATCAAGCATACAAAGTATACAATGTCTGTTCTTTACATATAACAAATAATATTCTCTTGGTTATATAATGCAGCCATACTGTCTCAATCAGTCTATCAATTCACTACAAGGGCTGATCCTTACAACACTTACCCACTGTGAGGTGGGAACCCTGTGACATCCAGTGGAGAATGTGGGCATAGCACCACCCACTGGTGCTGTGTGGAACCGCACCCCATACTGGCAGCCATTTTATGAGAAGGCACCATTTTGTTGTGTATTTTGAACTTAGCCTGTGTTGAGCTGCCAGAGTGACCTGAGAGTGGGAGGCTTAATCCCAGATGGAGGGAGAGCATTAGAGCTGCATGTCTGGAGCCAGAGAGAAAACCTTTTTGAGGATTGCTACACGAGCTGGTAGTAGCTCATCCAGGGACAGGCCTTGAGCTTGGCTAGAGCTTGGAGGTTTGCCCACGTTCACCAGGATGTGGATCCCAAATCATAGCATGGAGAACAAAGGAAACTGCCAGAGATGGAGGGCAACCACTCATCTTATGGACCTTTATTGAACCAGAGCTGAGACTGAGAGAACAGAGGCCAAGAATTGTGCCAAGCAGGTAGTGGGGATCCAAGGGGGGGAGGTACCATGTGGGCCTGTTATTGCGACCAACTGGGACATTATTGGAGGGCCTTCTGGAGGAAAGGGCAAGGTGAGAAAGTTGTCTGAACTCTGAGATGTCCGAGCCAGAGAGGAACCAATAGAGTCAGAGCAAAATGATGCTGGCTTTGTGATTTGCAGGGCCATCTAAAGAGGGATTGTCCCTTGAGTGGGAATGCCTATGGGTTACCCGACAGGGCTGAGTGGAAGCCCCGAACTGAACCCTGGGAAAGGACAGACCCTGTTTATTGTTGGAAGGAACTATGGGGTCCACGGACATATAGACAAGATATGCCCCTATGGGCCAAACCCTCAGAGGGTTCAAATAGACAGCCCTAAGAGAGAATCAAAGTGCTGGGTTTGTCAGGAAGAGACCCATGTGAGGAAAACATGCCCTGGAAAGGCCAAGAGAGAGATTGAAAGCCAGAAGAAGAGGGCCCGTAAGAGAGAGAGTGAAGCCAGGGAGCAAGGAACTCAGACAAGCCTTGCAGGATACATTCTGGATAAGGTGTGCACCAATATGAAGGGGCTTGTGGAGAAGAATAAGGCCCTAGAGAAAGAAATAGAGACTTTGAAGGCAAGCAGAACAGCTGCAAAGCCAGAGAGTCAGGAGAAAGGAATAATGACCAATGTCTTAGGGGGAACAATAGAAAGGGTATTGAACCAAGGGTATTGGACTCTCCCTGGCAAAAGAGAACCAAGTCCTCCAAGAGGAGATAGAGGAATTAAAAGGAAAGCTGCAAGAGCAGGAAGATTACCAGTCTGAAGATGGGAAGGAGGATTCATCTTATGAGAATGAAGAGGAAGATTATAGTGAACTGCTAGCAGCCTTTGCAGTAGACGAGTGCCCCAAGGCAAATGAGACCCAGCTGGAGCAGAGACAGCTGAGTCCTGTAACTGGGAGGCTATCGGAGAGGATGCTGACTTGATGGGAGCAGAAGGATGCCTGATATGAGAAGATAAAGTGTGAGTCCTGTTGGCTAGCCATTGGACTGTGTTTGGCTAGGCTAAATGTATGATGGATTTTATGGTTGTGGAGACTGACCAGAGGTCTGGTGCCTGGCCGAAAGGATGTATATATAAATAAACTGGAAGCTGACTCTCCAAAGTGACTTCTTGATGACACTTGGGCACTAGTCCTGCACACTCAACCCATGGTCAAGTGGACCCCTGCTACAGGCTGCTACCCCCAAATGAAACTTACCCTACAGAGGGGGCGGGCATCTGGAAGGTGCTTTAGAAAGGGAAGCTACCTCAAGTGGAACTTGCTCACGGTGGAACCAGCCAAGCCAGGCCTGTCCTGGAGAGGCCTAGTTACTAATGGAGACCCGTAGGCACCAACTCCACCCCACTGTCAAGGAGTCACTGAAGCATGCTGAAAGCAACAGTGTGGCCAAAGCCACCCCCTACCAAGAAGAGGGAACAGTTCAGGAAAGTTGGGTTGGGATGCAGCTCTAAAGACAGCTGGACAGCTCCGCTCCTATCTGATCCCAAGGCTCGTCATCCAGAAGTGAGTGGTTTTGATGCCTGAAATATCAGCATCCTCAGCTCTGACCCATCCTGTGTTCATCTGCTTTGTTTCAGCTATCTGCTTCCATGGCACTCACCCTTTGGCATGACCTCCAGGGGTGCTTCCTTGGCAAACTCCTTCATGCCCACCTAGAGATGCCAGGTTGTTGCTTATCAGAGGCTCCACAAGCATTTATTTCGGTGGTCTCAGGTGTGAAGAAGTTCTAGCAGGATGGTGCATCTATCAACACACAGCACCTCGAAGAAACAAGATGGAGGCTAATGTGGCTGCATAAACTGATTTCTATATTGACTGAAGATCAATAGTCCACACACAAGAACTGGAACCATGAAAACAAACAGCTCAGTGAAACAGCTCCATATCAACAGACAATCCCATACCAGGAATGAGTTAATAATGTGAACAGCTCAATATTGTTTCTTTCGCTGCCTTCAATCTTCTTTCCCTTTTTCACTTGCTGCCTTTCTACTTGCCACCTCAACAAAAACCCACACCTCTGATCAAGCCAACCTGTTTAGCTAACCCCAAACCATGCCCCTTACACACATGACCCTCTCATTCTTTACAGCAGAAGATCATATGTTGGAGAATGGTCTGACTGAGCAATCCACATCACCTGAGTATCCCCAATTCTGTTTGTTATAAAGTCCTGTGAGGACTCATTTATTTTTATTAAATTTATTTTCTGCCCCCTCCTGCCACAGCAGCTCGGGGTGACTCACAGCATCTTAAAAACAATATGCTACAACTAAAAACATTAAAAAACAGCAACAAAACCCACAACAAAGCATAAAAAAACCACATCCATACCACACCCAACCCCCACCCATCACCCTCACCAAAAGCTTAGCACAACAGCCAGGTTTTACATTGTCTTTGGAAAGAGGAGAGATCCAGGGACAGGCAGACCTTTGTCGGGAGGGAGTTCCACAGCCGCAGTGCAGCCACTGAGAACAACTTGAGAATATATGTTGATTAGGCAGTTCAAGATACCTAACCACTTCCCCACATAGATGTAGGTGTGGGCCCCAGCTCTACCCAGGAACCAGCAAGGAAGAGGTTAATTCATGTTACAGTGGAATCCAAAGACAGAAAGTTCTCCCACCCTTGTGAGGAGTTTAGTAGAGGAACACACCTGGAACCAAAAATGTATTTGAATTTATTGTTATAATCATTTATAATAATTTATAATTTATTTGTTCTACATGTGCATAAATAATGAATGACATCAAATGTTTACTGACCAATTACAGGTGTTATCTGTAAACTGCGTTACCTGTAACAAGATCTGTATGTGACCAACTTTGTTATCTTTCTGGTTCTAACCTGTACGAGGTGAGTCTGTGATTTCACTCCATTTGTGTATTACCCTATATAATATCTGGGTCTGAGATTCTTCCTCAGACTCCTTCCCCTGTGAGTTACCAAGTCTCCTAAGGTTCCTATCAGTACCGTGGCTGATACTGGACCTTGGACAATAAACTAGAGTGTTGTTTGGCAGCATATCCTTTGTGTCAATGCCTCCCTTTAAGAAGGCAGGGTGTCAATGGTCTCAAAATTGCAGTCGTCCATCCTCTGCTCTAGAAACCATCTCTTGAAGTTGACTCCCCTGCCAGCTATCACCCAGTTTCTAATCTCCCCTTTTTAGAGAAGATTATTGAACAGGTGGTCACCTCGCAGCTTCAGGTGCATCTGGATGCTAACACATTCCTGGATCCATGTCATAAGAACATAAGAAGTGCCATACTGCATCAGACCCATAGTCCATCAAAACCAGCACCTGTCTCCAACAGTGGCCAATCTCAGTCACTTGGAAGAAATACCCAACAGATCACAATGGGGTGTTCTTGTGGGTGTCCCCTTGTTTTCCAATTGAGAAAGGGCAAACAACAATTCCCTATTTACTTTCTCCATGCCACTCATGATTTTATAAACTTCTATCATATCCCCCCTTAATTGCCTCTTCTCCAAGCTAAACAGCTGTAACCTGTTGAGCTTCTACTCATATGGAAGTTGGTCCATCCCTTCTATCATCCTATCTTTTTCCAATTCTTTCTTGAGATGGGGCAACCAGAACTGCACACAATATTCAAGATGGGGTCGTAACAAAGATTTATACAGAAGCATGCCAGTAAGGATTTCATCCTGCGTATGGCACCAAGACTGTGTTTGTGGCCTTGGTTGTTGATCTCTGCTTGGGAATCGACAAGGGCAATTGTATCCTGTTGATTTTGTTAGATCTTTCAGTGACCTTTAATACAGTTGATTATGGGGTGTTGCTGACATGGCTGCACAACCTGGCAGTGGTTTGCGGAACTGCTCTTGAGTAGTTCTGATCATTCCTGTCAGGGAGGTCCCAGAGGGTGGTGATGGGCAGTGGCTCATCGGTCCCTCAAAAACTCCCCTTTGTGATCCCACAAGGTTCTATCTCATCTCCTCTCCTGTTCAATATATATCTGAAGCTACTGAGTGTAGATCGTACAGACATTTGGAATGAAATGCCATCGGTATGCTGACGACACCCAACTCTGTCTCTCTTTTTCATCCAACCCAGGCCCTGCAATCTCAGTGCTCACCCAGTGCCTGGCTGCTTTCAGGGATTGGATGCAGGTGAGTCGATTTAAGGCTGAATCCAGACAAGACTGAGGTGATGTTGGTTGGCCAACCTTGTGACCTGGGGGATGTTGGGACTCCTGCCACTGATGAGGTCACTGATGCAGCCTCTCTTAATCACACAGGTTCACAGTCTTAGGTTGCTCTTGGATCCATTGCTGCATGTGAATTGTCAGGTTGCAGCTGTGGCCAGGACGGTCTTTCACCAACTCCACCTGTTGAGAAGACTGATTGTTTTTTAAATCAGGTTCAAACCTGGACACTGTCATCCATGCCTTCATAAACTTGAGACTAGACTACTACAATGCACTCTACATGGGGCTGCCCTTGGTGACTGTTCAGAAGCTTCAGTTAGTGCAGAAGACAGCAGCGCACCTTCTGTTGGGGATGGATCACTGGGAGCACATTACACAGGTGCTCCTGTGTTCCAGTCTGCACTGCGTGCCAATAGCTTTCCGGACACGATTCAAGGTGCTGTTTTTGATCTATGAAGCCCTAAACGGCTTGGGCCCCAAGTATCTGAAAGACCACCTTCTTCCCCATGTTCCATTACAGCTTCTGAGGTTAGCCAGGTACCATCTCCCTGTCAAGCATCTAAGACAAGGGCATGCAGAGAGGTGTTCTTGGTGGCTGCCCCACAATTATGGAAGTTCCTCCCCTTGGAGGTTCTTCTAAGGGTGATTTCAGACGTTACGAGATCACAGTCAACCACACACAACCCCGCGGCAGGACCAAAGGGCCCTGAATGTCTGTTCGGCAGGCACCAGATGTTCACCACAGTCAATCCCCAGCAGAGGACAAAATTAACCACCCTTCCGGAGCTCCAGCCCAGACCATCTCTGAAAGGGTGGCCAAAGCAATTCCCACTGGGAAACAACAAAATGTAACGTCGGAACAGCAACCACCAACCGGAATCAACAAAAATGATTCCCAGCTGGGGACAAAGCATGCAGCGTCACTGCCAGGCAACAAGAAACAACACAGGCCAGGGAGGGAGATTTAAAGGGCACACAGAAGCAGGGGGACGTGGCGGGATGGAGCGAGGCAGAAGGGAGAGGAGAGCGGAGGGTGAGCAAGCAAGGGGGGGGAGGAGGAGGAGGAGAAGGTGGTGGTGGAGGTGGTCGTGCTGCACATGGAGGCGGTGGAAGGGCAGCAGCAGCAGCCGGGACAGACTGCCCCGGAGATGACAACCGGCCGGGGGGAGGAGGCACCCCAGAAACAGGTAAGGGGAGCGAGGGGGGGCCCAGCAGCACAGGGGCACCAAGGGTGGGGCATCAGGAGGGGGGAAAGGGGGAGGACCAGGGGGATGAGGCGACCCAGCATCCAACCGCCCCCCCCTTACAACCCACAGACATGGAAACGGGCCCAGGAGCCCAAGCCCCAGCCCCCAGAGGAGACGGGCAGAGGGCATGTGGAGGAGGACCAGGACAGCCCACACGGGAGACGGCCGTACCACTGAGCGGGACAAGGAAACCCAGGACTTCATCAGGATCTGGGGGACCTTGGAGCACCAGCTGGAGTTAGCCGTGAACCAGCAGAATAAGCATGTGTTCCAGGAGATCGTGCAGGACATGAAGGTGGTGAAGCACTGCAGGACAGTGGCCCAGTGCTGCTCCAAGGTCAAGGAGCTCAAGAGAGGGTACAAGGCCATTAAGGACAACAATCGGCGGTCCGGACACGGAGCCCGGACCACCCCCTACTATGACTCCCTGGACCGCATCCTTCACATGAAGGGATCCATTGTTGCCCCACACCTTGTGGGGAGCGCCGTGGTCCAGGGCAGAGAACAGGCTGAGGTACCCCCTCCGCTCGCCACCCCACAAGAAGGCACCGGCTCCAGGGGCCCCGCCCCCAAGAGGAATGCCCTGGGACCTTGGGGACCAACAGGCCCCCCTCACACCAGCCCTGAGAGCCCCCACCCAATGTCAGACACGAGGGGATCCGAGGCCACCACACAGGTCACACCCAGCCAGGGGACACAGGGGGATGGCAGCAACACAGAGGGCCCGGCATTGAAGGGATCAGACAACAACATCAAGAGTAAGCAAGCGGGTGGAAGGGGGGGTGGACCAGAGGGGATGGGCTGAGAGGGGAAGGGGGGCACACTGGCCACGGGGCCACCCCCAGCAACCCCGGACACCCCAGACCATGGAAAGGGGGCCGCCGGGGGACATGTGCCGCCTATCCCCACCTGAACCATCCCATATCTTCACAGGTCATGGCACTCCCTGGCACCCGGGACAGGCAGGCGAGAGGTGTGGCGGTGAGGAGCACCAGGAGCAGCCAGAGGTCCTAGGTGAGGCCTCTCAAGGAGTGGGAGGAGAGGGGACTAGGGGAGGCAGGTCAGGGGGACCCAGCCCGCGCGGTGCGGGGGAGAGGGGGCCTGGATGCAGGGGGATGCCGGGGCAGGGCACCTGCCAGCCACCCAAGGGGGGCAGGATCCCCCAGCTGCGGCACGGGATGGGGGCAGGAGACCGGGGCACCTAACCAACTCCTAACATGCACCCCAACAGGGCAACCCGCCGGGTCCCCAGCACAGCGGATGAGGGAGCACCGTGCACGGGTACGGTGCCGGAGGGAGGAGCAGGTGGAAGACATAGTCCGCACCACCACAGAGCAGGGCAAGCGGATGATCACGACCATCGACCACATGGAGACAGCCACCGAAAGGGCCAGCAACAAGCAGAGGCCAGGGACCAGAGGCTTCAGGCAGAGGTGCACCTCAAATGGAGGCGGGAGCACAGCAGGCTGGTGGAGGCATTTGGGCGGCTGGAGCAGGCCATTGACCAGATGGTGACTCCACCAAGATGGACCGTGTATGTGTCTATGAACTGTCCCCAGTGGTCGACAGCCGCTTGCAGCTGCAGGGAGTGGAACCCGTGGTGGTTGACGTATTCCACAGCCTCCCCATCAGATGGGCAGAGGATTTCAATGTGGGTGCCGTCCACAGGAACCCTCCAGCCGCAAAGCCGCCCATCACGGCCTCCTGGTCCACCAGCTGGATCGCTCGGTCCAGGAGCATGCCCTCCACCACCTCGCAGACGTCTCGCAGGATCCCCACGACGGTGCTCACCCCGACACCGAAGTGCTGCAAGATGGACTGGCAGGAGTCTGGTGTTGCAAGGGCCCAGACCCCGATGGCCACCCGCTGGACCATGGGAATGGGGGCCTGCATGGGGGTGTGCTGCCACTCCAGCCAGGGCATTAGCAGCTCCGTGAGTCACAGGAGGCTGCACCTGTTCATCTGAAAGTACGCTTTCCAGGCAGCCTCGTCCCACTGAGGCAGCGGCCTGGCCCATCACCCCTGTGCACCCCCCGTGACCCATACCCACTGGGCAATTGGCATAGCGAGCTGGGAAGCACGGACCTGCCCACATGCTCAGGGTCTAACTGATTCCCATATTTAGGGTTCGGAACAAATTTCCCTTGGGTCAGATTGGCAGTTGACTTGGAGGGTTTGGGGTTGGTTTTTTGCCTCACCTGTAGTGTGGGTGTGACTCGTTTGAGTCATCTGGATGTTTCTTCTAAGAGATTGTCCCTGTTATTCCATCATTGAGCTCTGGTTGGTCCTGATATCTACTTGTAACCAATTCTTGATAAAGGCTCTGTTTCAGGTTGAATAGATTTTTTTTTTGTATGTGTGTTCTGGCTGTAGTGGATTCTGCATCAGAGCGGGGGCTGGACTAGGTGACTTTTAAGATCCCCTTCAACTCTCTGACTCCGCCTGAGAGGAAAACTCAGTCAGCAGTGGCTGCGAAGAGACTATGCTAAGAATGACTTAATGGTAACCTACTGTCAGGTATTGGGGTATGGGATGGTGGGCTGCTGGGTGGGGGGCTAGGGGTAGGAAGAGAAAGGTGAGAGAGGGGAAGCAGGGCATTGACTCTCCAGGTAGTAGCCCCTTTGGGAAGACTGACCATAGCTCTGCCCCTGTGAATGACCAAGACACAGACAGGCAGGTGCTGGATCAGCTGATACCTATTGTCCCAGAAACCAGCACCGATCCACCTGTGCATTGTTCAGCTACATTGCGGGCATGGCTGGGGAAGGGGGAGGAGACTCCCTTATAAAAGACAGACCTGCTTAGCCTTGCTGGTGATCAGTTCTCTGTGAGACCAGTCCCCCGCCTTTCTCCTGTGTGGATTGCTGTTGTTGCTTTGTGCTGTGTGTTTGGTATTGCTTCCTTGAGTGTCTCTGTGTGTGTGTGTATGGGTGCTATTGTGTACGTGTTACTGAAGGTTTGTGTGTTCCCTTCCAGATTCACTACCTATTCCTGTGATCCTGAGCGAAGTCCTATCCCCTCCTTTGGCCTTCCCTCAGGGCCCTACCCCCACTTCCTAGACCTACCCCCCTTACCCTGCACTCTGCCAATTCCTTTCCCTTGTATGTGTGAAGGAGTGGAATCCTCCTTATCAGGACAAGACCACCAGTGCTCCATGATGAGTCCAGTCCTGCACTAGCTTTTGCTTGATATACAGACCTTAAGGGACTACTGAGAGCTTTCTTAGCTACAAGTGTGTTGACGACTCTGGTGTGGGTGAGTGTCCCCTTTTCACCCACCAAACCCTGACAGAATCACCAGCCCTTTTCACCCGCATTGTGTCCTTGTCTAGGATGGACGGTTTTGCAGATTTAGATGATTTGGCTCGTACAGTACAAGCCATGGCTCTTGAAATTAAGAATCAGGCTGCAGAAATAGCAGGTCTGAAAACGCAATTAGCCGCCCAGGCGGTGCAGGCACCAGTAGCACCTCATGTGCTTCCTGGATCCGCAGGAGCGGCACTTCCTGTGCCCCCTTTTTAGTCCACTAAACGCTAGTGGGCGAGGACCCAAAGGCATTAAGATAGATAAGTTTGGAAGGGATAGGAAGCAATTTCAAAGCTTTCTAGCCTTATGTGAGTTGACCTTTTCTATGCAACCCCAGACCTACCATAATGATAGACTTAAAGTCTCCTTTATCATTGGACATTTAGAAGGTATAGCCTTAACCTGGGCTACTCCTATGCTCACGAGTCGTGACACCATGTTTGCCAATTACGATGAGTTTGTTAAGCAGTTTAAAATTTTGTTTGATCACCCCCATAGAGTCAGGGATGCTGATGCCACTATCCTTTCCTTACGTCAGAGGAAAGGGAGTTTGTTGGAATATGTTACGAATTTTGAGCAATTAGCCATAGAACTGGCTTGGTCTGACTCAGTATTGAGGGTTTTGTTTCAAAAAGGACTTAATGAGGAATTGAAGGATGAGTTAACTCATTCAGATATTCCCCCAACTTGGGCTGACTTAGTAACCCTGACCATTCAGATGGATGAACGTCTATCTGAACCTAAGAAAGAGAGACGACAAGAGGGGAATCGAGGGTTATCGTTTAGAGCTGGATCAGGGGGTTGGAAGGTGGAAAGGGGATGAGAGTGAACCTATGCAGGTAGGTGCCTCTAGAGGCCCCTTGTCTAAAGCCGAAAAAGAGCAATGATGAGTTAACCGCCTGTGCTTCTATTGTGGTAAGGCGGGCCATTTTGCCAAAGATTGTCCCGTGGTCCCCACCCCTAGACAGGAGTTGGGAAACACCAAATCCCGGGAATTACCGGGGTCATCCCAGGATTAATCAAACCACTCACAAACCCTGACTGCTTGCAGATCCCTATCACCTTGAAAAAAGACACAGATTCCTCCTGTGTGACATGGGCCCTCTTAGATCCAGGGGCATCAGGTAATTTTGTCAATCGAAACTTTGCTATAAAGCATCAACTCCCTCTTGTTGAAAGGCCAGAAGCCGAGGCCATGTATACTATAGATGGGTCCCTTCTTATGTCAGGCCCCTTACAGGAACAGACCTCTCCCCTATGGGGAACGGTGGGGCAACATCAGGAAGTATTACAATTGGGTAGGAACCAAAAGCCCCTGGGTTTTCTCCAAGTCTGCCCAGTTCCCCAAGGCCCCTGGCAGCGTGTGGGGGTAGACTTTATTGTTGAACTACCCCCTTCGCAAGATTTCAACACCATTCTCGTGGTGGTAGACCATTTTACTAAATTGGGGCATTTTACTCCCTGTCAAGGATTGCCCACAGCGCAACAGTAATGCTATTGGTACAAAATGTGGTAAAACTGCATGGCTTACCGCAGGAAATTGTCTCAGACAGGGGAACTCAATTTACTGCTAAATTTTGGAAGGACATTTTTGCCCTCCTTAAGGTGAAATTACAACCCACTACGGCTTATCACCCTCACAGTAATGGGCAAGTTGAACGTGTGAATCAAGCAGTGGAATAATATCTTCACATATACACTAACTTTGTGCAAGATGATTGGATGAAATATCTTGCTGTAGCGGAAATTATGTATAACAATGCCCCCAATGCCTCCTTAGGGAATTCTCCCTTCTATGTCACTTATGGCTTCCATCCTTGATTGTGCTTCCCAGATCTCCCTTCCTGTACAGTGCCCGCAGATGGTGCCTTGGCCCAGGAGCTGATGTCCATCCATCGTCAGATGCATCAATTCCTTACGGAAGCTCGATGTCAATATAAAAAGTACGCCAATCAACATCATCGCCCCCCCCCCCATACAGATAGGGAATCTGGTCTGGGTGAACCGTTGCCATTACACATCACTCCGACCTTCACGGAAATTGGATGATAAATACATGGGGCCTTTTCCTGTCGTATGGAAAATCAACAATGCGACCTACACCCTTCAACTTCCTGCTCATATGAAAATCCATCTGACTTTTCACGTTCCCCTATTGAAGTCTTATGAACCGCCCTTGTTTTCAGCTCAGGCCCCTCCATCACCAACAATGACTGTGGTCGCAGAACCAGAATACGAGGTACACGTTATCCTGAACTCACGCCTCTATAGAGGCAAGTTGCAATACCTTGTGGACTGGGAGGGCTTTGGCCCTGCGGAGCAGTCCTGGGAACCAACAGTGAATGTACACGCCCCGTTCGTCGCTTCCACTGCCTCTTCCTGTACAAGCCTGGCCCGTCGTTGTCCCTTTTGCGAGAGGGTACTGTCAGATATTGGGGTATGGGATGGTGGGCTGCTGGACAGGGGGCTAGGGGTAGGAAGAGAGGTGAGGGAGGAGCAGCAGGGCATTGACTCTCCAGGTAGTAGCCCCTTTGGGAAGACTGACCATAGCTCTGCCCCTGTGAATGACCAAGACACAGACAGGCAGGTGCTGGATCAGCTGATACCTATTGTCCCAGAAACCAGCACCGATCCACCTGTGCATTGTTCAGCTACATTGCGGGCACAGCTGGGGAAGGGGAGGAGACTCCCTTATAAAAGACAGTCAGACCTGCTTAGTCTTGCTGGTGATCAGTTCTCTGTGAGACCAGTCCCCCTCCTTTCTCCTGTGTGGATTGCTGTTGTTGCTTTGTGCTGTGGGTTTGGTATTGCTTCCTTGAGTGTTTCTCTGTGTGTGTGGGTGCTATTGTGTACGTGTTACTGAAAGTTTGTGTTCCCTCCCGAATTCACTACCTATTCCTGTGATCCTGAGCGAAGTCCTATCCCCTCCCTTGGCCTTCCCTCGGGACCCTACCCCCACTTCCTAGACCTATCCCCTTACCCTGCACTCTGCCAATTCCTTTCCCCTGTATGCATGAAGGAGTGGAGTCCTCCTTATCAGGGCGAGACCACCAGTGCTCTATGATGAGTCCGGTCCAGCACTAGTTTTTGCTTGATATACAGACCTTAAAGGACTTCTGAGAGCTTTCTTAGCTACAAGTGTGTTTGAGGAATCTGATGTGGGTGAGTGTCCCCTTTTCTTCCCACCAAACCCTGACACTTACTGAATTAAGAATGATTCAGTTTAACTAGAATTGCATTGTTAACCTTCTGTTTTTTTCTGTAAGCAACTGTAGCTCTGAACTAATCTTATTTACTTTAACTTGAATTTGATTTATTTTATAAAGTTTCCTTTTACTCTAAAGTTGGTGTGTGTTCATTTGCTGACACTGGATACAGAATTCTGGAGCGTTCCCCGAGTAGGTACAGAAGTAACCCTAACCCAGCACATTTTTGACAGTTGGGGATGTTCCTACATTAGATGGCTAAAAGCTTGCACTTGCACTTGCAATCTGGACTGAACTGTTTGGATTCACACATCCTCCTGCAAGAGTTGGCAGAGAGCCTCTGGGCTGTAAGAACAAGAGGCTTCCTTCTTTTCCTCAGGCCTCCCTAGCTGGGCACATTTCCCCCTGCAGCCAGGTAGCCAGCTATGAGGCAGAACCCTTCATGACTCCTGCCTCTCTGATTGTCTCCTTACTTCCCAGTCAGCCACCCCTGCTACGGAGCTCCAGGCTCAGCCTTTCAGTTCCTGGGCTGACTCAGCCATACTCAGCCCAGCTGGCCCTACTCAGCAGGCATGTGTGTTTTGTTTATGTTTTCTGTTTAACTCAAACAAATTTTTATGATTTTGTTTAAGGTAAACATGAACAGAATAAAAAACCAATGACACTTTGTCTAAATTTCATTTTTTCACCTGACGGTGCCTGCTGCAGTGAGGATGTCAGGAAAAATAGTGTATCAATTCTAGCCAGGGGAAAGGAAGGGAATGGGAGAGCATGACTGTCATCTCTGCTGTCCAGTTGGGACTGCTAAGACATCAGGGGGTTGTACTGCTAAAGCCTTATAATTGTTGTACTGGTGTTCATATAAAGACACTATGTCCAAAGATTGCAACTTCATATATGGTATCCTCATGCCCATAGAAAGAGAGATTGGCAAACAGAGCTATATTGCCCA
Source organism: Sphenodon punctatus (assembly GCA_003113815.1). Lineage (NCBI taxonomy): Eukaryota > Metazoa > Chordata > Lepidosauria > Sphenodontia > Sphenodontidae > Sphenodon > Sphenodon punctatus. The sequence goes on from QEPC01000553.1 coordinate 491,886, forward strand.
CTCTATGCTGAAAATGATCTCGCTTCTTAAGATCCTTTGTTTCTCCAAAAGGAGTTCTCTTCTTAAATAACCATAAGGCCCTTTGCTAACTGGGTCTACAAACTACAAACTAAGAAACTGCAAACTAACTGGGTCTATGAACTACAGCTGTCTTAATCTGCACCAGGGGTGAAACTAGTCTGTGGCAGTCACTGAACATCGTGGGAAAGGGCAAATGCCACCTCTCAACTCAGTTCCTGAACTAGGAAAGAACACAAGTAGCTGTTAACACTCTATCCATTGCATTAAACATGCCTCTGTATAAAAAATTACAAAGCTGGCACCATTTTAGATTTCCTTAAATTGTCAGACACGATTTATCCATAATTATCTTCAGTGTTCACTGAAGCCTAGAGTCCTCCTTTGTTCATTAACTGTGAATCATTGGGTATTTTCAGACATTACAAGATCATGCTCAACCACAGTCAATACCCTGTGGTGGGGAATGGTCCCGTAACGTCTGTTGGGGAACTGGATGTTCCCCCCCAGATGTTTGCCATGGTCAATCGCGGCGGGGAATCAGATTCACCACGTGATTGGCTGGACCAGCGGGGCTGGTGCTGATCGCGTGGTGAATGCGATTCCCCGCCATGATGAAGGGGCCCGTCTTGTCTGGATGGAAACTACGGTCCGGAATCCCCAG
>QEPC01000553.1:497434-518243 GCA_003113815.1 Sphenodon punctatus
GGGTGGGGGGAGGTTGGGGATCCGTGCGGGGTGGTAGTGAAGGTCTGGGTTAGGTGCAGGTGGGGGGAGGTCGGGGATCAGTGCAGGGGGCGGGTGAAGGTTCTAAGGCTTTGGCGAGGGTGGGGCTGGGGTTGTGGGACTCTCCTGAGGTCAAGCTCACCATGAAATGGGGGGGGCTGCAGGGAGGTCTGTGTCCTGCCCTCCCCACTCACCCCCTGCTCCCTTTCAATGCGTTCATGGGTCAGCAGGTCCCTGCAGAGGGACATTGTGCCCCAACCCCTGGTAGCAAGGCAGGACAGCAGCTGCTCTACTGAGCATGTGCAAGCCAAGAGAATCGTTCTGTGTTTTGCCGGTGAGCAGCTGCTGTATGCGAACCAGCATAACTGATATTTTGATCATAATATCTCGGTTTTGGCTGCATGAATCAGTATAATATTTTTGAAGCACTTGTTATTGATCTCATTCTCGAAGCCTGTGAAGTTTGGGGGCTCAACTCATCCAGGGGGAGGAGATATTGATGATTCAAATACATGAGGCTGGTGTGAATTTTGACCACAAGAAATTAACATTTAAGCAGGTATAACATTTTATTTTCCTAATGGATCTTTTTCACACTTTGTGGATATGATGGTCCTCACAACTTACAGCCATGGTTAAATTTTCAGAAATGTAGGTCAAGCAGTTTCCGCAAAATCGGGACTTCAGCAGTCCCCTGTTTATAGTGAACAGTGGCTGTACATTTAAGTATTCAGGCAGCTGCTGCTGCCTGAAAAAACAGCAGGCAGGACCCTAGTAAGTCATTAACAAGCAGATGACTAATATTAAATTCCAATGTAGACTTAACTGAAATCTTACATATTGATATAGGGATGTATCTAGCAGTAGTTGGAGTCTCATCTACTATGACATCATCAGCTTAAGAATGGATCAGAAACAGAGCAAGTGATTGCATGTGTTGTAGCTCAGTCATCAGAAGCGTAGGGTCTTAATGACGGAAAGTGTGTTAGACAAGCGTCTCCACACCCACTGCCCACCCATCCTGCATGTTGCAGGGCTGCATAGGACACCAAAGCGGCCCTGCAACATGCACGATGGGTGGGTGTTGGTTGGGGAGACACTCGTCTAAAAACACCCTGAGTGATTTTCAATCCAAAGGAAACCAACTCCCGCTAGCAAAGAATCTTCCTATTCTTTTGATCCTTATTAGTTTAGGAATTGGTGTGGCTAGATTGTGAGGTCCACAGAGAATTGCCACCTTTTTCCTGAGGAGTTAACCCAAAAAGATGCAGGGTCATGCTAGAAGGGGCAGGGCAAGGGGGACTCTCTCACTCTATTTCCAACATTTATTTATTTATTTAAATTTATACCCCACCCTTCCCTGAAGGCTCAGTGTGGCTTACAATAATTATAAAAAACACAAAATATAATAATTGTTTTAAAAATCTCAGGAAAAGGCCTTACAAAAAGCCCACCCTTGGCCAGAAACCCACCCACCTCAACCCTTATCTCTGACTGCCGAATGCTTTGCTTTAGGTGGAGCAGGGAGCAGCTGGGGAAGTCACGCACAGACGCTGGGCAGCTAGAGAGGCACGCAGTGGCCGGGGCGGGCGGCTGAGACATGCGCAGTAAGTAACTATTGAAATTGACTAGCCTAGTCAGTTTCAATACTGCACAGTCTGCCGGCAATCCTTCAGGGAAAAGATTCGGGGCTCTAGCCCAGTCAGCCTACCCCTAGCGATGCCTCTGACCAGAACTGCACACAATACTCAAGGTGCGGTTGCACCATCAATTTATATAGGGGCATTATGATATTTTCAGTTTTATTCTCTGTCCCTTTCCGAATAATTCCTAACATTCCGTTTGCTTTTTTGACAGCCGCTGCACATGGAGCTGAGGATTTCAATGTATCATCCACAATTACTCCAAAGGTCCTTTTCCTGAGTGGTTACTCCTAATTTAGAACCCAGCATTGTGTACACATAGTTTGATTTATTTTTCCCTATGTGCATCAGTTTGCACTTGTCCACATTAAATTTCATCTGCCATTTTGATGCCCAATCACCTAGTCTCACACGATCCTCTTGCAATTCTTCACAGTCTGCTCATGTTTTAACTACCTTGAATAACTTTGCATCAGCTGCAAATTTCATCACCTCACCCTTTACTCCTTTTTCCAGATCAGAGATGAAGATATTAAATACCACCAGACCCAGTACAGAACCCTGCAACACTCCACTATTTACTTCTCTCCATTGTGAAAACTGACCATTGAGTCCTACCCTTTGTTTCCTAGCCTTTAACCAGTTACCAATCCACAATAGGACACAGCGTCTTATTCCATGACTACTTAGTTTCCTCAAGAATCTCTCATGAGGGACCTTATCAAACGCCTTCTGAAAATCCAGATACACTATATCAGCTAGCTCACCCTTATCCACATGCTTGTTTGCTCACTCAAAAAACTCCAGTAGATTAGTGACGCATGACTTCCCTTTGCTAAGTCCATGTTGACTTTCCCCCATTGTGGTTCCCCTTAATGTAATGTGTCCTCCCTTTTTACCTTCCCTGCTTAAATTGGTTTAAATTAATTTTATATTGTTTTTATATTTAAAGGCATGGAAGTTCTATAAAAATAAAATTATTATCCAATCTTTTTTTAAACCCAGCTATGCTACTGGCCTTAGCCCCATCCTCTGGCAACTAGTTCCACAAGTTAATTGTGCATTGAGTTAAAAAATACTTACTTTTTGTTGTTTTTAAATCTGCTACCAGTTAGTTTCATGGAGTGTCTCCCAGTTTAGTACTATTTTAGAGAGTAAATAACTCTCTATTTACTTGTTCCACACTGTTCATGATGTTATAGACTTCTATCATATCACCTCTTGGTCATCTCTTCTCCAAGCTACACAGCCCTAATCTATCACACCTCTCCTGGCAAGGAAATCATTCCATACCTTTGGTCATTTTTGTTGCCCTTCTGTACCTTTTCCAGTTCGAGAAAGAAAAGAATGGGATCATGCTGCCTTTTGCCTTACTGGGCTTGAGTTCCCTTCTCCCTGCACACGAGAACAAGGAGAAGAGAGGGAGATGGGGAATGTGGTTGTACAGGGGGCTGGACCCAAGGTAGTAGTCATAATAGGGACAGGCAGTGCAGCTGCAACAGGACCCACAAGGCCCCTTGAGGGCTCATGACCCTGATGCAGCTGCATCCCTCCTGCCAGTGGAAGGGAGGTAGAGGGAATCCATTCCACACTCTGCACCAGGACCCATTCTTATGTAGCTACACACCTGGTCCAGCCCCTGAGTGTGTCTATGGCCAAAAGGGGGGGGGGGGGGAGTAGACCTCCACAGCTCAAGTTGTGCCCCCTTGCTAAAAAGAGGGGGTTTCTGTTGAACAGGAAAGGAAAATCTGAGCAGATTAATAATCAGGGACACTTTGGTAAAGAAGGTACTCTGAGAAGGAGAGAGGAGACAGTAGCAGCAGATGACAATATTTGCAGGAGGCTAATTTTTTTCCAGCTGTGGGCTCTCTCGTGTTAACCGTTTCCAACTATTGACTTGCACCAGGAGGGTGGTGTTGAGATCTGTGTCCTTATTCCCCCCAGTATTGCCCTCTTTGCTACATTCCCATTTGCAGCCAAAATGCAGGCTCTGCAGCTGAAGTAGAGCCATTCCCCACTCCAGCCCCCCTAACCTTCCACTACTTGCTCTGAGGAATGAGCTCCCTTCTAAAGGGAGTGCACAAACCCCAGAAGAAGGCAAGTGAGGGATTACAAAGCGCATTGCCCAATGAAGGGGAAGCATCAGCCTTGAGGCTCCTGTCACAATGGCCTGCAAACAACTTGGGGGGGGGGGGCTACATGGCCAGAATTCCCCATCCCTGTGCTAAGTGGGAATCTTAATCTCAACACCTTTTGCTTAGGAAGGGGTTTAAAGGAGGCCTTCAGAGGCGAGTTGCCTCCCCCTCTCCAAACAGGAGCCCCAAAAGTGGCAGAGAGAGTGTCATGGGTTTGGGGGTCTGCTACCCCACTTTTCTGGGTTGGGTGACTCAGTTTCCCTCACTTACAGTCCACCTGAACCAGTTCTCTCTCTGGATGATTCAGTTCTGCAAAGGGGCAATACTGTTGTCTCCCAAACTCCCAGAACCTCCTGTTTACACACACTCTCTCTCTGGGTTCGCATGTGCTTGAGGGCACAAGTACTCAGATTGTGTCCCCAATGCTAGACAACAGACACTTCTTTGTAAATAAGAAAGTTTATTGATTACATAAGCAAAGATATTTTGAACACAGAGTGGCTAATAAAGTAAACAAAATAACGCATTCCTAATCTGTACTGTGTGCATCCCTAGTTAAAGTCTTACCCTATAAAAGTCCCTTTCTCAGCCAGTGATGTAAGGCGGCTGGGTGCCAGTCTTAAGTTGGTTAGAATCAAAGTTCTTCTCTCACCACATGTCTTCCAGTAGACTGGCAGGCTGTTGCCCTCCCCACAGCTGTGATCCGTGACTCTGCGAGTCAGAGGTTGAATGAGTTCCAAGTGTCTCTTTGATAGCAAAGATGTTCCCTTAAATACCTTTGCAATCTCTTTGTTTCCATTTTCCCACCTGGAGAAGCCTAGAGAATACCGTGGTTACAAGCATGTAGGCAAACAGGAAGACATGCAGGTTCATTTGCAACTCCATGGGGCTACTGTCTAGTGTCTGCAGTGAGTACACATCCAGCAGATCTTTGTCTCTCTCCCTTGCATTAATAGAGTTTCCAGCTCTTAGTTTTACATTACATGATTACATGAAGTGAGTTTCCAGTTCTCAGCTTTAACATTCCATACGTGTTTAACCTTTAGTTTTACATATTTGTTAGACCTGTAGTACAGTATCTCTTTGTGACACAGAGGACCTTCCTCAAGGGTACCAAGTAAGAAGATTAGACCAAAGCCTTATCCCAAGCTCTAGAGAAGGCTCCAAGTCCATTCTCCCTCTTCACTACCCCAGCAGCAGAGAGAAGAGCCAGTCTGCGGATCCTCTCCCTGCTCACGGTCCAACCCCCCAGTGGCTCTTCCACATAGTTGTTGTCACCTACAGACATGACAACAACTACATGAAAGGGCGAACATAGCCACACTCAGGACGGGCTCCGCATTGCCGAGTTTATGCCATGGGAGGTCAGTGCAGAGTCACCACATAGCAGTTCCCACCAGCAAAAACCTGTCCCCTAACAAATGTGACACTACCCACTTTTGAGTAGTTACTCTCACATTTGTTTACACCCAGAGAAACCTCCATTACACACAACCTATGAGTAACTAGCTATCTTTTAGCTATTGCTTTTGCAAGCTTCCTGTCAGTAATCTGTGACCTGGTGTTGGTCAGCAGTTTTCACGAAATTACCTATTCAAAGGCCTTCGGCAATCTCAATAACATCACTCTTGGAACCCTCTCAGTCTAGACTAGTAAACCCAGGGCTGCAACATATAGCCACACTCAGGGCGGGCACTGCACTTTGAATGCTGTTATCAGGGAACGGTCATGGGGAAGGAGTCCAAGGATTCTTAGGAAAAGGGATACCCCTTAGAGTCAGCAGCAGCAGCAGCAGCAGCAGCTGCTAGCCTTCACGACCAATGATCATCACTGGGGTGCAAGGAAAGTTCCAGCAAGAGGGCAACAGTATATAACCCGAACTTGAGGCCAGGTCAGAAGGAACGCAAGGGGGAATTCCCAAGGAACAATGCAAGGGGGAACCAGGGAACAAAGGAACTGACAGCAAGGATGGAAATGAAATTACATGGATCTTAAGAGAGGGAAGGCTCCTGAGATCAATAGGGTGCAGTATAAGAGAAAGTCAAATATCAAGGAATAATACCGTGAAACACCAGAGGCTAGTTTAGCATACAGGTAGGGCTACAAGAGACAAAATGAAGAATCAGGCACTAAGAGGAACCAGGTCTACTCATGAGTGAGGAAAGGGTTGCAGGAGACAAAGGGGAGAAGCAGGCAGCTGAAGGGACTAGGTTACTTATGAGTAGAGAGAAGAGGAGCTACACAGGAGCACATGGATATGCCCCAGGAGGCTGAAGCAGGGGCACCAACAGCCCAGCCATATCCCCAAGAGCCCAGAGGGTGGGGGTTCCAGGCCAAAGTCTGACACATGCCATCTAACTTGGTTTCATCCATCTGGAAAGGACCTTGAGGAAATTGTTCCACAATCCTTCACAGAAAAATGCTACATGAAGGAAAAGGAAGGAAAGACTGGAACCTTTGCCTCAGCATCCCAAATCTGGTTTGGGATTTGGTGAACCCAGCACAGAATCGTAGGGTGTTTTCAGACAAGACAATGCCTACCCACTATACATGTTACAGGGCACCCATAGGGCAACATTGCGGCCCTGCAACATGTATAGTGGGTGGAGAGTGTCTTGTCTGAAAATGCTCATAGAGTTGGAATGGACCTTGGGGGTCGTCCAGTCCAAGCCCCTGCTTGGATGCAGGATGACTACAGCTACAACATCCTCAAAAGATGGCATCCAGCATGTTTTTGGAAACCTCCAGCAAATGAGCGCCTATAGCCTCTCTAGGCAATTTGTTCCACTGCCAAACAGCCCTTAGTGTTAGGAAGTTTTTCCTGGTACTTAACTGAAATTTACCTGGTACTTAACTGTAATTTGAGCCTATTATTTCTTGCAAACAACCTGGTGGGTTGGTTGCTGATTTTATGTCTCAGAATCTGCAGTCGTTTTAAATCAGTGGGCAGTAGTTGGATGTTACCAGAATGTAACAATAAATATTTACAAATCCTTCCTGTGTTAAAATTGTTGATGCCATCCTGGGCACATAGGGTGAAAACAGACATGACGCTAACCACCTTTGGTGATTATTTATGCATGTTGCAGGGCTGTATTGGTGCCCTATGCAGCCCTGCAACATGCTTAAATAACCACCAAGGGTGGTTAAAGGGTGGTTAGCGTCATGTCTGTTTTCACCCATAGTCGGTTAAACAGATTTATGCTGCTGTTTGCTTGCAGCTACCTGATAATCTCCTTCCACCAGCTGTTGCCCAAATAATATGCCTTGGTGCAGCACACCTGGTTGTGGGCTGGCAAAGGGCTGGTAGCCCCAGAATAGAAACTGCTGGAACTATGTGGGCACAGCTTTGTTCCAAAAGAGAGCTCAACTGTGAAAACACACACTTACCCATCCCTTTCCTTGTGAAAGAACCCATTTAGTCCCCATAACTCCCAATTTTAGATTCACCATCTTAGTAAGAGTTAAAGCAAACTGCAGGCTCAGTTTGGTTCCCCTGGCATTTCCCAACAATTTCAGTCTAAGCTGCAGTGGCATATCGACCATGGCGCAGGGGGCATAGCTGATCCTGGGCCTCATACTGTGGGGGTCCCTTGCACATGTCCTGAGCGCTGTGCTGCTGCTAGGAAATTTTCAGTGTGAGAAGAGGAGGGAGAAGGAGCAGGACCAGCACTCAACCCCCAGCCCCCGAAAAACTTCCTAGTGGTGCTCAGGCCACTTGCAAAGGGGCCTACCAGGAAGGAAGCTTTCAGAGTGGGTGGAGGTGGAGCACTGGCCTCACTCAACCCACTCTGGGTGGGCCTGCTGGGAGCCATGTTGGGGGGCAGGGGGGATGCAGGCCAGAAACCCCCTTGGGATGGCGACTTCTGCCAATCAAAAGGCATGGGGTCTGCCTGAGACCCACTGTAGGCTGCCCACTCCAGAGACTTGCAGTGGTAGCCTGCAGCAGGGCCTGTGGCGGCTACCCCCACTTGCAGTAGCAAAGGCAACCTGTAACAGGTCTTGGCCATCCTCCTCAAGCAGTGGCAGTGGCCACAGCTCCCGGCGGAGGTACCTGGAGTGGTGGCATGGCTCCCATACCCCTTGCAACAGGGCTTTTGGCTGAGGCCCCTATAAAACAGCGGCAACCTGAAGAGAGGCTCTCACCCCACCAAAAGTCAGCTACCTGTGTGTAGCTGTTGATGCCATCCTGGGCATGTGTTGTAGGTCAGCTACCTGTGTGTTTGGAAAGTTCTCTAGCCAAGCAATGCCATTTCATCAAGCCCAAATTGTTTTGGTAAGAAAACAACAGTCCAGTGTAAACTGAACATTTCAGGGTAAGAAATGTCAAAATAAAATGTTTCATTTGAACATGAAATTCCAGTTGGTTGAATTAAAGCTTGATCTTTGAGATCAAAATGTGAACTTGAAACAAACATTTTCAATTTCACTTTGTCTGATAATGTAAAAAGAAAAAAAAATCATTTTGACATTTCCAGAAACTCTTCAGCAATTTTTTATTTTTTTTTATTTACAGGATAGTTCAGTGTTTGGAAACAGCTTCCAGTTCACACAAAAAAACTCATTTTGAAATGCATGCAGGGGTGTACCTACCTATATTAGGGACAGGCAGGGCAAGTGCATCAGGGCAGACGAGACTGAGGGACCTGGTGCATCTGTGTCACCCGCCCACTGCTCTCCCCCCTGCCTAGAGTTTGTGGAGGTGGCGGGGGACCCTACCTGAATGAAGGAACGAGACATGCCAGGACACAGGATGAGGGACCTAGAAGTTCACAGGAGGATTAGGTGGGTGGGCGAATGACTAACACACACCCACAGAGCACTTCAGCAAACCTGCCAGCCCCCACTGGCCATGGAAGGCCCTGTCCAAGTCTCTCTCAGTCACCACCCTGCCCCACCCCCATCTCCTGCATCCACTTGCTCACCTGTTTCCCACCAGTGCCAGAGAAGGGGCATAGCCACATCACTGGGGCCGAGGCAAAGCGGCTGTCACACCCCTTTCTGACACAACTCTACCCCTTCGTGAGCATTGTAATGTTATGACTCAGCAAGTGGGCACATCAGAAAGGGAGCAGGAAAATCCCTATAGCCATCCATCCTCTTACTGACATGGTCAAGCCCAGAAGCACCAATTTCTCTGGGTTACCAGTGGTGCCCTGGCTGACCCAGAGAAATCAAAGCTTCTGCCAGAGCCCAGAGACTCAGGGTTAAAACTCGGAGTCTCCAGGCAAATCATGGAAATACGTCAACCCTAAGTGTGTCCTATGTACCCCCCGCCCCCATTTAGGGTTGCCACCTATGTATATTTTTCCAGGCCACTTTTGAAAAATACATGTTGCAGGGCCTGTATTGGCACCTATGGTACCACCAATGCAGGCACCGCAACATGTGTTTTTCATAAGTGGCCTGGAAAAGTATATATAGGTGGCAAACCTATCCCCAGTGCTCCCCATCTCCTTACCCATAGCCCTGGAATGCCCTGAAATCCAGAGGCAGCACTTTGCTGCCCCTCTTACCTTCACCACCCACCCTTGGCCTCTGCCTAATAGCTGGGTCGGCTACCTGGTCTGCTCTGACCCCAACACCATGTCCCTGCCTCACAGAGCTCCTAGAAACCTACCCACCACCAGTGAGTGTTGGGATGGGATGGGGGGTGGGGGTCTGTGAGATGGCTAGGAGTGCTGGGGAGGCATGTGGGCTGTAGGAGAAGCTGCTGGAAGTGACCCACAACACTCTTTGGCACAGGGCCCCAGTTTTCTTTAATCTGGCACTACCCTTGGGGGTTGGAGGTCACAGCTAAATGGGAGGGCCTCAGGCCCATCTGATTGTATCTCTGCTCCACTAACACCCCCAGTCCTTCCATCCTTCACATGCATACTTGAAGAGGAGGTGGGGAGGCATAACCCACACTGTGTCATTGTTGGTTTTGGCCGGCCGTCAGCCAGCAAGAGTGGTATGAATAATTGCCCAATTACCTAGAGGAACTTCCAGATGTGTGTTTGATTTCAAACTAATGTAGTCCCCCCACCCCACCCCAAGTGCCTGCCTGGAGAGTGCGTGTGTGCATGTGTGTAGCAGCAGGGTATAGGGAGGGAAGAGAGTATAGGTGAAGCAGAACTGAAAATGCACTGGGTGTTCGTTCTTTCAAGAGGGAAATGACCCTGGGGAGAATGAGTTTTGCCTGCTCTGCCAGCATAGGGTTAGGTATGCCAAAAGCCAAACAAGCTGAGAGGAAAGTCAGTCCTGGGCTCTGATTTTTACAGGTGTGTGTAAAGCAAACCTTCTTCAGACAGGTTTTTTCTTCTTCTGAGCAGCAGGCAGTCCTAGTGTAACTAGGTCCATGTTCTGATAAACAGAGGTAAATTGAATTGAATCCAATTGAATTGGAGTAGTGATTTTGATTTAATTAAATAGGAATGAATAATAAGTCTCAACTAGGAGGAAAATTGACATGGTACCACTTCAGTTTGCACTGTTCATTTGAACGCTATAGAAGTGGAGTAGTTACCTTGATTTAATTAAATCAAAGTAATTACTCCACTTCGGTAGTGTTCAGACGAACACTGCAAACTGAAGTGGTGTGGTGACAATTTTCCTCCTAGTTGAGATGTAATGATCACTGAACCATGGTCACCACCCTCAGACTGATACATGTTTATACAAAATACAAATCAAAGGAGTACGTACTTCTCTTCTTCCTCCTAAATAGTATTAGTTTAGTGCTCTAGTCATGTGAACACTTCAGGAGTAAAACAGAAATACGACACAACTACATTGAATAAACTTTGTCAGAACATGGTCTAGAAATGCAATCTATACTGATGTTGCAGCATGCAGGTTTTACTGCCTGTCTAATGGCGTATTATTATTTGTCATTTTTATAGTACTTTCAGTGTTCAAAGTGCTTTCCAATCCTTATCTCATTCCCCCTCACAACAATCCTGTGGGGTGGGTCATTATGCCTCTTTTACAGATGGGGAACTGAGGCTAAGAGAAAGTGACTTTTCCAAGGCCACCCTGTGAGTTCATGGCTAAGAGTATGTCCTCATAAAACAAAACACTGGGACGGGGGACCTTTCCCTCAGGGGTTTTTTAAACATGTGAGAGGATTAGATCACAAAAAGTCTTGGCAAATAAACCCAAGATTGTTGGTGGAAAAACCAAGGTTTAACAGTCATGTTATTTCCCTCTTGTACATTTCTCATAACATGGGAACAGACACTTCCCACTTTTAGTCCGCAAACCTCATAGAGACATGGGACAGCCTTGCAGAATCATGGGGTTGCTAGCAGAAGCAATACTTGAGTAAAAATTGCAAGTGGGGAAGCATCATTAACAAAAGAGGAAGCAACTTGTGATGAAGGATATGGCGCAGTTGTTATCTCTTGCAAGAAATTTAAAAGTAGGAGAAGACACTCATGCAAATGCACCCTAAGAAAGAATTTCAACCCTAGTTTCCCAGACCCAAGTCAAGCACCGTACCAATCTGGCTATACTGGGTCATTAACATAACAAGGTTATTGAGCGGGTGGTGGCCCAGCAGTTACAGGGGCATCTGGACTGTGTCGGTTTTCTTGATCCCTCGCAGTCCGGTTTTCGCCCTGGGTTTGGCATGGAGACTGCACTTGTGGCCTTGGTTGATGACCTGCGTGTCGGCGGCATTTGATACCGTTGACCACGAGATGTTGGTGGCAGGGCTGCACCGGGCTGGGGTGAGTGGAATTGTTCCTGAATGGTTCCACCCATTCCTGGCAAGGAGAACTCAGCAGGTGGTTCTTGGGGAATGTATATCATCTCCCCGGAATCTCACATGTGGAGTCCCGTAGGGTTCTTTCTGTTCCCTCTCCTGTTCAACGTGTATATGCAACCTTTGGGTGAGGTCATGAGAGGGTTCAGCATACGATGCCATCAGTACACCGATGATACACAACTTTACCTCTCGTTTTCTGGAGACCCAGGCCCGGCAGTCTCAGTGCTTACCCAGTGCTTGGCAGCTGTGGGGGACTGGATGAGAACGAGCCGTCTGAGGCTGAATCCTGACAAGGCGGAGGTGATGTTGGTGGGTAGGGCTGAGGGGGGAGTGGTTCCCATCATTGGCGGGGTCTGCCCCCTCTGGCCACTCAGGTTCGTAGTCTGGGGGTGCTCCTTGACCTGCAGCTCCTCCTGGATTGTCAGGTGGAGGCTGTGGCAAGAGGAGCATTTCACCAATTGCATCTGGTACGACGGCTGCAGCCGTATGTCTCAGGCTCGGATCTGGCCACCATCATCCATGCTTTCATTAACTCTCGACTGGACTACTGTAACGCACTCTATGTGGGACTACCCTTGACAATGGTCCAGAGGTTGCAGCTGGTGCAGAATGCAGTGGCCCGTCTCCTAACGGGGACGGGCTGCCGTGAGCACATTACACCGGTGCTCCAGACTGTGTACTAGCTGCCTCTTGTCTTCCGGGCCCAATTCAAGGTGTTGGTTATGACTTATAAAGCCCTAAACAGTTTGGGCCCTGTTTACCTGTGAGACCGCCTCAAGCCTCGGGTAATTTCGCTGCCCTTGCAGTTGACTGGGGGCGCCCGGACTTGAAGTCCCCTGGGTATGCTGGGTGGCAATGGCGGGGAGGGCATTCTCAGTGGCCACACCTCAGCTGTGGAATTCTCTCTCGTTGGAGGCCCGTTTGTCCTCTGACCTCCCCTCTTTCCGTAGATGCTGTAAGACGTGGTTGTTCCGCCGGGCCTTCGGGGAGGGGGTGGGGAGGGCTTTTAATTGCTAGCTGCCATTTTATATGTCAGTTTTATATGTCCATTTTATATATTTTATATGTTGTAGTAAGATGGTTTTATTGTTATGGTTTTATGTTGTTCGCCACCCCGAGCTGCCAAGGTGCAGGAGTATGTGGGATAGAAGTCCTTTGTAAATAAATAAAAAAATAAATACTTGCTAACCTGAGATCTCCATATAGGCACTTACTGAGGCTGCCACAAGGAAGCAATTGAATTTCCAATGGAGAAGAGAGGTGACCTGTGTAATCACCAAGAGGAGAGAGAGGCCAAGAGTCATTCTCTCTCTTAAGATGTGCTCCAGCTGTGAAACGCTTTGGTGTAATGTGGTGCTTCATTTGTAAAAAGGAATTGTACAGGCTCAAGCCTGCCCTGGAAGTCCCACCCCCTGAAGCACAGGAAGATGTGCTGCCATGCTGGGTCCCATGATTCCATCAGTTCCTCTTCTCACTCCCAATTTGCCAGCCATTGCTCAGGGCTAGATTAAACTTGATGGAAACTAGGGCTAGGTGATGCCACTGATCGGCTGTTTGACACCACCAATGAGCACCAAACCTGTCCAAGGAGAGACTGAGGCCATTTTTAGATGTGCGCGGCGGTGCCTGCGCTTGTTTTCCCAAAGAACCAGCAGCCCAATTTACACGTGAAGCCACCACCAAATACACGCATCCACGGGCGATGCACATCCATATCCGGTCATGTATGACCGGCCTCGATCGGCAACCCGGTCAGTTCGCGGCCAGAAATGGATGCGTATCGCCCGCGCATGCGCGTATTTGGCAGCGGAGTCACGTGTAAATCGGGCTGCCAGCTCTTTGGGAAAACAAGCGCAGGCACCGCCGCGCACGTCTAAAAACGGCCTGAGGCTAAGGTTGGTGCTACTTGCAGAGCAGCAGCAGCAGCACTAATAACGTTTGGATGGAGATGCCAGTGCTGAGACCTAGCAAACCCTAAACCCTGGTGTGATTGATACAGTGAGAAGGACAAGAAAAAATGCAAGATCTGAGGTAACACCTGGAATCAGATTCTTCCTCTTGACTCCCCAAATCCCTAACATGCCAACAGCCCTGCCTGCTCATCCAAAAGTCCTTCAGTCCCAATCTCCCTTCCCTTGGAGGTTCATCCAAGCCTGAGCCTGTTCATCTTTCAGAAGCAATGTAAGACCTTCTTGATTGATCAGGCATTTGGCAGACAGGGATTGGGTGGGGTTGTGCGCTGGAGGTTTTATTTCCATGTACTTATTTACTTTATTTGGGTATTTTAATATTTTGATTTATCTTTCTATTGTTATGGGCAGGATAAAAGTGTAAGTAAATAAATAAATGTGGTCCATCAGGGTGGTGTGTTTAAGGTACACCAGTTTCTGTGGCCTACAGTGCACACGGGATGTGATGTGGCCAGCACCGAGTCTGACCTCCTGTGACGGGCACCAGGGGTGGCCCCCTAGGGCCCCGGCCTGTACCTGGGGAGACGGGGATTCTAGTGAGGGGAAGGAGAGCAGAGAGGACATGGAGGTGCTGGCAGCGGTGGTGCTGACGTCATCCGGAGGCAAGGGGAAGCTAAAAAGGACGCAGTGACCACGGAGAGGGGGCAGGATGGCGGAGACAACCGGCGCACAGTGGAGTTGCCTGAGGAAGGGAAGTACCCGTTTGAACTGGACTGGGGTTGGGAACTGTGACAGGGAGAAGCACGTGAGGGAATGAGGCTTCTATCCCTGTGGGGGGACCTAAGACCGGAAGACAGGGGAGGTGGGGCAAAGGGTAGGTCCAGGCAATTGCCTGCGGGGAGCAGCTTGTCAGGAGGGCAGGGTGTTGTCCCTCTCCCTCACAAGTCTCCTCTAGAGAACAAGGGGGCCTCCCTGCCCCATCAGCTCCCGGTGTGAAAGCTGGTGGGGCACAAGTGTAGGGCTCATCACACCGCCTTTGATTTCCCCAACCCAATGGATCAGGTACCCATTCACAATTGTGCTTTGCCCATGCTTACTTTTGCACCCAGGTTTGGATGGGCTGGGTAAGGAGGTACCTTCCTTGCCAGACCAGAGCTTTGCTACTGGAGCCCAGGTGAAACTGAGAGACTCTGCAGCATTTTGGGAAAGTGTAATAATAACCGCTTTCCACTCCTCAACCCTGCTCCCTCTCTGCCACCCTGCGGAGCTCTAAGTGGCCTGTAAATGTTTGCACCATGGCACTTTCCCAAGTCTCCCCCATAAATTGCAGTCCCGTGCCGGTAATAATCCAGGTAATAAGGCCGTTCTTTTTTCCTCTTTCGGTCCCGCCAACTGCGCAAAGGTGGCAGCAGGGAAGACCCGGACGCTTATTAGCACTGGGCTGACTTTTACATACGAGGGAAACTGTTTGTTCAGCTGGAAGCAAGGAGGGCTCCGAACCCAAGAAAGCACATTTAGTTAATGAAAACACAGCCCAGGGAGGAAGGGGCGGCTTGGGCACAGAGCAGCAATTCACTCCAATGCACAGGTGTGAGAAGCTGGGAGTGGACTTGGGGACACAACCAGGGTGGGAGAGCTCTTAGCTCTTCCCCTAGCTCTGCCCTCCAACCCCTGCGAATACACATTCTCTGCCCCTCCCTTCCACACATCCTCCCAGGTGCTGTTTGTTTCTAGGAAGGGGAGTGTGCACCATCGAAGAAGAGACAGGATCTGGGGGGCACAAGCAGGACACAGCACTACACAGCTGCTCTTCCCAGCAAGACCAGGGGCTGACAGCATCAGGAAAGTATGAAGCAGAATCAGAAGAAGGGAACAGCCCCTGTGCTTGGAAAGTGGAGGAGGCTGGAGAGAGTGGTGGTTCTGTGTTGTACAGGGACCTTGGCAAACATTTAAAATGGGCCCTTACATTTTATCATTGGACATGTTTGCCAGATCTAAGCTACCCACAAGTAGCCTTGATCTGGATACCTTGTTATTGGACTCACTAGTTCCAGTAACAGTACTCCTCTACAGATGCCATGCTGTCCCAATCTAACCTTTGGAGCATGTTTCTGTGCCCCTGACTCCCTGTCACACACAACCAGGTCAGCCCAAGCTGCTGCAGCTGAAATTTAATTTTCGCCATGCCCGCTCCTGCTGTTCCTCCCTTCCAGGCTGGATTGTAGAGGAACTTGGGGAAGATACTGAGTTGGGCTACCTTCGCACCTGATCGACCAGGTGATAAGCTCAGCCTCTTCTTTCTCTAGAGCTGAGCCACAGTGGTGGCAGCAGAGGCAGTGAAGGGCCTTAGAAAAGGGGTGGCGAGGAGCTCTCGCTGTCTTAGCTCCCTGTGGTCAGGAGGGAGAAGGGGAGAATGAATCCATACCCTTCTGAAAGTGAGTGTGAGGAGGGCATGGTATAGCAGTGGGGCAGGAGTCATCATGGCACAGCAGTATGAGGTGTGTGTGTGTGTGTGATTTCTTTTTAAAAGTTTACTTTTAGCGCAGCAGGGGCCTTTTGCTACAGGCCCCTTGGTAGTTGCCTAGGCCTAAAGTCACTTGTGGTGGAGAGTAAATGGGGGCTAGGAGGATTTCTTGGGGTCAGGGCATATGATGCCCCCTTAACAAAAGTCTACCTGCTTGCTCTTCCCAACAAGGATAGCTCATTTCCCAGCCCCCACAGATTTGGGAGTGAGCAAGTAACAGCACATTTACAAGGCTGCAGCAGGGCAGACCAGGGGTGAAGACAGCAGAGTAGAAAGCAGGGATCTAGTACATAGGACTTTGGAACTCAGGGTCCAGTTTCTGTTTCAGCTACAGGCATTGGTGAGACACTTAGGGTGTTTTTAGACAAGCGCCTCCGCACCCATTACCCACCTACCCATCATTCATCCATTATGCATGTTGCAGGTCTGCACAGGGTGCCAATGCAGCCCTGCAACATGCATGATGGGTGGGTGATGGATGGGGAGCACTTGTCCAAAAACACCCTTAGGCCTTTTTAAAATGGGCGTAGCTGAGGGGCAGGTTGGTGGAGATGGGTGGAGGGACCCACACACCGGGCAGTGAGAGATACAGATAAAAATGGGTGCCGACCATATAGGTCACGTGAGGGTCACGGCACCCACAAACCCAGCCCCCATCTACCCAACCCTCCACTGATCGAACACACTCACCAATCACATGGGCAGCCGCTACACCAATCAGAGGCAAAGCCATACCTCACAGCATGATGTGGCAACATGGCCGACTGACGGCAAACAAAGCTGCAGCTGCCAGCACTGCCCATCCCCAGCCAGACTCCGGGCAGGAGAGGAGGGATGGGGGAAGGCACAGCATAACAACAGTAGCAGCACCCAAGCCCCCAGACACCGGTGAGACAGGCGCCAAGTAGCCCAAACCCCTTTGCAACAGTATGCAACCTATGGGCAGCACAGGAAAAAAAGGGGAAGGCAGCAGGGGGTCCCAGAGCACAAAAGCCAGGGGGGACATAAAGTGGGAACACCCTACTTCCTGGCACACAGGACAGCAAAACACACAGGGCCCCAACCACTGGACACATCGGATGGGAACAGACAGAAAGCGAACCACACCAGAGTACCAGTGCAACACCGCCGCAACAAGTGCAATGTATGGTGCAGGGATGCACAGGGCAACAGTACAGCCTCACAGCATGCACTGGAAAGGCCAAGGTGTTGTCACAGTGGTCCCAAAGGGGAGCTAGCTCCATATGAGGTAACACCCATACATACATCTGCTGCACAGAGAGGTTTTCCCAAAGAGACAGGGATCGGGTGAAGGAACAAGGTGCAGAATGACCCACATGAGCAGCCAAAAGTGCGATGACAGGGGCCACTGGAGCGGACAATCCAGAACTGCATTGATAACAGAACAGCACCCCAAGAAGGGAGGGAACACTCGTCAACCTGTCTCTTATACACATCTAGATGTGTATAAGAGACAGGAATAAGGCGCAGAATGACCCACATGAGCAGCCAAAAGTGCAATGACAGGGGCCACTGGAGCGGACAATCCAGAACTGCATTGATAACAGAACAGCACCCCAAGAAGGGAGGGAACACTCGTCAACAGACATAGGACAATTCCCTCAAACATCCTCGCCCCCCAGCCAAGGAGGGCAGATCACCCCCTGCAGGAAGGTGAACACAGACAGTGCTGTTCATAAACAGACTACAAAATATTTATTAATAACTGCTGAACCCAACAAATAGAAACAGAAGATGGAACTAGGGACACCTCCCCCAGGCCCTGCTCCACTGAGTGCTCTGGGCCCAGGAGAAGTTGTGCACCCTCCGGTGGATGTCCAGGAGCACCTCAAGGACCTCTCCCCACTCCTGGGCCCTCTCTTGCATCAGTTCTGGCACTGAAGGACAGAAAGGAAATCCCCATTAAGCATGACCCCCTCAGGACATATCCCCAGTAGCCCACGCCTAAGAAAGGGTGAGGGATAGAAACGCATGAAACAGTATTTCATGAACGCATGAAGTACTGAAGTCCAGGTATTCCCGTGTTCCCTCTCTGAAGTCGGCCACTGCTGACTAGCGGTCCCCTGCTATTTCGGCCAGGAGGTGTAGGGCCTCCACAATAGCCTCTGCGATAGGAAGGAAAGAAAATGCCCATTAAGAGTAGATGGTGGTAGATGCAAGGAACACACCCCCATACCGCCCTTATATGCATCCCCGAGCACCCATGGGTAGCTCCAGGGAGGTCTTCGACCAGTCAGTCCATGATCATTGCTGCACCTGGCTCATCAGGGAGCCAAACTCAGATACAATGGGTCATTGCCTAACAAGGACAGGATACATGCGTGGAATACATATGGGTCTGTACACCTCTGCTACCTCCCAAAGCCATGGCGATGTCGAGCCAAATGAGGGCACATGGAAGGATGTGGCTGGTGCCAGGCTGCACAATGAACATCACAACGAAACTAGGGTGAGAGAAAGGGGTGGAACAGTAACACACACAACAGATCAGATACACTGCCAATAGACAAGGCGTAACCCCACCACAAGGTTGCATGAAGGGAGCACCCTATCCCATCTGAGATTGCTATCCATTTCCTGTCATGGCTGATGGGAAGGGTGCACCTCTTCAACGTCTCATGCAGGCTTTGGAGGTGCTGTATGGAAGCATCCACAATGAAAGTGCAGAGGACATGCATACATTTGGTCAAACATGCAGCTGTGCACTGGACCTCTGTGCTACACACACAGAGTTCTCTGTACGGCAGCAGGTACTCCCGCAGATGGGGAAGGGCACACATAGGGTTACAGGCAACAAGATGGTGCAAACGTTGCACGTGCATGTGGATGGATGCCAGGGTGAGGGGGATTTCCATTGCATACCGGTTCCTGACAACAAATGTTGCTCTGGTCTCCTATGGCATTCACCACACCATCCTCACAGGAATAAGGGAGTGGGATTGGCCCAGATGCGATGTCTGGTGAGAGACCATTGTGCCCAACTGGGGGAATGACCACAGGACTGAGCAGTTCAGAGTGCCCCATGGTCTACATCCCGCCTCGCTGGTTTCCTACAGTCATATCTGGAGACGGAGTCAGCCAACAAGAGGGAGCCCACACCAGTGGGATAGCGCGTGACCATAGCTGTTCGGAGGCTGGGTGTTCCCAAATTCTTGTGCTGTGTGGCACAGCAATTTGAGGCGGGCATCTCCACAGTCACCAAGATCCTCACTGAGGTGTGCATGGCCATTGTTGGCGAACCAATGGAGTGGGTGATCCAGCTGGTTGAGCATGGGTAGGTGATCCATGGCTTCGCCATGGCCATTCCCCACTGCATTGGGGCCATAGACGGGACCCACATTCCCATAATCCATCCCCCAAAGAGCAAGGACAGCTATCATGATAAAAAGGGGTGAGTTCACTATGTCCATGAATGCTGTCATGGATCACAGGGGCCACTTTGTGGACGTCTTTACAAAAGTCCTGAGAAGGAGCCACAACGCGGAAATCCTCTGTACCTCTCCATCATTCTGTGCGTGGATGTATATGAGGGAAATTACCCTGAATATATACAGGGTTATTGAGGGCATGCCCTTACATCCCATTAACATTGTAGATCAAGCCTATCCAACCACTCCTTGGGTGATGAGGGCATGCCCCGTGCCACAAACACCTGTGCAGGTATTTCTAATGCCTAGCTGTGCTCTTCCCACTGTGCTGTGGAACTTGCACTAGGGGTTCCTACAATGCAGTGGCACCTGTTGTGAGATCAAGGTGTGTTCGACTTGGATGGCCTTGATGGAGACATGTGTGCTGCACGACATCTGTGAGACCCAGGTGGGTTCCTGCAACCATCCTTTCCCACCTCCTATGAATGATCCCACGCCCCTGTTCCAAAGGGGCCCATGGTGGTGCAGAGGGGCGTTTAGCCTACCAGAACCATGACACCCTTGCTCACCATATTGCTGAATCACTGTATGCTATTCTTGCACTATGGTTAACGGGCATATGTGTGTGTTTTTTCTATTTTGATGACACCATTGGGCCTATGACAGCCGGGCTGTCCTTGCGTTTTGGACAGGAAGCCAATGGAAAGGAGCCCTGTCCCCACTTTCCGATCAGTTTCCTTATGAGGATGGTCGAGGGGATTGTGTTTCACACCTGTGTCCCCTCCTGGTCATGATCCCTGGCCCTACCGTTCAACCCGGTGGCCCTTTCCAGCTTGTTTGGAAATGCCCTGGCACACCTATATGGTTGACTGAACACGTTGCACATGGCAACAAGAGGGATTCCATTAACGGAGCATTGGCCATGTTCTCCCTGTCCATGCAGGGAACCCGATCCACCTCAGTATGGAACGGCATTATGCGCCAGTACTAACCCGATGTGGTAGGGGTGGGAGCAGAGCTGATGCTCGCTCCGTGATGGAAAGGCATAACTGTCAACTATCATCTGGCTCTCCCTCTGCAGCTGCGCACTAGTGCACCATTCCGAGTCCCTCTCTGGAGTCCTGACCATGCCTGTGTCCCGCCTGATTCTTGGGGGTGTGGTGGTGGAGGCAACTGTGCTGGTGCACGCCTGTCAAGGGACATGTTAGCTGTCTGCTGCCCTGTTGCTCCCCTTCCGCAGATCCTTGGAGCGGTGTCCCCTGTCCCTGCCCGTGAAGCAGCGCACTTTTCCTGGCTGTTGCCATTTCCATTCATGGCGCTGGCTATTTTCTTTTGATGGGTTGGGGCCGTGGTGTGGGAGTCAGCGTGCCCATCTCTTCAGGCGTGTTTCCTTGAAGGGCTCCTGCCCTGGCTGGGAATGTACCACAAAGGGGGGGGGGG
>QEPC01000555.1:2590-17223 GCA_003113815.1 Sphenodon punctatus
AGCTGTTAGCTTCAGAAAGTTGGGCCGATTGTATTGAAGGGGCCCCTGAGTGAGCAGGTCCGGTGTCACTGGGAGAAGATGGTTCCCCCTGGACAGGTTGTTGAGGTCGGGGAACCATGGTCTGCGAGGCCAGAAGGGCGCTATCATGATGACCGTGTCCTGGAGCTTCTTGGCCCTGCTGATTGTCCGCCCCAGGAGTGGAAAGGATGGAAACGCATAAAGAAGACCCTGGGGCCAAGGGTGGCTGAGAGCTTTGTGAGCCTCCGCAGCGGGGTGGGGGCTCCTGGCGAAGAATCTCTGCATTTTGTAATTGGTGGCAGAGGCAAATAGGTCTAATATCGGGGTCTCGAAGGTGGCAAGAATGAGACTGAACGCTCGTGGGGAGGGAGACCATTCCCCCAGGTCGATTTCCTGCCTGCTGAGCCAATCTGCTTCCACATTCTCTCGACCTTTTATGTGCCTGGCTGTAAGGGAAAGAAGACTGACCTCCGCCCACCTGAGTAGGATGGTGGCTTCCCTGTGAAGTGACAGGGATCTCGAGCCTCCCTGATTGTTTATGTAGGCTTGAGCGGTTGTATTGTCTGTGAAGACTAGTACGTCTGATTCTGCAGGCGCCTGGCGAAGTGGAGTAGGGCGAGACGTATCGCTCTGAGCTCCAGCCAGTTGATACTGTGCTGTAGTTTGCGGTTCGTCCAGGAGCCTTGGGCCATGTGAGAGGCGAGGTGGGCTCCCCATCCGAACAGGCTGGCGTCTGTGGTTAGTATTATTTTCTCTGGCTCCGAGAGAGGAACTCCTTGGGCAAATCTGTGCGACTGTTCCCACCATGATAGGGACTGGAGTGTGGGGTAGTTGAGTGGAATGGAGACCGGCACGTTGTTTATGATGGCAGACTGCCATGGTCTGAGAAGGGATTGAAGAGGACGAGAGTGGAAACGAGCCCAGTGGAGATGGCAGATTAGTGAAACCATCAGTAGGGATGCCAGAATGAGAAGTGAGACCTGGAGGTGATCTCAAATTGTTGAGATGAGACTCCGTAGTTTGAGTTGTCGATGGGATAGAACAAACACCCTGTCCTGGCAGGTGTCGAACACCACCCCCAAATGTTCGAGGCGCTGAGCTGGTGTGAGATGGCTCTTGGGAATGTTTATGACAAAGCCGCATCTCTGGAGATACATCCTGGGACGGGCCAGGTGTGTTTGTGCTACCTGAAGCGATGGTGCTTTGACGAGTAGATCATCTAAGTACGGGTAAACCGCTATCCCCTCTATTCTGAGATTCGCTATGAGAGGCACGAAAATCTTCATGAATGTGCGAAGAGCTGATCCCAGACCGAAGGGAAGGGCCCGGTACTGCCAGTGCTGGCCCTTGTAACAGAACCGGAGCCATCTCCTGTGTGCAGGAAGAATGGGAATGTGGAGGTATGCGTCTTGTAGGTCTAAGGAAGACATCCAATCTCCTTTGGAGGGCGCCAAGGATATGGAACGGAGAGTCTCCATCCTGAAGTGTTGCTTGCGGAGGGCTCTGTTGAGACGCTTCGGATCTAGAACCCCCCTCCATCTCCCGAACTTCTTCTGAACTAGGAAGAAGATAGAGTAGATCCCCAAACCGTGCTCGTGCCAAGGCACTCTCTCCAGAGCCCCCATGTGGTGGATCCTGGAGATTTCTGCTAGCATGGCCCTGTGTTTGGAGGGCTTGTGAGAGCGGGGGGATACCCTGAAGAAGTACTGCGGGGTGTATTTCGTCTCGATCGAGTAACCCTGAGTGATGGTCTGAATTACCCATGCGTCCACAGTCGCTTGAACCCACCGTGGTGCAAAGTCGAGGAGAAAGGCGCCAATCTTTGGAGAGGCAGGACAGGAAGATGTGGAATGGTCAGGATTCCTGCCTGCGTTGCGGAGATCCGGAGCGGCGAGCTTGTTGGTGTTGTGTCATCGGCCTGTTGAATTTGGCGCCTCGGCCTCTCTGGTATCTGGTGCGGTTTGAAGCATTCCAAGTGGACTGCGCGGAATACTGATAGCGCTTTTGGCCCTGTTGAAAACAAAAAAAGGGACAAAAGGGGTTCCTGGTGGATTGAACCTGGTTTAAAGTGTGCTTCTTGTCCTTATTTGATGCCTCAGCAAGGGCCTTGTCTAGTACTGGGCCGAAGAGCTTGCCTCCTTTGAAAGTGCTATTGACCAGGAGATTTTTGGCATGGGCATCAGCCCGCCAGGACCGGAGCCATAGTCTGCGCCTAGCTGCAATGTTAGCTGCCATCCCCTTGGCCGCCCATGTTAGGATGTCCATAAGGAAGGCCTGTGCCAGGGTCACATTCGTGGCAAGCTTCTGGAACTGGGCCTGGGACAGTTTGGGATCATTTCCCATTTTAAACCATTTCATCACCGCTCTAGATACGTAGGACGTGGTCGTCGCCATACGTAGTATGTTGGCCATGGCCTCGTAGCTCTTTTTAAGGCCAATCTCCAGGCCTTTGTCGGTAAGGTCCTTAGGTAAGAAGTCGCCCTCGGTGGGAAAAACTGATTGGCGGGCGAGGGCAGCCGCAGCGGCATCCACTTGGGGCAGGGCAAAGACGGGGTTGCTCCGTTTATTAAAGACATATAAGGTCTGTTGAGGTCTTGTCAACTTAAAAGACTTTGTTGGGCGCTTCCACTGGGCCTTAATTATTCTCTCAAAGGCCTTATCTAAGGAGGCTCCTGTAACGTTGCGGTCTAGTTTGGGAATGTAATCCCTGTCTGAATCTTCTTCCCCTTCTGAAGAAGAGTCTGAGTCCCCCTTTTTTGGGGTTCTAGGGGTGACCTTCAGGACCCTTCCTGCCCTCTTAATCAATTTTGGACCCTGGTCATGGGGAAGTTCCCTGCCCAGGTGTTTATGCCCCTTGGAGAGGATGTCCTCCCAATCCTGGGATCTCTCTTCCCGGTTGTGGTGGGAGGCGGTGGAAGAGCCTGCCTCTGACTCCTCCTCTGAGGAGGGCACGAGAGTGCGAGGGTCCCGCTTTCATTGAACGCGAGCCCGCTTTGTTGGGGGAGGGGTATCTGCCTCTGAACTGTCCCCTGTGAACTCCCCTTCTTCAGGGGAGGAACCCTGTTCCTCTTCCTCTGCCGAGGAAGAACCCAGCAGGTCTGCAAGGGAGGCCCTGTTTTTAGAGGGGCGCTTGTGCTTTCCTTTCCCTGCTGCATGGGAAGCTCCCTTAAAGGATCCCCTGGGTGGGGTCTTGGGGGCAGAGGGCAGTTTGTGGGGGCGTTTACGGTACCGCTGGTTGCTCTCGATGCGGGAAAGTGCCCCCATCATGGCCCTGAGTGCTTCCAGCTGGGCCTGTTGAAAGGCGCTAGGTTCTTTCAACCCTTGATCCCCTCTTACTTGTGAGGAGGTAGCAGATACCACCTCCTCATAGTTGTCCTCCTGCTCCGCAGGGGATTCCTGAGGGCGGCTTGCGCTGGCTGCACGGGTTGCGTCGCTTTCGGTTTCCCTCACCTCCGCCACCATCTCAGCTCTGACCCTGTTTCCCTTTGCCGCAGCCGCGGCTGCGGGGTCAGTCCTGGGCCTATGGGCCACGTGCTCTCTAGCTGCCGCTGAGGTGGTTTCGGCGCTAGGTTTCTGCGCCCATCCGGCAACCGCGCGGCGGGTTTTAGCAGTCTCTGCCATTGCGGAAGCTGAGATGGCCGGAGGGAGGGGGGATATCTCCTAGGAGGATCCCTGCTTCGGCACGGCCTGACCTGAGCCCAAAGGCCGGCTCTGAAATCCACCTCCTCCTGGAGGAAGGGGAGGCTGCGCCCCAATTATCTGGTGCAGAGGCACCTAAAAGCTGAAGAAAAAGACCCGTCTTAGGGTAAATCAAGTGCTGTGGGTGCGGAGCACCCGGCTGCGACGTCCTTCTTGGTCCGAGGCAGACTTTGAACTGGGAAGGCGGGGGAGCGTCCTCCCTACATGCTCCCAGCAAAGTGTTTGCTGCCTCCTTGTGGTCGGTGAGGAGATCGCTCCCTACGTCCGAATGACCGGACGAGAGGGCATAGAATGATTCTTTCTTTTCCAGTCTATGAATACAAGTGAGGATGGAGGGGATGAAGATTAGTTTTAAAAATGTGATGCATAGCCCAGACATATTTGTACGTTTCTCATGTTGACCTGGCTGAAATAATCTATTTAGCTATTTTAGTTTTAAATGTGAAACGTTTTGAAAAATGCAAGTTTCCAAAATACATACACCTTACTTCTTACCTCTAACGGGCCGTGCTGGGGTGGTGGTTGGTGTGCGTGCCAGCGTGGGGGTGGTGGATAGGGACAGGTGTACACAGGCACACACTAGAGCAGACCCATCCTCACGCATGGAGCAACCTGCCTTCTCACCAGTTGCTCTGTGCAGGGGTGGAGGTGGGTGGGAATGCGTGTTTCGCGGGACCATGCACACATGCCCACCCCCCACCATCGCTGTACACACAGGACTCATCCACGCATGCACACACAGATCCCTGGGTGTGCATGCATGGGTGCCACCCATGTAAAAAGGGCCCTTGTTTAAACAAAATTTTAAATATTTGTTGTTGTGTTTGATTAAATCCCAACTACCATCCTAATACAGTTTGGCACATACCCCAAAAAGATGCATGATTAATCCAGGCCCTAACCATGAAGTCAACTCAAGTTGGTTTTTTTCCATTGACTTCACAAATATCCACATCAATAAACTCTGGTAAATAAAATAATCAAATTATCATTCCATTTTCTGATGTAGCTGTAAAATTAATCTGAAAATATCAAACAAACTCTCTGCTTAGAATGTATAGTGTGTACCTTCCAAGACTAAAACCATACACATCTCTCTCTTAGTTGTGACTAACATTTAAATGGTTATATCAAACAATGAGAAGGTACCTTTTTATTATTATTATTTTAAAAAAAAGGGGAGGGGGGGGAGTGGAAACGTTTATTAAAACCAATAATTAAATCAAGGCTTTCTGTCCAGTAATTTCAATAATGATTTCAATCAACTTGATTTAAATCAAATCCACCCTGCAGCGTGGTGAAGATTAACCAAGCACTCACTTGCATTTAATTTGCCAAGGATTAACTTTTATTAAAGCCACCCTGTGCTGGAAATGATGCAGTGCCCCTCCCCTGTTCAAAAATAACTTTTCCAAGTATTTAAAAACAAGAATCTGTATTTTGTTAAAAACGCAAGTCCCTTTTGTGCTAAACTCTCCATTCAAAACAGCATTCGTATTTTGTTTCTGCACCAAGTACTAAACATAGTAGTTGGTAAAGGAGGTTAAATTTGCACATGGAGCCAGGGACATAGAAGAGTATCTGGAAGCCTGATGATTCAACAGTTCGTAGCACACTTCTTGATTTGTCCTCTCCCCGTTCCCCTTTCAGTTCTTTCAAGACATCCAAATGTGCCCCAAAATAGCAAGATCCCTTGTTTTCAAAGAAATGTAGATTTACACAGTGAGCCCTTTCATCCAAAAGGGTTAACAAGGCATTTTGCAAACAAACATTTTACTCTTCTCACTTAACATTTTGCTGTTTAATAGTGCACAGCAATGTTACAGAGTACGAGGTAAGAAGAAAAGAACATCATTCCTGATTGGAAATGCCAAGAGACTTTTACTGGGCAGAATTCAGCTACAAAAGCAGAATTTGCCCAGAACTCCAAAGGTAAAACATGTGAAAAGTGCTGCAGTGTCTTTATGTATTAGGCATGGAAAAGAAATTAAACGAGCATTCTCAGAAATGCAGAGCCTCCCACGACACTCTGTTCTGACTCACAGAGAAAACTGCTCCATGCTGACTCACGGTGGCATAACAGTCCACACTGAGGCAGGATTGCGCCACCCACTGACCTGCAAACCCCACCCCCTGAATCACATTCCTCTGAGGAAGAACACAACTCTGATCTTGGAATCTGAATATGTCTGGCAGCTCAGATAATTAGCAGACAGTGGCTCTGCCCCCTCTCCCAGCAGCTGGGAAATTCAAACGCTGGAGGGCAACAGAGTGATGCAGCAGCAGTCTCTTCCTCAGTATCAGCACCACACCTAATATGGCCGCCCCCACAGGAGTTGCGAGGACTGAAGTTAAGGAATGAGAGCCTGTCTTATATGTCCTCCCCTGTTTTTACACCCATGCTGATTCACCAGCTGCACCAGTGTTTTCCATCAACATCTTCCATCCGCATCTCAGTCTGGCTCAGCACTGCTCAGCTTGCCAGATCAGACAAAATCGTGGTTTAGGGAGACAAAGTATATAAATCTAGATGGGGGGGGTTGGACCAGGTGGCAGCACTTTGGAGCCTCTCATCTTAGCTTGACAATCAGCGAGGGGACAATTCCAAAGAGGGGAAAGAAGGGTCAAACAGTTCAGGGGTAAAATGTAAATTTTCTTCATTTTGTTTTGCAAACAGGGAGGGAAGTTACTTCCTGGTGCGCACACACACACACACACACACACACACACACACACAAAGAGTATGACTCAGACTACGTCCAGGGAAGAGGAACAGTCAGCCAGATCAATCTGGCAGCTCATCATTTACAAGCACAGGGAAGTGCTCTCCTGCTTCGCAGAGCTGTGTGTAAACTGCACGGTACAGAAGAGGCAGAGCGCCATCCTGAGAGAGCCTGGATTCCAGCATAGGCAGGAGCTCAGCTGCCATGGCCTAGATGAAGGTGAAGATGAAGCCCAAGGTTAAAAGACAGATCACATTCCCAGGATCTAGAGGTGGCTGAATCAGGTAACAGCAGCTAAGCAGGTGATTAAAAGTAACAGTATACAATGAGAGTGGGGAAATCTATGGTCTGTGGATCAAATATAGCTCACAGCCAGTTTTTATATGGCCCCCTTTTCAATTGTATGATCCAGCCCACAAACTCAGCTCCTGCCCTTGAGAATTAAAGGAACATGCTCAGAACGAAAGGAGTCCAGATGAGGCTGCATGTGTGAGGAAGCAGCTGGATCTGTGGGTAGGATCCATGACCCAGATCCTTCACTCCATTCCCCCACCCAGAGTTCATCACCATAGTCCTTCCCCAGTGATCCCCTCGGACCCTAGCTGGTCTGCAGGTCCTGGGGTGTGTGTGTGTGTGCGTGTGTGTTCTACCCACGATATACAGATAGCTGGTTAGGTTTTGCTTTCCTAAAGTGATCTGTTTCATGGCCCCTGGTGGTTCTCTAACCAGCTTACAGTCACCCCATAGGCCACAGGTACAGGGAACCTGCACTCCTATACCACCTGCTGTTCGAGGACCCCGCCATCGCACCTTAAGTTGGCAGGCGACAGGGTTCTTGCTGTGGTGGGCCCCTCAGTGTGGAACTCACTCACTCCAGTTATTCATCTCCGTTCCTCATCACCTTCAAAAAGCACCTCAAGACTTATTTATTCTCCAGGTGCTTTTAAAGGACCCACTGCTGGTTCTCCTGAACGTAACTTTATCTCCTCTTTTTCCTTACAGTTTTAAAACTACTTTTTAAACTGGATTGTAAATGGATTTTAGGCTGTTTTATTGTATTTTGTGACGTGCCCGAGTGCCATTTGATGAGGGGGGGGGGCACACTATATAAATACAATTGATTATTATTATTTTTAAAATACACTTGAGAAACCTCTAATCAGATGCTTCTATACATCTTGAAACAGATGACAGAAGCCTCCTTATGGCCCTTTCTACACTCATATAAAGTTAACTGGATAACACACAACAATAAACGGCAGGAAGACAGTTCTGCACTGCCAGGGAGGGGGGCAAGATGAACCAATAGGATATTTCAGCTTCTATAGTTCCTGGCAATCCCACTATGAGCTAGCCAGGCAAGTGTTTCTGCTTGTGCCCAAGTGTGGCTAAGTAAAAAGTCAATTTGTGCTGCACCATTTTGAGTGACCTCCACCACCTTATCCTACCTTTAATACACATTGTTCTACCTGGGTATCTGCGAGGTGGCTTTCCCTACTCACCACATGTTTCAGCCTGAGTCTGTATACAGTGAGTTATACTTAAGAGAGAAACTCTTTTCCCCTGGAAAGGTCTCGGGTAAACTCAGACTTTTCTGTTTGGCCAGACATCTGGCAAGCAAGGATTGAGTTTTTGAAGTTTTGGGACAGGGGATTTTACTTTGTTTTATCTGTGTATATATTTAAATATCTTTTTATGTACTGTAAGCTGACCCGAGCCCTTGGGAGAAGACAGGATGAATACTAGGGACGTGCACAGTAACTCTCTTTTGTTTTTGTTATTCATTTCATTTTCATTATTAAAACGTCACTCGTTTTTGTTATATTTCATTAGTCTGTTTCATTTTCACTTTCATTTTTGATTTCCATTGGTTTTAATGAAACACACATTTTTGGTTGTAACGTTTATATTTTTTGTCCGGATTTGTTGAACCTTGGTGGGATTGTACCCCCCAATAGAGGGCATTACGTGTGTCAAATTTCAGAATGGATGGTTAAAGGGATCTCATTTTACAAGCAGTTGAAATTTGTTATTTTACAAAATTTTGTGTACATATCCCTGACTGTAATGTCTTTGTCTCCCATTCAATTTGGATGAAACATGGCAGGAATATATCCCTCCCCAAGGGTACTACCCCTGCCAAATATCAGAAGGATTGGATAAAGGGTCCCAATGTTATAAGCAATTTCTTTTTAAATGCATTTCTGGCTGTAACGTCTTTGTATTACAGCCAGTTTACATGAACTTTGGAGGGCTTCTATCTCAGACCTTTAGGAGCATCTCTGCCAGATATCATAAGGATCTGATAAAGGGTCCCAAAGTTATAAGCCTGCACATCATTTGGAGAGTATGAGCCTATGCCAGAGATTATCTTGTTTGTCACTGTGAGACAAGAGGTGTTTGTGATGCCAATTAGCCAGCAGAAATGTCACCCATATATCATTCTGAGCTGTGAGCACCACAACCCCTCTCCCTCACTTTTTACTGGGAAGTTGGAAGCATCTGCATAGGAAAGAGCCAATAAGGGATTCTCTTATGCCCTCTGTCACAGTGCTGCAGGATGTGACTGTAATGACAATTCACACCCTGGATGTGTGAATCATTTCTCCTGATTGCTGGGATGTTTCCCCCTGCCCTCTGTCTTGCTGCATGAAGTCCTAGTTGTGTCCCTTCTATCCCCGTCTCAGAGACACTCAGGATTGGTCCTGGAAAGCTGGAAGCATGCAGTAAGAGGGGCAATCACATCTCTGTCCCAGCCAGGGTGTCTTTGAAATGTCAAGCCAATTGGCCAGAGGATACATATGGTATCTCTGCTGTTTGGCACAAGCTTGAGTCTGGGCGGCCATGCCAGGTGCATGGGGCTGTCCATCAACTTCAGAGAACACCCCAGGAGGGGGCAGGAGGATGTTGGGCAGCAGCCCAGGTGCATGTGGATTGGATTTATGTACCTAGCTTTAACTCTTGCAGTAAGCTCTAGCACACACACACTAAAAGCCTGCCAGCAAAGTCTGAGTAAACGCTCTGACCGAAGCTAGAACTAACCACAGACAAAGAGCAGACCCAAAGAACAGCAGCTTATATCTACCCTCTATGCCTGCCTTGAAGCCACCACTGATTGGTCCTCCTGTAAAGATGGAAGCATGCAGTAATTGGTCAGTGAATGTGTCTGTCAGTCTGTTGGACTGCTCTCCATCCCTTCTACAGCCCCCTCCCCCCTGCCATGCCTCTCGCTGAATTGCACTGCATGTGCTATTTACCTGAATAATGAAAGTCTTCAAGAGGGAAACTTCAATTGCTTATAAAATTTGGACCCTTTATCAAATCGTTCTACAATCTGGCAGTGATAATCCTGGATTTGAGATACAATCTTGCAAAATTTCATGTGAAATGGATGGAATACAAAGATGTTGCAGCCAGAAATACATTTACAAGTAAATCGCTTATTACATAAGGACGCTTTATCCAATCCTTCTGAAATTTGGCAGAAATAGTAATATTTGGGAGAGATATAACCTTGCCACGTTACATCCAAATTGGATAGGAGACAAAGACATACCAGTCAGGAATGTGTATGCAGATTTTTGTAAACAACAAACTACAACTGCTTATAAAAATCAGATCCCTTCATCCAGTCTTTCTGAAATTTGGCAAATAATGCCCTCTGTTGGAGGTACAATCTTGCCAAGTTTCATCAAAATTGGATTACAAATAAAGAAGTTACAGCCGAAAATGTGTTTTCCAGGTTTTTCCTATTCATTCGTAATAACGAATCAGATTTATTTTCAGTTTTTGTTATGTTCTTTCGGTTTTGTTACTGAATAATGAAAAATCCCTATTTTGTTTTCATTATTATAACAACAAAAATGAAATGCACACCCCTAAATTGGACACATACATACATGCATGTAATTCAGGGCAGTGAACAAAGCATTATCAGAAGGAGCCTCATATTGAGCTGATGTGGAGATGAAACTCACGTCTAAGGAGGCCTGTTCTCCCAATAGTATGGTTACCTTCTGTATATCAATTTGCTGGTGTAGCATCGCCACCTGCAGTTTTAAGGCCTCCATGTCCTTAAGCTCCTGGAAGCTGGAGTAAAAGAGCAGCGGAGTTGCCAAAGCATCACCACACATTTGCCTTCTGTAGGGACAGCCGTCTGCAGGAGGGTGCTCCTTGCTCCAAGAGCAGTCTGCTGGGCACAGCCTCGTCTGGGACACCATAGCTGTTGTGGGTGGGAGGGGTTTGCAAAATAGAATTGAAGTCTGTAAGTTACAGTATCAAAATGTAAACTATTTTTTCCCCCCTCTTAGAAGTTTGAATTTAGTGCTCACTGAAAACAGAAGGACTGAGAGGAGCATTATATGGAATCAGGCACAGTGCAGCCTCTCACACACAGTGGAGTCAGTACACTCCTGCCATGACACTGTCCCCCATATTGCTATGTTCCTATTCAGCACTATCAGTGCTTCTCCAACTTAAGCTGCAGCTCCCCTACTATTCCAATTCTGCCCTCCTCACACAGCTCTGCCCATGTTTCTCAGTCTTGATATGCAGTATTTCCTGCTACTCCAGTCCAGGAACCATCCTGAACACAGACTTACAACTGTAGTAAACTGCGGTGATGGCTTCAGATGGAACCCAAACCAAATTCAAACTGAAATCTCCATCACTGAGAAACCACTCACTACAACAGAGCTTCCCAAACTGCAGGTTGGTACCACAAGTGGGGTCACACACCATCTGTGGATGGGGGTAGGACTCCTGTTTGAGATCTGATATACAGTGGAGTCCTGTTAAGTAGAATTTTGTTGGGTCTCTATAGAAGTTTGACATATCAGAAATTCAACTTATGCTGAGTTAAATGAATGGGACAGCATAAGTTTTACTCAAGAATTACTTTACTCTCCCAGTTAAAAATATTAGTACCTTAGAGTGAATTAATGATTATTTCGCTTTCAATGTAATGCAGTGTTCCTGTTCCTGCCATTCACCTAACAGCAGGGAACAGAACTGCTACATCTATCCCACATTGGGCTCCAAGCTTGCAGTGCTTGCACAGCACTCCTGTTCCTCGCTACTCACCTGAGCAGGATGGTTTGCAATACAGACAGTGGATGGGGGCACTGCTGCATTGCAAACTTGGAGGGCATATACCACCATATTAACACTGAACACTACCAAAAAATCCTTAATACGCTCAAAGGTACTGATATTTTTAGCTACGTGGGTATACTCTATACAAGTTAAAAATCTGAGTTATCAGGGAATAGAATTCAACTTATCCAATTCAAAAAACAATGTTTATTAAACCTCAGGCTGGAGAAAACATATTTCTTTGACTTAACCAGAACCTGAAGTTATGAAAGTTTGACTTAAGAGGATTCCACTGTATTTTGGATGTCTGTGTCGCTGTTTGAGGTCTCAGAATTATACTGAAGTCTCAAAATGAGGTCATGCAGACAAACATTTTGGAAACTGTTGCATTACAGAAGGTCTCACTGCACTTTGCCATCCTGTCCCTGAGTTTCATGATTTTTATACCTTACAATGTGGATGCTAGAGTGGAATTCACAATATCTCTGTGTTTGGACAGGGTAGTGGGTCATTCTGTAGCACAATCAATGAGCATATTAATACTGGTTTCACCTTCTCGCAACAGCTGCAGTTTGTGCAGACACTGAGATGCTATGGCTTGCAGGCCCTCCATGATGAGGAAACCTTCGTACTCTTTCTCCCAAGTCATGTTGCCTGCAAGAGAAATGGAGGAGAAAGCTTGAGGCTTCAACACTCTCAGAGAACAGTCAGAGCCTTTAGTAGGACAGAGAAAAATTATCTTCACAAGACCGGATTTTGTGACCAACAATGGCTTGTAGAGGTAAACAAATGGAAGAATTCAGTCATGTTCCTGAAATCCTGGGGCTTGATCTGTGGAAGCAAGATAATCCCACAGGACATCTCCCCTCTGTACTTCAAGCCTATTCTCTCCTAGGCTAGGAGATTCAGCCAGTTAAAACAGAGCCACCTCAAAGTGCTGATCTTCAGGGCCACATGGGTGACATTTCCCAGACAGATGATACGAGCAGGTGGCAAGTACCGTTATGGAAACGATTAGACTGTAAAAATTAGGAAGAGTGGTGTTCCCTGTTCACAGCTAAGGCTGAGACAAGAGCAAATGTTCCTATTCCACAGAGAAATACTGACCTTTTGGAAGGCGCTTGCAAGTGTTTGTTGGTACTTCGTCAATCTCCCTCCAGTGATTCCACGTTTTCACCATTGTTGATATCAACGTCTGTGATTTTTCAATCATTTCCTATAAACTTCATCACTTCCTGGCACTTATCATCAGTTTATGGCATTTTTGTCATTTTCCAGGACTTTTACAACAGTTTTATGGCAATTTACAGCACTTTCCCTGGTACTTTTGTCTCTCCAGAGCCCCTGGGGGTACACACAGGGTGCCTGGAATTGGCCCCAAAGAAGCTCTGTTCAACTCGTGAAAAATAATGTCAAATGGCAAAAACAACGAGAAAGCCGGTACGTTTCAGCATTACATGAATGACCTCTTTCCAGTGAGGCGTAATGGATAAGGTTGTGGACTTGGACCTGGAAGGCCAGGGTTCAGATCTCTCAATGAGCTCACTGAGTGGCCTTGGGCAAGTCAACCACCTGTCTGTGTCAGTTACCCATCTGTAAATGGGAACGTGTGTGTGTCTGTCCCTGTGTGTTGCCCTCATCCATGTCCATCTTGGACTGCAAGATCACTGGGCAGGAACCGGTCTCCAAAAATCTGTAACTCTACAGTGCTGTGTTTGTCTAATAGAAATAAGTAGTAGTAGTTTCCGATGGAAACAGCATTTGTCGTTTTAGGTCTATTCATAGCTAAGCTTGGTTATATTCTTCAGTGAATGGGAAAAATGGGAGGGGGGAGAGAACAGAGAGGCCAAACAAGCAGCAAATAATATTCCAAATAATATTTTCTGCCAAAGTAGCAGAAAAATAATACCCCAATTAATATCTGGCACAATGTATGAGGCAGGATGCATATTGGACTTAATGTCTTGCACTGGCCCGGAAACAGAAGTTCCGATTATTGGGGGTGTTGTTACAACACTGTTGTCATGGTCAGACCATTACCTTCTGAAGGCCCAGACCCTGCTTTCCTTTGCTCCCCTCAGGGTGGTGGTCCACCCCCAGAGACTAAAGGATCCAATTGGTTTCCAGAATTCTCTGGGGAGATTTACCCACTGACCTTGATGGCTACTCTGTCGATGACCTGGTTGCTTTGTGGAATACCATCCTGACTATAGCCACTGACACATTTGTACCCAGGTGTCTGCTCCCGCTGCTGTAACACCATAGGTCCCCAGTATATGTGGGACCTGAAGCAGTTGAAGAGGGAGGGTAGCTGGTTCGAATGCAGGTTGCACCTGACTCATGCTGAAGCTGACCAATTGTAGCATAGATACTTTTTGAAGGACTATGCTGTGGCAATGATGGTGGCAAAGAAAGCTTTCTTCTCTGCTATCATCACATCTGCAAAGTCTTGTCCAGTGGAGCTGTTCCAGGTGGTGAATGGCCTGGTCAATCTGGTTGGTCTCCGCAGGGAACTAGAGTCATGAAGGAGGCTATTGGAGCCAAAAGGCATCCTTTAAAAAACGGAGAGTTCCAATGAGATAAATAGGGAAGAGCATAAGTGTTGCCAAAGTTAATAAGGCAGACCAAAAAGGAATATGAGGAGCAACTTGCTAAAGATGCTAAAACTAATAATAAAAACTTTTTCAAGTACATCAGAAGCAGGAAGCAGAAAGCCTGCTCGAGAGTCAGTTAGACCGTTAGACGACCAAGGGGTGCTTGGGGAGGAAAAGGACATTGCAGAGAAGCTGAATGAGATCTTTGCTTCGGTCTTCACTGCAGAGGATATTGGGGAGATACCCACGCTGGAACCTTACTTTGTAGGTGATGAATTGGAAGAGTTGCCACAAATCAACGTGCCTCTGGAGGCGGTTCTAGAGCAAATTGACAAACTAAATACTAACAAATCACCAGGACCAGATGGTATTCACCCCAGAGTTCTGAAGGAACTCAAATATGAAATTGCAGACCTACTGTTAGTAATTTGTAACCTATTGCTAAAATCTGCCACTGTACCGGAGGAGTGGAGGGTGGCAAATGTAACCCTGATATTTAAAAAGG
>QEPC01000555.1:17323-38822 GCA_003113815.1 Sphenodon punctatus
GAAGAAGAGGACTGGGAAGAATGGGTCTGGGAGACCCATTGGGAATGGGTCTGTGGAGGGGAGAAGCACTAGGACTGGTAGACACTGAAGAATGAGAGGGGAGGACTGCGGATGGGACACACCGGGAATGGGGCTGTGGAGGGGGGAGGAATGGGGCTGGGGAGGAATTGAGAATTCGAGGGTTCAGGATAAAGGTAGGTGATGGCAACGTGATCTGTTTTTTTTAACCCTGCTATGGTTAACCCTGGGAACTCCTTGCTGCTGGGTTAAACCACGCCACTGGCCTAACCATTGGCCAGGCTCCGTCTACCATTGGCAAGGCTCCGCCCCTAGGCCCGCTGGCAGGACGCTCAACCTGTCCACCACCCCACCAGCCTCAAACCCCACCAGTCGCCATTGGATAAAGGGTATGGAATGGCTTCCGTACAAAGAGAGACTTGACAAGCTGAATCTCTTCAGCTTAGAGAAGAGAAGACTGAGAGGGGACACGATACAGGTTGATAAAATCTTGAGCAGTATGGAACGAGTAGATAGGGAACGATTATTTACCCTCTCAAATAGCACTAGAACTAGGGGACACTCCACGAAAATAGCTGCCGGCAGATTTAAAACAAATAAAAGGAAGAACTTTTTCACTCAACACAATTAAATCTATGGAATTTGTTGCCAGAGGATGTTGTCAGGGCCAGTAATATAGCTGTTTTTAAAAAAGGACTGGATATGTTCTTAGAGAGTAGGTCCACTAATGGCTATTAACCAAGTAGCTTACGGGATGAACTTCTTACTGTCGGGATCTTGGAGTAAACAACGGGGAATGGATTGCCTATTGTGACTGTTGGTTCTTCTCCCTTGCAATAGAGATTGGCCACTGTCAGAGGACAGGATGCTGGGCTTTATGGACCATTGGTTTGACTCAGTATGGCACTACTTATGTTCTTATCTATTGCCCGCTCTGAGGTTTTTATTAATGACTTTGCAGACAGCATTGCTTGTATTCACCATGACTTGGGCGCTGTTACTTTGACCATAGAGTCAGAGTTTAGGGTTGTGGAGCCTCAGCTTTGTCTTGTTTGTTTGGATCAGTTTCAATTAGTGTCACCCACTGCTGTGGAGGTGTGCTTGGAGTAATGTGGGCTACCAGTTGAGTTAGATCCTTGCCCGTCGGACTGTTGCTGGCTGGGGTTGTCAATGCCTCCCTTTGGGAGGATAGATTGTCTGACACACTCAAAACTGCAGTTGTCCAGTCCCTGCTCAAAGTAATATATTTGAACAGTGATTCCCCAACCAGTCATCGTCTTGACTATAGCCTTCCCTTTTTAGGAAAGTTTATTTAACAGGTAGGTGCTCAGCATCTTCAGGCTCATCTTGATGCCGTTGAGATTCTTGGGCCCTTTTCAAACAGGCTGCAGTGGGTGGGAGGATGGGTGTGCATGTGCCCGTTCCCACAAGCGCATACCCATTTCCACGCACGGAGCAACCGACATTGGAGCCCATTGCTCCGTGCGCAGGTGATGGGTGGGAGGAAGATGGATGGGGGAAGCGCACATGCACCCCCACCCACCATGGGCGCAGTTCCTACAGGTGCCCCCCATCGCCCCCGCACCTGCTGCAATGTTTGAACGGGCACCCCACACACGTGTGCGGGGGCGGGGGGGGGTTGCCTGTGTGAAAACGGCCTCGGACTCATTTCAGTCTGGCTTTCATTCTGGGTATAGTATAGAGACCACACTTGTGGCCTCAGTTAACGATCTATGCCTGGAGATCAACAGAGAAATTGTACTGCGTTGATCTTGCTAGATCTTTCAGCAGCCTTTGATACAGTTGATCACAGGTGTTGACATAGTTGTGGGACCTAGCAGGGATGCGTAAGACTGCTCGAGTAATTCTATTTGTTCCTGTCAGGGAGGTCCGATTGGGTGGTGATAGGAGTCCCCTTGGGGCTTTGACTGTGGGGTCCTGCTGGGCTCCTTTTCAATGCATATCCAAGGTTGCTGGATGAGATCATTTGGACGTTTGGCGTGACATGCTATCAGTATGCTGAGGACACCCAGCTCTACCTCTCCTTTTCATTCAACCCAGGTCCTACAGTTTTGGTGCTTACTCAATGCCTGGCTGCCGTTGGGGACTGGATGAGCGTAAGCTGACTGAAGCTGAATTGAGAAAAGCCTCTAGCGATGATGGTTGGCTGGCCCTATGACTTGGGGGGTTGGGACTTCTGTTATTTATGGAGTCTGGCCTCCTCTGGTGACCCAGGTTTGTAGCTCTGGAGTGCTTCTGGACCCCTCATCGTGACTGGAGCATCAGGTTGTGGTGGTGGCCTGGAGTACTTTTCACCAATGCCATCTAGTGAGGAGACTTCAGCCTTTTTTCCCCTGATTCAGATCTGGCCACCATTGTCCATTCCTTCATAACCGTGAGGCTAGACTACTGCAATGTGCTTTACATGGGGCTGCCCTTGAAGACTGTTTGAAAGCTGCAGCTGGTGCAGGATGCGGCAGCCTAGCTCCTTTTGGAGGTGAGATGCCATGAGCACATGACACCTGTGCTTCAAGTCTACACTGGCTACCAGTAGTTTTCCGGGCACAATTCAAGGGGCTGTTTTTGACTTTAAAGCCCTAAATGGCCTGGGTCCCATATATCTGAAAGACTGCCTCCCCTATCACACTCAACCACTATCCTTGCAGTTGGCTTGGAGCACCCTCTTGTGGGTACCACCTGCCGATCATGTTCGTATGCTCCAGTGTCGTGAAACTCCCTTCCCCTGAAGGTCTGACAGAGTCTGAGCATATTCCAGAGGTGATGCAAGACTTTTCTTTTTGGCAAAGTGTTTAGAAGGCAGGGTTAGCAGTTGGGCGAAGATTTTTAGGTTTGGGGGTGGGTTTGTAAAGGGATTTATATGTATTGTTATGTGTTTTTATACTGTAAGCCGCCCTGAGCCTTAAGGGAAGGACGATGCATCAAATTTAAAACAAACAAACAACATGGGTGACCCAGAGCCAGGAAGAAGAAAAGGAAAGGAATTTACAGACCCTGTTGTCACACACACACACAGCAGTACAACCAGAGTCACTCCACTGATATCAGTGGTTTTACTCTTGCGTTCCACCACGGAGCATGAGGGGAGAATCAGCTTCAATTTTTGTGCTGTGTGGCACTGGACATTACAAATCAAAGGATACTCTGACTGGCACCACCCCACCAAGGTGAGCATTTCTACCTTAATGATACTGGCACAGGCAACACAGCTGCTAACAAAAGGCAGTCCTCAATTTCACACCAAAAAAAATATCACATACTATTATTATTATTAAGCATTGATATAGCGCCAGCAACGTACCTGGCACTTTACAATTGTAAGAAAGAGACACGGTCCCTGCCCTAGCATATTTATCCATATCAGATTAAACCTTATGAATAGCTTTCCTTCCCAACGGCAGCAGTTTCTTTTCATCTGCCTTACTCCTGGGTAGCCAGAAATGGTGTGCATCACTTGAACCCTTCCACCCATCATGTCTCCGCCACCCAAACAGAATGCAAGTCAAAAGGGTGGATGAGGAAGTAATTTTAGCTTCCCTGGGTGTATTTCTTACCTGCGCTCTGAGCTTCCATGCACTGGCTGAGAAGGGAATAAGCATCTTGCAGGAGTGTGACCTCTTCTTCCACCTCAGCTGGACTGAAGGGTGCTGTAGATGAACAGAACTGATAGGAGCTTAAGGAGATTTTCCTTAAAACATGGGCATTGCTGTTTCCGAGTTCCTCACCCTCGTGGTCTACCCTTTGGAAGTCCAGAGGAAATGTAAACGGTAAACAGCACATATGAGGTCACTGTGGATGACAAGGGAATCCTGCAATATTTACTAGATGTCTGGTTTATCCAAGTTAAAATTATTATTTATATAGCAATTTCAGTATTGAAAGTGCTTTACAATCCTTACCTAGTTCACCTTTACAATGACCTATGAGGTAGTATTATTCCCAGGTCCACACCCAACACTTTATCCACTTGGCTACATTGGCTCACTCTTTTCACTGGCTCTCATGTCAGCTTCCCGGGCTTAAAAGATGGTGTGTGAATGCACTCTAAGGAGGATCAGCAGGGAAGTGCAGAGCACCAAAGAGGTGTGGGAAGAGCAAGAAAAGGCAGGGCTGTGTTAAAGGTGACCACATGAAACCTAAAAGGCTGGGAGCCTAAAAAAGAGCATCCCTAAACATGATTATCCATTACCTAAAGTTTATAGGTGACTTTAGAAACTGTGCACTCTGTGTCTTGGAGCCACATGTACACCTAGAGCAGGCTGCATTGGTCACAGCTGCTACGTTGTACCATGTCCTCATTGGCTATTTTACAAAGAAAGAGCTGGGAAAGGATACAGTTGCTTGCATCTTCTCTATGAAATGATTCCTTGCAGCAGCTGCAGCTGGGCTAATGTGGCGGAGACAACACTTCTCCCACAGCCTGAGAATTTTAAGACAATAGAATAAGAAAGAAAAGCAACAGGTGGGAGGTTGAGCATGGGCAGCCTGTAAATCAGCATGTCTCCTCAAGGAGCCCAGGAGATTTCTGCCGGCTCCTCTTTTATTCAGTTTCGAGGATGAACTTCCGAGTCACTTTGATACTTTTCTTATTCTATGTATGATGACAGGACAGCAGGCAGAGCAAATGACACAAAAACACTGCCTCTCTACAAGGCTGTCCTGAGAAGTACAGAAGGGGTCACAGCAAGGGTGTTTATAACAGTATCAGCTAGGTGAGGAACCAGGTCACATTCCAGTGAACAAAGGTAAACCAAAATGACTCCAACTGAAGTAACTACTCCACTTTAGTAGCGTTCAGACAGCGTAAATTTGTTTTATTTATTTATTATTAAAATTTATTATTTTATTTATAAATCAAAGTAACTACTCTGATTTAATTAAAATCAAACTAATTACTCCACTTTGGTGACGTTCAGACAAACAGCTCAGAAGTGAAGAAGTACTGCATCTGTCTCGCCCCTAGCTGAAATGTATTCACCCTCACACAGGTACATGTTCAAACAGAAGTGTTGAAATAAAAACAAAGGGGAACATGAACCCGATTTTTCAGAACATACTTCTCTTCCTACTTCTGAACAACACCGGTTTACCAATCTGTTCATATGAACACTTGAGGAATAAAACCAAAGTAAGGTGCAACTAAATTGGATTAACTGATTGTCAGAATGCATCCCTAGAGTGCAGGAACCTTGTTATCACAGGAGAGGCTTAGAAGTACAGACCCTTACACAAACAACACAGGAGAAGAGCTTCCAATGGGAAAGCAAGTATTATTAGTACAATCTAGTTTGTGTTACAGTAGCACATA
This sequence comes from Sphenodon punctatus, assembly GCA_003113815.1. Taxonomy (NCBI): domain Eukaryota; kingdom Metazoa; phylum Chordata; class Lepidosauria; order Sphenodontia; family Sphenodontidae; genus Sphenodon; species Sphenodon punctatus. The sequence continues at coordinate 22,668 of QEPC01000555.1, forward strand.
GAAGTCCGGCAATGTGTAGGCTTGGTCATGCTACTGTGGCAATTGCTTGGCTGACTCTACAGAGGCATCCTCTCATGCTTTTTTTAAAAATCAGAACAGTCTGCACCCCCAAAAAAATAACCTTTCAGTCCAGTCTCCCATAATAGAACAGTCCCTAGCCTGTAGGATCAGCAACATCCACTGTCATTTATCCTAGTACATCCTACGTTAGGGCTCCAGTCTGTAGATTTGGCTCCACATTTGGAGCAACTCCTATCCACCCTTATGGCAGGAAGTCCAAGCCTCCAACCATGACAGCTCCTGGGGAGGAAAGTTCTCTTTAAACTTCCATGTTACTATTCAGGTGCTGGTTTTCCCAGTTAAATGCCCTGCCTAGGGCATGCTTCTTTTCAAGCAGTTCCCAGGCTTCGTACACACACTTTGGAGTGAAAGCACCTTCTACCCTTTTCCTAGTATGTCCCTCTAACTGAGCATTTCCTTGCCTCAGTCAAGACCAAGGTGGAGTAAGGGGGACTGTGTGCTGAGAGGACTACGTTACCATCTGCACATGGGCTGCTTCCCTCCCAGCCCCTTCAAATGCCTCCTACCCCAGCAGGTGGCTACCAAAGGCACTGGCCTTTAAGTGGCCATAGGGGACCTTGTAAAACCTTTTCCTTGGAGGGAGAGGGGGAATTATTTTAAGTAGGGCTAGGAAGGAATGCCATGACTCCCTGGTGAAACCCCTTTGTACCTACACAGCACAAGGAGGAACTTGCCAGGGTGGTCAGAACCTCTTGGTGGTGGTAGGGGTACTGGCTTAGGGGGGATGCAGTGTGGGGGAACTTGCCAGGACACCTCAGTGAGAGGGGGGGTACTGGTTTGGAAGAAGGGAGGGGGAAACTTGGTGGGCCCCTTTGGTGAGGAGGGGGTACTGGCTTGGAGACAATGGTGGAAACTTGCCAGGACTTCTTGATGAGAGGGGGGTACTGGCTTGCGGGGAAAGGAGGAACTTGCTGGGATCCCTCGTTGAGGAGGAGGGTACTGGCCTGGGGAGGATGGGGGCAGGGGAAATGTTTGGAACCCCTCAGTAAGAGGGGGGGGGTACATGGCTTGCGGAGGAAAAAGATGTGGGAACTTGCCAGGACCGCTCAGCGAGAGAAGTGGGTACTGGCATGAGGATGGGGGTGGGAGAATTTACCAGGACCCCTTGGTGAGACAGGGTGGTACTGGCTTGGGGAAGGAAGGAGGCGAGGGAACTTGCTGGGACCCCTCGGTGAGGGGGGGCATTTATTTTACTTTTATTTATTTAAACTTGTACCCCACCCTTTCCAAAAGGCTCAAGACGGCTTACAATTAAATAACGTTAAAATACCATTCAAAGGACTGCCTTTCCTACCATGCTCCACCACAGTCTTTGCAATTGGCTGGGAGCAGACTCTTGAGCGTTCCACTTGCCAATCTTGTTCATATGGCTAGGGCCCACAGAGAGGCGTTCTTAGTTGCTGCCCCAATATTATGGAACTCCCTTCTCCTGGAGGTCCATCAGAGCCTGAGCATATCCCTGAGGCAGTGTAAAGCCATTCTTTTTTGGCAAAGGATAAGGGTTGGTGTGGGTGGGTTTATGGGTGACGGTAGGTTTTTAAAATGTATTTTAATGTATTCTTGTATTTTAATATCGTATACTGCCCTGTGCCTTTTGGACCCAAGCAAAAATTTGACTAAAGAAATGGCTGTCCTTGGCTGCCTGGCTTTCTGGCTATCCTTGGCTGCCTGTGGTGCTGTAAAGGACATCCACACCCAGCAGTTCTCAATTAACCCACTGAATAATTTTTACAATCCCAATTAAGAGAAAGATGCCACCATAGCAGATGCAGCTACTGTGGCCCTTAAAGGGCCAGCTCACTCAGCTACATCCTGCTATAGGCCTCAGCTGACAGCAGGAACTAGGCAGACACATAGGCTGCGTTCCCCATCTGCGGTGGCGGCAGAGGGAGGGGCCAGGAAAAACGAGGCAGTGCGGAGAAGCCGGCTGACAGGAAGAGAGCCGGTGCGAACGGGGATCTGCTGCAGCTTCTCACGCGCGCATCAGGGCTCAAAGTCCTGCCCTGACACACGCGAGAGAAGCCGCAGCAGATCCCCGTTCGCACCGACTCTTTTCCTGTCAGCCAGCTCCTCTGCGCTGCCACGTCTTCCCTGGCCCCTCTGTCCACCACCGCCACAGATGGGAACGCAGCCTTACTGTGCAATCCTCCTGCAGATACACACAAGGTTCACGGAAATGAATGGTCATTATGCACATGACAACCTCTAGCATGTGTTTTACCTGCGCAGTACAATCTTCTAGCTGATATCAGATGTCACAGTCTTCAAGTGGTAAAATATGCCACAAGTACACCATTTGACATCTGAAAACTTCTGAACACAAGTCAACAGTTTGACATCTGAACACTTCTATATTCCTAGGAATCAGTGGAAACATTTCCTGGATCTTTTACCATTGATTTTTACCACATGGTAGAAGCATTCAGACATCATTAATTACTGTGTGGTGCTTTGCAGGAGGTTTCTCCTGGTTTTATTACTGAAAAACATGGCATCTGAAAGTACCCATATACAAAGAGACAATCCCTGCTCTAGAGTTTACTTCCTAAATACACATTAATGACAAAACATGCAAGGTGAAATAGAAGCACAGAGTTAAGTGACTCATCCAAAGTTAAAGAACAGGCCAGTGGAAAAGAATGAAACAAAGCCCAAGTTCTTGGAGTTCCAGTTCAGAGCTCCAACCACCAGATCACACTGCCTCGGACCACAAACATCTCCCTGATTGCGGTGATAGTTTTCTGATCACTTGGGAACCCACGTGGATACAGGCAACGAGGCTGCAGCAGCTGGTCTAGTGGGCAGTTGGGGGACAGCTTAGAGAGAAGGGAACTCAAATTCCAGTGACAGTTACGAGAACAGCAGAAGTGTTTCATTCGCACAGCCTGACCTCAGTGCTGCCACTAAGCCCTCCACTACACTGAACCCATCACTTTTCAGAGGCATGCAGTAGTGAATCAGACTAAGAATATCAGCCATGAAACGAGACAGCAATATATTTAAATAACTACCAGAACAGATGTCTGACGCACCTGCCTCACTCACAGAATAAATTTTATCTCTATCTAGACATACCACTTTAATCATAATCAAACTGCTGTTTTCTGAGGAAATTAGGAGAACAGCGAGGTTAATGGAACAGGAAAGAATGGACGCTGTCCTCTGTAATGGAACCTGCAGATCCCCAAGCTGAGCTTGTAGGCTATTCCTGTTCTGCCATGTTCATTCAGAGAAGCATTAAAAGCAGGGAAATTGCAACCCAAATGGCTTAAGTGTTGGAGGAAATTATTAATAAGGAAAATTTTAAAGAACCACAATCTAGATTTAATGAAGTAATGGCTAACAAGCAAAAGGAGAAATGGTCCACAAGAATTTGGAAGATGCGAGTCCAACAATGGCGAGAAACATTTTAAGGCAGTGGTTCCTGAACGTTTTGGACCAACGGAACAGTCAATCCTTGAAATGTCCCATTGACAACCCCATAATAAGTCAGAACAAAATAATGCTCATTAGAACCTGGCCACAAAGTGGGTGGGTATGACTCCTGATGGTTCTGTGGCCATCTCTGGAGAAAGGAATGACCAAGGAGTGACTTGTGGCCAGCATGTGCCCCATGCCTCCCAATTCAGAGATAGCTGGTGGGACTAAAGTCCACTCTAATTGTGGCCACTTCTGTGAACCAGCAGCAGATAATCTACTTTGGCCTTGCACATCACTGTCTGAAAACCACTGGTCTAGAGCCCAAGGGAATCTAGCTAAGAGCAAAAGGATTGAGAGAGAGAAAGCTGATCCTGTGTATCAGTTTTATGCAAGCACTCTCCTGCAACTCTACCAGTGCACTGAACGTCTGGCCTGCAGTAACCCTCTTTCATTCCAGTCTCTGGCTTTTCACAGAGCTCTACCAATACCCCTCAGTGCCATGGTGCAGCATCCTGTAGGCTTTTCTCCATCAAACTGTAATTCTCAGGTCCTTTCCCTTGCACTTTACCTTGTTTCCTCCATTATGGCCCCACCTACCAGCAAAAAGTTCCAAGCTGAACTGGCTTGGATAAACATTACCTGGAATTCCTGGAATAGACTTTTCTGTAGGAAAGGGGCAGCATCAACAAGGATCTGCAAAGAAGAAAACCTTCAGTAATGAATCCCAAAGAGTAGCACAGTACAAACAGAATCCCCTACCCAGCTCCCAAATTTTCTTCCATCCACAAATGAAAGTTATGTTCATTGTTGAAATTAATTTAGTGTTAATGGGAGGTGCGAGCCTGGCATACCTGGAGAATGAAATCTCTTCTGCACAGAACAAGTACAGCAATGGCCATCAGCTGTGGAAGTGCCTGCTCCCTACACTGCCTGATTGGTAGCTTCCAGCATGCCCACAAGGAATTGGAATTACCCTGCTCATTCATTTCACAAAGGCTACTGATCAGCTTTTCATTTCTGTGTATCACTGGTGCAAGAGACAGACTTTTAAGACTGATATGAGAGATGCCCAACCCTCTGTGCCTCTCCTCTTCCATGGACTTGAAAGTTTAGAACCATAGAGCAGGTTATCGAGTCCAGCCCCCTGCATGGTACGAAGTTTGCCATATCTAACTCATCCTAGCCTCCTCTTTAAAATCTCCAAAGATGGAGAATCCAGTTTCTCTAGGTAGCCTGTTCCACTGCCTGACTGTCCCTTCAGGAATTTTTTCCTGAGGTTCAATCAAAATCTTTTCTGCAATTCATACCCACTGTGCCTCTTGTCCTGCGCTCCATAGCAAGGGAGAATAATTGTTTTCCATCTTCTTTATGGCATCCTTTCTAAGCTGGTAGAATGAGGATAATTACTGAAATGCTGTAACACTGGGTTACAAAATATATCAAAATGACAGTAAATTGAGCTTGTGGCAGAGTGGCATTGAGTCAAGCAGGATTCATATTTTAAAGGAAGCGAACTGTACTTTGGAATCTCTATGGATAGAAATACCATGCTTAACAGAGAAGTATATAGCTATTGGCCACCTAACCAGGTTGCCGAGACAGATTATGAAATGCAAGGGGAAATTAGACAGACTACTACAGCTGGACACACAATAATAATGGGTGACTTCAATTACCGTAAAATTGACTGGGTGAATGTCACCTCGGGGCATGATATGGAGATAATATTTCTAGATGTTATAAACAACTGCTTCTTAGAGCAGATAGTCCTGAAACCACAAGAGAAGCAACTTTGGATCTAGTAGCAAGCAGAGAGCAGGACCTGGTGCAAAAGGTAATGGTGATAGTGCTGCTTGGCAATAGTGATCATAATATAATTAAATTAAACATACGTATAGGGGAAGAATGCAAAATAAAAATACTGTAGTAAAGTTTAACTTTTAAAAAGGGAACTGTGCAAAAATGAGGACGCTAGTTGGAGGGAAACTAAAAGCAGTTGTGAGAACTGAATGTCTTCAAGAGACATAGAAAATATTTAAAAACAGCATCTGAGGCCCAAAATTAAAAAGGTAGCAAAAGGGCCAGATATATACCAGTATGACGGTTAGGTGAAGGAGGTCTTTAGCACCAAAAAGGCATCCTTTAAAAATGGAAAGCTAGTCCAAATGAGGAAAAAAGGATTTCTGAGATGGGGTAACCAGAACTGCACACAATACCCAAGGTGCACTCGCACTATTGATTTAATATAGAGGCATTATGATATTTTCAGTTTTATTCTTACCAATAATTCCTAATGTTCTGTTTGCTTTTTTGACCACAAAAAAGCTGAGAAGTTCAATGTATTGTCCACAATGACTCCAAGGTCCTTTTCCTGAGTAACACCACCTAATTTAGAACCCAGCGTTGTGTGCCTATAATTTGTTTTTTTTTCCCTATGTGCATCACTTTGCCCTTGTCCAGATTAAATTTCATCTGCCATTTAGATGCCCAGTCACCCAGTCTCACAAGATCCTCCTGCAATTCTTCACAGTCTGCTTGTGTTTTAACAACCTTAAATAATGTTTGTGTCATCTGCAAATTTGATCACCTCACTCTTCACTCCCTTTTCCAGATCATTAATGGATACATTAAACAACACCAGTCCCAGTATAGATCCCTGGGGCACTCCACTATTTACCTTCTCCATTGTGAGAACTGATCATTTAGTCCTACTCTGTTTCCTTCCTTTAATCAGTTAGCAATCCACAATAGGACACTGCCACCTATCCCTCTTTAAAAAAAAATAAAAAATTTCCTTAATTGTCAGTCATGAGGGACCTTATCAAGCGCTTTCTGAAAATCCAGGTACACTATATCGACCGACTCACCCCTACCCACATGCTCATTTACACCCTCAAAAATTCCAACAGATTAGCAAAGCACGACTTTCCTTTGCTAAATCCATGTTGACTCTTCCTCATTAAGCCATGTTTATCAATATGCCCAAGAAATTCTGTTCTTAATAATAATTTCCACCATTTTGTCTGGCACAAACGTCAGGCTCACCAGTCTGTAGTTTCCAGGATCGCCTCTTAAGCCTTTTAAATATCGGCATTACATTCTCTACCCTCCTGGCCTCACAGTGGCAGATTTTAATGATAACTACTGGTAATTGTAACCTAAGTCTGCAATTTCATATTGGAGTTCCTTCAGAACTCTGGGGTGTATACCATCTGGTCCCGGTGATTTGTCATTATTTTGTCAATTTGTTCTAGAACCTTTTCCATAGTCGTGTTGATTTGTGACAGTTCATTAAATTCATCACCTACAAAGACCAGTTCCACCTGGGTATCTTCCCAACAGCCTCTGCAGTGAAGACCGAAGCATAGAATTCAGTCAGGACCTGATGGTATTCAACCAAGAGTTCTGATGGAATTCAAATATGACATCACAGAACTACTATTGGTAATTTGTAACCTATCACTCAAATCTGCTGCTTTACCCAAGGATTGAAAGGCTCCAATGGCAACCCTGGAAACTACAGACCAGTGAACCTGACATCAGTGCCAAGCAAACCAGTGGAGACAGTTGTGAAGAACCGAATTATAGGGCGTATTAATAAACATGACATAATGGGGGGAAAACAACATGGCCTTAGCAAGGGGAAGTCATGCCTCACTAATTTCTTAGAATTTTTAACTGTGAACAAGCATGTGGATAAGGGTGATCTGGCTGATATAGTATATCTGGATTTTCAAAAAGCATCCAATAAGGTGCCTCACAAGAGACCCTTGAGGAAACTAAACAGTCATGGAATAGGAGACAGCATCCTGTTATGGATCGGTAACTAGTGAAAGCAGAGGAAACAAAGGGTTTTTGTGAAAATGGTCAGTTTTCACAATGGAGAGAAGTAAATAGTGGGGTGCCTCAGGGGACTCCACTGAAACCAGTGTTGTCTAATATATTCATTAATGATCTGGAAAAGTGAGTAAAGAGTGATCAAATCTGCAGATGACACAAAGTTATTCAAGATAGTGAAGAACAAGGCGAACTGTGAGGAATTACAGAATCTTGTAAGAGTGGGTGACTGGGCTACTAAATGACAGACAAAATCCAGTGTTGACAAGTGCAAAGTAATGCACATAGGGAAAAATAATCTTAACTATACATATACAATGCTGGGTTCTAAATTAGGGATTACCACTCAGGAAAAGGATCTTGGAGTCATCGTGAACAATGTATTGAAAGTCTCATTGTTCAGTGTGGCAGCAGTCAAAAAGAATGTTAGGAATTATTCAGAAAGAGATAGAATTAAAACAGAAAATATCATAATGCTGTTATATACATCTATGGTGTGATCATACCTTGAATATCGTGTGCAGTTCTGGTTACCCCCATCTCAATAAGATAGCAGAAATGGAAAAGGTCCAAAGAAGGACCACAAAAATGACTGAGGGTATGGAACAGCTTCCATACAAAGAGAGGTTCGATAAGTTAGGGCTCTTCAGACTGGCAAAGAGATTACCAAGGCAGGATCTGATAGAAGTTTACAAAATCATGAGCAGCATGGAACAAAGAAATAGGGAGTTGCTACTTACCCCTCTCAAATAGTACTAAAACTAGGGGACACTCCATGAAACTGGCAGCAGATTAAAAGTTTTGTTTTTTTTCACTCAGTATACATTTAAGCTTGTGAAACTTGTTGCCAGAGGATGTGGTCATGGCCAGTAGCAGAGTTGTGTGTAAAAATGGATTGGATAAGTTCATTAGGTCCATTAATAGCTATTAACCAAGTAGGTTGGGGGACATAACTTCTGTCGGGAGCTGGGAGTTAACAGCAGAGAATAGATCACTCCATTATTATGTGTTGAGTAATTCTCCAAAGTGACTGAGAATGGCTACTGTCAGAGACAGGATGCTGGGCTTGATGGACCACTGGTCTGACCCAGTATGGCACTTCTTATTTGTAGACTGTTATCATATCTCCCCTTAGTCTTTTTTTTCTCCAAGCAACATCTATCCAAATCCTTCAATCTCTCCACATATGATTTGTGCTCATTGGGGCAGGAACCTTCCTCTTATCACAACTGTTCAGCACCAGGCACATTGTTAGTGCTATATAAATAATAAAACTGATCCAGTTATCCCCCATTTCATATTCATGTATTTGGGGGTTTTGCCCTATGTGTATAAATCTTACATTTGTCTATTGAATTTCATTATAGTCCAGTTTCCCACATTCTAGTATCAGCAGCAGTGGCAGGACCAAAACCACTTGATCACTGTTCCCTTCTCCACCAGGCTAAAGTGCTTGGCCAGAGCAGGCTGAAGCAGGTCAGATACACAAAGCTCTCTTTCTAAAAACCACTCTGGCTGAGTGTCACTTTGTAATCCCATAGAAGTCAATGGGCAAAGTATTAAGTTCTGATAAGCTTTTCCCCAGCTATGTAGGACTCCCTCTAAGAGAAGTACTTTTTTTTTTGCCTATCAGGCTGCTACTTCTAAATCAAATTTCATGCAATCCACCAAAGTCCTCCTTAAGGGCTATGTCTGTGCCCAACCTGATGCCATTTGGGGGCTATCCTAGTGAATAAAATGATGATAGGTTAGATAGAGATTTTTTTTTAAAAAAAACCTAAGAATATTTGGGGGCCTAAGAAACATCAGCTATGAGGCTATTTCAATTCCTTTTCTTTTTAAAGTCATAAGCATTCAAAACCCAGAACTTCCCTATAAAGATAAAGAAAATATTGTGTGGCACAGGATGATGAATCAGGGGGAAAATCCATTTGTACTCAGACCAGGGAAGGAGTGAGGTGAGAAATGGAGTCTGGAGGCAAAAACCAAAGCCAATCATTGCAAGACATATGCTCCCTGTTTCTGAAAACGTACCCCTTTTCCTGGAGGGTGCATGTTCGAAGCATGGCGCTCACCCCTGGGCTGTCTCCTGCTGTATGGCTTGATGTCACTGGAGCCTCTACCGAAGGCACAAGAAGATCATGCTCTGGATCAACTACCTTTGGATTAGTAGCTATAGAGTCTTTGCCCTGAGCAGAGTCCTTGCATGAAGCGTTTTGCTTCTCATGCTGCATGGATTTGGGAGAACTAAATGGCTTTCTGGATTCTGCAGCGGCAGGGATTTCCTCCTGACCCACCTTGGCAGTTGTTATGTGCTTGCTGACTTGGTGAGGGGCAGCTCCTTTTGCTGAACCTTTCCCAGAAACGTTTGATGTCCTGGGGCTCTGTCTGGCTGATGCTCTCACCTGGTTTCTTCCCACCTCTGGGTCTGTCTTGTAGGGAGCTTTCAGCATGTATGCCGAGGGCTTTTTGGAAAAGGTAGGCTTTTTGCTCCCAGATGTCATCTTGATGGTCTTAGAGGTGCTCTCCTTAGGCTTGGCCACTTGCTGAATTAAAGCAAGACTGGAAGCAGGTTTCTTATTAGCAGCCTTCTCTCCTTCTGCAGCCTCAGATGGAGCTTGCAGGATGCTTGTTCGGACTCTTGATGCCTTCTTCAGGGCTTTGTTAAGCAGCTCTAGCTCCTTTAGTTCCTTGGGTGAAGGCTCAGTCTCTATAAGAGCAGAAGGGTAAGCCAAGAAGTCATATATATCAATACTGTTACTCTAGGGTTGATGGTTGTAGGGGTCAAGTATTGCCAATATGAGCCCCGGGACGGGTATAGCGAATTGTTATTCTTGTTTTATTATTATGTAGATTTCCTTTTTTCTCAAATTGTAATTGGGGCTTAGTTATATATATGCCCTATTTTAATGGTGATGTAAGACATGTTGTTTTGTAAATTTTGTATTATTTTTGTTACGGCCTGTGGACAAACAATAAACTAACTATATACCAATCAAGTCCCCCCCTCCCCCAATCTCCAAGGGTCAACACAGTCAGTCTGCAATAGGGAAAGACATGAACATGCACCTCACACTTCTGCGGTCTCGGTTTGCCAGATAAAAGCAAGATCTCATGAAAGTCAGCGTACAGAGCAACCACACGAGGAGTCAGGGCTTGGCATCTCTCTCCAGTGACAAACCCAAACAACAGACCAGAGAGTGACATTCACAGGATTCCCATTTAGTCCTTTAGCTACAATCACAAGACCCCGTGTCAGATCCTGCTATTCAACTCCTGGAAGTAAAACCAGAGTAACTCCCTGAAAATCAACACAGCAGAAGCTGGTCCTCTCTCTCTCAGGAGGTAAAACTAGAGGGATGTCTTTAGGCTGTCTGTAATTCAGCACTTGCCAAACAGGGCACAAATGTAAGAGACCCCTCTTTGGCAAGAAGAAAAATCTTACCTTTACATTTTGTGCTGTTCTCTGATGCTGGGCTTGTAGGAGCTTGTTCTTTCCTGGTAAGGGGAAATAAAAGGACAAACACAAAGTGGATGAAAACCAAGGCTCACAAAAGATCAAGGCTCACTTCTGTATCTAGAGAAGTGTTGCCACCTGGAAAATTTCAGAGGGCATCAGAGAGAGCACACTCGCCTTTTCTATACAAGGCATCCTTCTCCTCTGCATCCCCTTCATGAAAGACTTTTCTTAAAAGTGGGTAGTACTGCCTTCCACTGCAGACTTACCAGTCTCCAAGAAGAGCACGAGACTGCCTCAGCTTCTGCTCTAGCTGCTGCTTCTGCTCAGCACAATCTTCCAGGGCCTGACTGAGCATGGAAACCAGTCTGTAAATGGCACAATAGTCACATTTTCTTTCATTCCATTACAGCAGAAACTTCACCCCCTCCTCCTTTGCACTCTTCCCCAAGAGGACTGCATTTTAATCCAGCTTTGTCCACTCCAGAAAAGATTAGTGGAAAAAGCAGAGACTGGCAACCCCTCAAGCTGGCTTGGTATCAATTACAAAATATCTTAATCATCATAATTAGTAACATTTTGCCACTTTATATAGCAGCTGCCATCCTATAATCTAATAAGCACCTTTAAATGTAACCTCCCCGGTGCAGACAGATTAAGTGATTTGCCTATGATTGCACATGAGCGAGTGGCAGTCAGAAGCAGAACCCAGGAGTTTTGTCTCCCAACCCCCTGTGATAAGCACTACAGACAATACTACCTATGACACTACACTAAGGCTTTGATTATATAGCCCTTCACCAACAAGCACTTCTACTGAGTGAGTGTGGACTGCAGAGACATGAACTACCAATATATGGCATTTGTTAACTCAAAAATACTTTCCAACATACAATATACTAGAAAACTGTAGCCCCTCCCCGTCTTTGCCACAAATTTCAGATTTGGCAAACAATGCAGATGGCAGGCGGCCACAGGCCTGGCAGGTGACATCCCCTCTATCCTTATGTGAATGCCCTCATTTCTGCTTCCTTACCCTGACCTCTGTTTTCCAGTGCTTGGGGGTAGGAACTGGATCCAGGGGCCAGATCCAGAAACTGGAAAGGAACCACATGAAAACTAGCTATGTGCCACATTTGGCCCCTAGGCCCAAGCAATAGTTTCATGTTAGAGTTCAATTCTTGATGTTGTTTAAATTCTCTTATTTAGTCCTGTGTTAAATAAATGACTATGGTCATTGACACAGATGCAACCAGGTGTCCACTCTCACCACACTGCAACAGCATAGTGGTGTATGGGAGACCTGAGACAACTGAAGTGGAACGGTAGGCAGTTAGGGCACAGGTGGTGCTCAACTCACACTGAAGCCAACCAACTGTGGCATAGATCATTTCTGAAGGACTATGCCATGACGGTGATGGCCGCAATGAAAGCTTTCTTCTCTGCTTTCATCACGTCTGCGAAGTCTCACCCAGCAGAGTTGTCCTGGCCAGTAAACGGCCTTGCTAATCCAGTCTGTCTCCACTGGGAACTAGAATAATCTATAGTGATGCATAGGAGGGTTTTAGAGAAGCACTGGAACAGACGGATGGAGAGACTATATCTTTAACACTTCTAGTGCTTTGTCCCCCACTCCATCATAAGTGAGAGCACTGGTAATAGTAGACCATAGCTAAGGGGTTTGAGGTAGGGATGCTGTGAGGTAGGCTAGCACACCACCTGTCCACTTCACAATGTATCCACTGCCAACTCCCTTATCAATAGCCCCCTACTATTAACGCACTGGCCTAGGGACACTGCTAAGGGAAATTGAGGGAGTGCTGTGTGGTGGATGGGCTCATTCAACATACAGCACTCCCTCAGACCTCCCAGAGGTGCCCCTGGGAGAGTGTTGACAGTAGGGCAGCATGTGGAAGGGAGGAGGGAAAAGGGAGGGAAAACAGCTGAATATCTGAGGATACATGTCCTCTTGTACTCCCCATGTGCCAATATCTCCAACCTCCATCCTTTTTCTGTGTCAACCTTTTTTCCTCTGATAGAATAGAGAACAAGCTAGGAGGTATTTTTATAATGGTACATTCCTTTTATTTATGAACCAAATGGCCCTATTAAAAATTTGATATTTGTACTTTATAAAGTCTGTTAATTGAACTGATGGTTTTAACTTCCATCTTGTAATTTCACTTGTAGCATATGTCTTTTCTCTGTTTGTACAAGGAAAACATAATAAAAATTAAATCATTCAAAAACTCTCCATCACAGGCAGGCAGGGTCAATGTCAAGAATGGCAGTAAGAGAGGATTCTAACTCAGTGTCACAATTCCCTTTCCAAACTTTCCTAGAAGCGAGTCATCACCCTGCCCGGCTATAAGGAGAAACATTTTGCTGGCATGGGATGGTGAATGAAGGAAGGAAGAGGACAAGGTTTCTGCAATGTAGGTCATGTTCCAACAAACAGAAGAAAATTAAAGTAACTACTCCACTTCAGTAGCGTTCAGGAGGTATTAAACCAAAGTAATTACTCTAATTTAATTAAATCAAAGTAACTATTCCAAGTCATTAACGTTCAGACAAAAAGTGTAATCCAAAGTAGTCATATGGTAATCTCTCTCCCTTAGCAGATATGTCCATGGTCACTGAACCAGGCCATCCCAACAGATTAAGAGCGCAATCCAGCTCCCATTGAAGTCAATGGCTAAACTCCCATTGACTTGTATGGAGCTGGATTGCGCTCTAAGTGTTTACACAAAATACAAACTGAGGGGGCGCACATACCTTTCTTACTCCTGAATAATGTTGTTTTAGCACTGTGCTCAGGTGAACGCTGAGTAAAACCAAAGTAAGGCCAACTACATTGTCGGAATGTACTTATCTTTAAAAATGAGCAAAGAGTGGGGTGTGGAATCTCCAATACTGAGACCCCATAGAGCCCAACTCTCCCTGGCTTGAATCCCTTTTCCTCTGGAGCAGCGCAGTGGCAACTACCCCATCCCATAATCCCTAGTCCACGTGGGGCACCTGCCCTGCCTCCTGCTGCCACCCAAACCCATAGGGACCTAAGCAAACTGTTCTGCTCCCCAGTCACTTTCTCCCCCGACGCCATTGAAGCTGTCGTCACTGAAAGCTGCTGCCCCCTCCCTGTGGCTCCTGGGGGGGAGCACTAAGCGCATCGCGAGAAGGTTGCGGGAGGGGGGGGGGCTCTTTCCTTCTACCTGTGTGCCCAACCTGCGGGCAGCATGAAGTGGCAGAAAGGACACCAGAGCGGGAAGCGGCCCCAGGAGAGCCCCGCAGCGCTCTTGTTGCTGCTGCTGCCGCTGCCGCCGCCGCCTCCAGCTTCCTGCAACTCCCGCAGCCAACTCTACGGCGCTTCCCCTCTGTCAGGCGCCGCTGCTGTTGCCGCCGAGCCTCTCAACGCCCCAAACCCGCAGCAGCGTTCGGCCCCAGAGCCTGCTCGCCGCCTAACCCCGCTCTCGGATAGGGGGTGATTTCCTGCCGGCTTTGCCTTGCGTCTACCAGTGCGCTTGTTACCGCACGTCTAGGGCCTGGGAGGCGGGGAAAACTGGGCGGAAAGGAGTGTGTACGGCCTGCCCTTCAAGGCGGGCCCAGGCGCCGGCAGTCACCAACCGCCCCCCAGCGAATTACTGAGGCGTACCGCTTCCCTCAGTGACAGACACCGGCCCTGCCCGTTCTAATGTCACCCCTGAGCGGGTAGGTTTCCGTGAAATACAAGAGGCTCTGACTACAAGAGTTGCCAACGCTTTATCTGTAAAGTGAGCAGGTCTGTTACTGAATTTGAAGAGAAAGGCTGTTTTTATACGAGCGCCGCTGGCACCTGTAATCATGCGGCATGTAAAAGTGCCCCGGACAGCGTTTTTTTGGCAGCTTTCAGACCTTCTCTTCCCCCAAAAAATATTCTGACTGCAGGAGGAAATGCTGGCCGGGGAGCGTCTTTAGACATCATAAGGATCGGATGTCAAAACCCCTAAACACATGTTTGACCATGGTGTGCAAACACCATAAGAATCCCAACCAACACCAATTTTGCCACCTGTTGAACACCCAATATGAACACCATTGCATCACAAGGACAATTTGTGTGTTTTGGGCTGAACACGTGGCCAACATTGTGGGCGCTTTTAGACGATCCCGCTCACAAGCGGGATCGTTCAGTGCCGGCATCGGGTACCCACCTTCCTCTCTACGCCGTGTCTGATGTTCAGAAGAGCATCAGACACGGTGTGGAGTGTTTGTGCGCATGCGTGCCCTTCTGTGCGTGCGCACTTGGGCAAAGAACCCGGAAGTGCAGCATAAAGCTGGCACAGCAGCGATCCGCCTTGTAGGGGGTAGGATCGCTGGGCCGGCTTCACGTGGCAGAGATCCGGCGTTCGCGCGCACCGGGGATTTAGACGAGTGGCAACAATGGCAGCTGATAAAGGGCTCAGCCGCCATTTGCGTCTCGTCTAAAACCGCCCTGTGTCTAATGATATCACGTGGCGTGTTAGCAGGTACAACATGGGGAATAAGGCAGCAGCACTTGTGTGCTGAGATGGAGCGGCAAGCAAAACACCGATTTGCCCCAAGATGGGCTGTGTGTCTGTAAACAGTGCCAAATGGTGAACCCAGGGCCAAACCGGTGTTCATATCAAGATTAAAACACACATTCAGACACCCATTGACATTATGTGTAAAGACACCCAGGATATGCGAGGTGTGCCGCTCATCTGAAAGCCCCCGTGTCCCCCTCTGCGCTTGCTGGCAGACATGCACAGGAAAGCAGGGCAGGAAATTCAGCTCTGCATCCCTGCAGGTGTTTGCCGGCAAAGCCGAGCAGGGGGGAGGGGGGCTTTCAGACCAGCTGAACCCCGCGCATATCCTGGCTTGAGTATTCTTCCCCCCACCTCAGCCAGAATATGGGTGTGTGTGTGTGTGTGTGAAGTGGCCTGAAAGCTCCCCTCGCACAGCTTTGCCGGCAAACACCCGCAGAGACACAGATCAGGATTTCCTGTTCTGTATCTCTGCGGGTCGGCTTTCAGACCGGCGGCACCCTGCGCATATCCTGGCTGCGCATTCCCCCACAGCCAGAATATGGGGGGGAAGGTCTAAAATTGGCCTCAGATGAGCCTAGATGTACCATATTTCCAGTTGCGCATTCTTATTTGCGCTCGTAAAGAATGTGTGACCGGAAATACGGCACATCTAAACACTGCTCACGGCATTTTTACATGTTGCATGATTACAGGTGCAAGCAGGCAGCGCTTGTATAAAAGCAGGCAAAATCTGTGGTGTAACAAGAAAGAGCCATTTTACATAGCTGCCTTTCTAAATACAATTGTAATTTATCTTTGCATTAGGGTTGCCAC
>QEPC01000555.1:69931-96406 GCA_003113815.1 Sphenodon punctatus
GCAGCGTCTGGCCGAGTTCACCACGGCCCGGAATCCCGCCGGGGATTCCGGGCCGTGATAGCCCACCAGACGTTACTTTTTCTTGATGCCCGCCTGGAATCACTTTCACCACACTTCAGCCGATTTTCGCGCCGGTAGCCCGGGAAGCGTGGTTGAAATTGACTCCATGTGGGTATTCAGTGTGGCGAACATCTGGCGGCCGCCGAACAGACGTGCAGGGCACAGTGACCACATGTAGGTGTTCAGCGTGGCGAACATCTGGCGGCCGCCGAACAGACGTGCAGGGCACAGTGACCACATGTAGGTATTCAGCGTGGTTCACTGTGATCTCGTCACGTCTGAAAATACCCAGGGTTACCTAGAGAAGCCCATGCCTCTGATGTCTGAATTCTGTGGGCTCAATCCTAAACATACTTGATTACAATGAGACTTACTCCTGAGCAACTGTGTTTAGGGCCTGTGTATCTAGTGTGAACACTGCATTGTGTATAGAGCTGTATATGGTGATGGGGCATGTGTAAAGTAAAGACACTTGAGTAAGGTTCCCCGGTGAATGTGTCTTATTGTGCTGCTCCCTGTGAACACTCACCCCAGACACCTTTCACTCTGTTACACCTCCCTTATCTGGACATAAAGCATTTCTTGTAGGGTGGCATCTTACTAACTAGTGAAGGGAGGCATAAACTTTTGCAGGCAACAACCTGCTTCTTCAGATGCTTCACATCTGGCTGTTGCCTGTGAAAGCTTATTCCTGTGGAGGTTCTGTTGTCAGTCTCTGACTCTTGCTCTGCCCACTGCTGTAGCTACACTCTCCCTCACCCTTCCTTGTTGGTGTGTCCCCCGCCTCCCCCCCACCCCCACCCCGTTGGATTTATCTTGGTCTGAGTTTTCCTCTGTTGTCCTAGTTTTTCCCCTTCTCATCGTATTTTGGCCCTTTTGAACAGAACATGCCAGTTGAAATTTTGTTTCAGACAATACCACTCCAGGGCCAGAGGCCAGGAAGCAGGCTCAGAATAGGTTTAAGTGGGTTTAGAATTGTGTTAAATTCTGTAAGAACCTTATTAAATGACCACTGGCAGGGGATCAATTTTTAAGAGAAAAGTGAGTGCCTGGCATTTGGGGGAAACTGAGGCTAGGCATGGGGTGATTTCAGCAGAGGGCTAACTGCATCCTCTGCACTAGATGACCATTTTCACAAACTCCAAGAAACACAGCATTTATTAATTTTTTTGCAAAGCTGACTGTGGGTACAATTACTAGGATAAAAGTCAAGTGAGCATCAGGCATGGAGATAAGTCAGGAAAGAAAAAGAAAATTGGATGTAATAAAAATTCATAAAAATCTTTACATGGGCAGTAAACATGAATTACTGCCAAGTGCAGGGTGTGCTCCCCACTCAGCACCTCCCCTCAAACTGGAATGGATGCCTTCCGGGTTAATAACAGCCCTTACCTGCCAACAATGCCATGTTAACACAGGAGATATCCTCCTACATCCATGCTATGATTTGGTCCTGTCCCAAACTCTTCACAGCCATCGCACAGTATATCAAGCATTACACAGCTGTCTCCCAGTTTCTCTTAAGTCCTAAGCTTTGTTTATTGTACCAGATCAAAAAGAAAAACTGAATGAATCCCAAGGCATGCCTGTGGTTGTTGCTCTGCTACAGGCAAAATGCATAAAAATCAGAACCACCTCCATCATCATAATCTCTCTGGGTGAAAGACTGCTTGTTTTTAAATGAGACACAACCATTCACGGCCACCTATCAACCATCCACTCGACTGCTCATGTGAAGGTGGTGTGGGTGGATGCGTACTGCCATGACCTGTGCAGCAGCCACTCATGAGGCACCAGAGAAAAAGCTGCAGTGCCCTGTGTGTGGGGAAGGCAAAACAGTGCGTGGGGACAGACGCCCATGCATCTCTGACCCGTTTAAACTGGGGTGCCTACCCACACCAGTGGACAGGTCCACAGCTCTGCTGCCTCTCCAGCCCTGGCCCCAGCCCTACCAGGAGCTCTTAAAGGAGTAGTGGCAGCCCGTATGAATGGCTTTGGGGGCCAGTTCATGGTGGCAGGAGTGCATGGAGGCTGCCTGTGTTGCTGCAGTGGCCACGCAAGGGGCCGCCCATTAGAATCCTTCCCCACTTACCCCATGTGTGTGGGTGCTCTGTGGCTCAGCTCTATCACTCAAAAACAGACATGGACACCCCCCCCCCCATGTCTTGCTCATTTAAAAACACCCTATGAGGAAAATGAAGGCTGTAGTACTAAGTAGAGGTCCAGATTCTATGGCTCCAGTCATCCCAAACTCCTAGTGCTTGCACACAGAGCTTGACTCGCTACAATGAAGGACTGGCTTGTGGTCTCCTGGAGAAAAATCTCATCCATAGGCTTTTGGGCAGGAGAGAACAGTGTCATCATGTTAGAGGCGCATAAGTGCTCCATCAATCTGCTGTTAGTTCAACGAGCCCAGGTTTCTCCTTCTGGTGACCAGATGCTGCTGCAGCAGTTCACAAAAAGAAGAAACAAAAACAAAAAAACCTGGGCAAACACCATTGTTTTTAAAGCTAGCTAAGATGGTAGGACAGGCCTTGGAAACAAAATAGCAGTTTCTGGGATGTTTATTTTCCCTATATGGTGTATTGTACTCCCTGTATTATTTTCCCTGCTTGATTCACATCTGCCCTTGCCTTTGCTCGATGTCAAGTTCTGTCAACAAGGAGTGCAGCCAGAAAAGATGGAATATCAAGAGCCTGGTCCCACCTTCTCAGCTATAGACTGGAAACCTGTGACCCAACCCAAACCAATGGAACCCAACTGATCTTCTTAGGCTTAGGTTGGGCTGGGCACACTCCTCGCCCAAGCCCCTAAGGTTTGGGTCAGGTTGGGCTGCAGGACCCCTCATGGGGCACCATGAGGGGGAACACTTTGGGTGTTTTTAAATGAGATGAGTCCGCAGTCCCCCCAGCCCTAATGGGAGCTCTTAAAGGGTAATGGCTGACTGTATGAGATGCTTTGGGCATTGGTGGTGGGAGTACGTGGAGGCTGCCAGCATGGCTGTAGTAGCCACCCAGGGAGCCACTCATTAGAATTCCTCCCCACTCACTCCATGCGCGCGGCTGCGCTGCAGCTGTACCACTTAGCGGACATGGACACCCCCTCTAGCCTTGCTTGTTTAAAAACACCCTTTGATCCTGCCCCTTTTCTGACATAGCCCCACTCCTTATGAAGTGCCGAGATGTCATGACACTCCATGGGGGCAGGGCCACTTGGATACCTCAAACTCATGCTCAGAAGATCCTGGCTGCATTTGGGATTGTCTCAAACGTTCTGGCCCAGCAGGGCTCTATGACAGACACACCCTGGGACCCAACCCCTAGCAGCACCAGCTCATGCTTCCTGTATTTCCCTTTTACCTGCTGCTGAGGGCTGCTTTATGCCTGTGGTCACTCAGGTCCTCCCTCCTCACCCCGACAAGTGTAAAGCAGCAACTGGCAATGAGGAAGAAGCAGGAGAAGGGAGAGCAGCAGCAGGACCAGCAAAAGAAAAGGGAGAGAAAGGAACCAGGGGAGGGAGGAAAAGGAGAGGAGTCCATATGTGGATGTGGGTACTCCCTCCCTCACCTTACTGTTACTACTCCTGATAGTGCCTCCAATGAAGCCAGATCCTAACAATGGGTATTTTCAGATGTTACGAGATCACAGTGAATCATGGTCAATACCCACATGGGGCCAAAGCGCCCTGAACGTCTGTTAGGCAGCCGCCACTGTTCACCACGGTCGATTCCCACATGGGGTCAATTTCAACCATGCTTCCGGGGCTCCCCGCCAGACAATCGCCGCAAGCGTGGTCAAAGAGATTCCCAGCGGGAACCAACAAAAAGTAACGTCTGGCCGGCAACCACGGCTCGGAATCCCCGGTGGGATTCCGGGCCGTGGTCAAATTGGGTGGGCGCTGCGGCCGCATTGGCCGTGGCGCCGCCCATCTCCCCAGAGGGCGGGCGGTGTGGGAGCGTGGGGGGGCAGGGCCATGCGGCCGCACGTTGCGCCGCATGGCCCTGCCCCCTCCTTGATTCCCCGCTGGGATCAGCCGGCACATCTGTTGGAAGTGCTGGAGTGATCCTGGTGGGGAATCATTTGGGTGATTCCAGGATGGGGCGAATGCTGCCCCGTCTCGTCTGAAATCACCCAATGACAGCCTCCTTAGCCTCCTCATGAAAGGGGGCCATAGCCAGGCAAGGGGAACAACCCCATGTCCTGTTCAAGCTTGGGAAGCAGGGAGAAAGGTTGTGAGCACTGGGGGAGCAGCTTCCAGTGATCAGGGCACACAAAATTATGGTTATGCCTTTCTTGTCAACCCCTCATGCAGATGAAAATAAGGGGCAGCAAATGTCCCCCAACCCTATTATTCCCTGCTACCCAACACACTGGAGAAGTAGAATAGCTTCATGCTATCTGCAGCAAAATCCTTATTCTCCCAAAAGTGGTCTTTTCCACCTCCTTCACTCCTCCATACTAATTATTCTAGCGTTGCCCTGACCTCTTGTAAAGTTTAACAGGACTTTATTCCCATCATGAGCCACTTATGACGTGAACGTGTCTGTACCATCTACTGCTGCGTGTCTGTTAATATTGCATAGCAGTTTTTGAGTGGGGAGAGAAGGAGTTAATTGCTTATTAGCAATTAGTGTATGCTGCTCTAAATCAACAAGGGGCCTTGATCCAGCAGCTCAAGCTGAGTGCAGCTGCAGTCACCAAGCCAGCGATCTCACATATGCTAGTAGGGTGGCCTCTCTGAGGGTTGGGGGAAGGACTGCTGAGACCCTCCTTCATTGTCAGTACTGTATGTTCTGATCCTGAGTGACCCAGTTACAGGTGGTCCTTCTTCCTTTACCCAATCTCTGCAGAGCCAGTACAGTTCTCAGGGGCACTTGGGTGTGTGGGTGGGAGGAAATGCAAAGTTGTGCTTCTTGGAGAAAAGAGGAGAGAGTCTGTTTGTTCTTGGGGGGAACCCAGTGCTGTAAGAGAGGCTGCAGAAAGCATCCATGGCTCTAGAACTGCCCATGAAGTTTCTGAAATATCTGATACAATTCACTGCGAGTTCTTGCAAACATGATGGTTTGGAGTTCCCCAGAGCTCTTACAAGCTTTGCTGGCTTTGGGCTATTTTGTAGTTCTGAGGAGTAAACTATCAGGTGGACTATAATAGCATTAGATCCTTTCCTGCAGAAATGATAGTTGAACCTTACTCATACATGAGCCCATAAAACCAAAGGGCTATGCCTCATGCTGATCAAGTAGTAGTGGAGGGAGTTCATTGTCAAGGGAACAGGTATATTAGGACCTGTTCTTAGCATATCATCAAGATCCTGGGTCAAAGCCAAGGTCCTGTTGCAAATCAAGGGGAACCACCTCCCCAGTGATTCCCAGCTCCAAAAAGACGAGTATTTCATGTCTGATGGTTCATATAGTTGGAATCTCCATATGTAATGTCATACATAATACCATATGTATACTGCATTATGTGCTGCTTGTGTCAGAGCAAGCTCTTGCTGATGATTTATAGTGTTTTCACATCAGATGTTAGCATGAAACATGCCCCTGCAGCCCCCCATCACTGGCATGCACTCCCCACTCATGGCATCATTGAAGGACATTGTGGGCCCACCATGTGTGTCAGTGTATGCTACCGTGTGCTAATGTGTGCCCAGGCATCTGCCTCTCATCTACTAGGTTCACCCATAGCCTCCTCATGTCTAGGTCCACCAGCACCATAGAGGCGCCAGCCAAAAGACTAGCGATCCTGAGCAGTAAGCCTTCCTGCCCCTAGCCCCATTCAATGTTCACCAAATTCAAATAAACACATGCAGAACATTTGCCTCTTCCAGTGTGTTGTTCATCACTGTACAGCGATGGTGGGGAAACTGCGTGTCACTCCCTTTTTGCCGCAGAAACCTCCTCAGCAGCAACCTTCCATTGCCAACTTCCAGTGACTAACTCCAGCAAGTAGTTGAGTATGGTAAGTTAATGTACCTGAGGGGTGGGGGCCGAGTGTTCATACAGGTAAATTTTAAAATGCTTCCTTTATTACTATCTGATTTTTTCCCCTTGTTTTCACAGGCAACTACCAGCACCGCCACCTCCACCACCTATAGTGCTCCCACACAAGTGCGGATCCATCCACAAACAGTTGATTCTGTGGGGAAAAGAAGAGATGAAGCCCTTATTGCTCTGTGGGTTGAGCAGAGGATACAGTACAAATTAGTCAAGTGCTACAGGAATGAGGGGGTATTCCAGGAGATCTCTGAAAAATCTCCCCCCCCCACCTGCTTAAGCAGCACTGGGAGGGGCGGAGGGCTTTGCCTGCCTCCTTCCTTTAATGGGGGATGCCCCCATTAAAGGAAGGAGGCAGGCACCTAGGGAGGGAGCTGCTGTGCAGTCTTGGGCATGGCCCATGTATGCTGGTTGCCAGGGGCAACAAACTAGGTGTGGGAAGCAAGTCTCGCCTTGCAGAACTTGTGGGTGTCATTTTGACCCACTCTGGCCTCAAGCAGCAGTCCAATGCTGCAGCCAGAAAGGGAACAATTACCCGCCCACCCACCCTACTTACAGCACTGTGGGCATAGCCGGTCATCTGTTTCAAGGGGCCAGGAAGGAATTTTTCTGTTAGTGCTATTTGGCTCCTGTGACTGGAAGTTTTTTGGTGTTCCTCTCAGTGTATTTCATGAAATCATTGAGTACTAGGGAAGTACTATTGGGTCTGGGTTGGAGTGTGAACCATCATATTTGTTGCACTCTTTCAGGGGTCCAGTAAGTGTTTGAAAGTTTATTTGGAATAATTAAGCATTTGATGAAGACCTGAGATGGGCTTAATGGCAAATCAAGAGCAAGTACGGTCAGGTTCAGGCCATTGGCCCAGGGTGAACAGTCGAGTATTACACCCAAGGACAGGGCCAGTGCTGGGTGGACGATGGCCTCCTCACCTGCTTCAGGGTTGCTATTAAGATAACACGCCTTCCCAACCTGGCTGGGCAGCTGGGGGTGGTGGTGGTGGTGGTGGTAGAGTGACCTCATCTATAGAGCACAGAGTGACAGCAGTACCTGATGTACATCAGGCTGCCTGTGCCTGTTGATGGTTGCCTAGTAATACTGGTAATCCAACATACCTGCCCCCAACACAGCTGGATGGCTGGGGGGTGGGGTAGAGTGACTTTCTTTGTAGAGCACAGAGTGATGGTCGCATCTGAGAGTATGGCAGGCTGCCCATAACTGCTGTTGCTTATGTTGTGTCACTGGCTCCGGGACTAGGCATGACTCATACCTAGATAACCTGAATTGGATTAACTGAATTAGAATAAAGAGTGTAGCCGTTAAATCCCAACATGTGTGGTTGTCTTCTTCCAAGGTGCAGGACAAATGGCTTGCATGTAGTGCACAAGGGGCATGAACCAGTGCCAGCAACAGGTCAAAGATTTCTGCAGGGGTTACGAAGAGATCTGCAACAGTAATCCCACCTCTGGTTGTGGCGGGTAGCAAACGTGGGTGTACTATGAACTCCTTGATCGGTTCCTGTGCATGGATGGAGCCATTGTGGCATCCCGCCTCTATGGCTGCGCACTGAACCAGAAATGGGTCAATATGGCTCCTCCAGTGGCCTTGGCAACCGCTGCTGTTCAAAGTGCTCCAGTGCCCCCAGCAACCATGACAGATCTCGGACCCCACATGGAAGCCACTCCTGATCCCCCCACAGAGGTCATGACCACCCCAGAGTAATAATCTTAATAATAATCTTTATATAGCACACCCACACACCCACACACACCCCTGCACTTGGAGCGCTTTACATAGAAGCAACACAACTTTTTAATCCTCACAACAACCCTAGGCTGAGATAATAATGTGACTGGTCCAACGTCACCCAATGAGTTTCTGGCTAAAGCAAGACTATAATTGGGGTTCCCCCCTTACTGCCGTGTGACAGGGACACAGTCACTCATCTCCACTTCCTTGAGTTCAAGAGCCAGCCCTTGTTAGAGGAGCAACCCGAGGTTCTGGTGGAGGCCACCAAGGCTCCTGGTGCAACCTTTGTGGAGGAGGCAGAGGAGGAGATGGTAAAAGAAAGCACTGGGGGGTGGGTGGGGGTGTGTCGTGTGTTTGCACAGCTGCATGATAAAGGCTTTTGTTTATTCCTTTCTAATTATTGCTATCTTTTTTAATGTAGGGCAGGTGGCCAGAAGAGTGAGAACATGGTAGTTGAACCTGAAAATCAACAGGACACAGTGGCACCGGCCCTGAATGGTAACACATGGGAAGAGAGCAGCAAGACACCACTGGTGGCTGCGGGATGGCAGGGTGAGCAGTTTAGATGTTATGGTAGCACTGTGTGTTTTGCGGGGTACGACACCAGTAAATTAGCCTGGGAGGGTGGGGGTATTGGAGGTTCTTGTTTTTCAGTGTTCTTTATTCTTCTGCAGTGATCACAGAAGTAGAAGCCTGGGTCAGTGGGATCCCTTGGCAGCAACCCCTCCAGAAGCAGCACGGGCCAGGTCAATAATAATTTATTACGGACCAAGACCATATAATATGAAGCACAAGGCGACAGTACATAAAATACAAAGTAAACAACACATGAGAAGACCCCAATGATAATATACAAACTAAAAAGGTAACCCCTATTACAATTTAGAATCCCTGAGGCCGGTTACTAGCAACAGAGATACAAATAAACACCCCAATAGTGGAAAACTAGCAAAATTGAGGGATCCCCCGCCCTCTCACAGCAATTGGGATAGAATCCTACAGTTTAACCATGACAATATAAGTGACAGTAATCATAGACAAAATCAATAAAATAAAGGATTACCATGGCTGGGTGACCAATAAAAATAGAACAAAGTCACAAACAATTAGATATTAAGAAGGGTCCAGGACCCAGTCCATAAAGAAGGGAAAAGGGGGCAGATTTAAGGGGAAGCTGGCACCCAACGTTTGTGTTCCAAAAAAGCCTGCCTACGATGGGCCACCTTGACTAGAAAACCTGCCAGGTTATTGATATCCTGAGGGTCAGGGGAGTTCAGGAGCAAATGTAGCAAAGTCATATCAGACCTCCCAGGAAAGAGACTCAGACGGGCTCCCAGAAATTCATCCCTCAGAGCATCATAGAGATGGCAACGTAAGATAATATGACTAATGGTTTCCACAGATTTGTTGTCAAAGGGACACAGCCTCTCCAGGAAGGGTACTCCCTGCCTACGGCCCTCCAATACTTGGGAGGGGAAAGAGTTGATCCTGGCACAAAAAATAAGATGCTTGGCTCTGGCNAATGGGGACGTCCCTGAAAGAAGTGAATTCCACCCCTTGTAAATAACCCCAAATAAACAATCTGTACATATTAAGTCTATGTCAATCGTTATAGTCAGGGGGCAGCATGTGCTGGGTGGCGATCTGTTGTTGACATAAGGGGTTGTGCCATGTGCAATACAGGTGTGGGACCGATACCGTTCATGCCTGCCAGGAGGTGGTGGGGAAACGATTAACCAATGGTGACAGGGCCCAGGCCTGCACATAGATACCACATATGAGCTGCATATGCTAACCTTCACCCAGAGTTAGCTTTCAGCGATACGGGTTACTCATGCCATGGCTGTCCGCTATTACCTGACCTGCTACGAGGGAATCCGCTCATACATGACTGGCACCCCTTAGTACAAAATCAAAATGACACATGGTGTTTGTAGACGGGTCATATCTGTGTTTATTTGTTAAGGGTACACAGGCTGTGGAAGAGGGTGGGGCTACACAGGCATGGGTTAGTTGCCAGCCATCTGGGCAACAATGCGCCTACAGAGTGCATCCCTGTTTTCCTCTGAGATGCGTCAGAATGCCCCACCATGGACATGCTGGTACAAGGGCACAGGGCTCACTCTCTGCACCGGTAGGGGGTTATCAAGGGCAGCTCTGCCGGTCTCGCATATGTTGTGCAAAATGCAGGCTGCCAGGACAAGGATGGAGGTGTGCTCCAGATCAAACTGGCCCCTGTTCATCAGAAGG
Organism: Sphenodon punctatus; assembly: GCA_003113815.1. NCBI lineage: Eukaryota > Metazoa > Chordata > Lepidosauria > Sphenodontia > Sphenodontidae > Sphenodon > Sphenodon punctatus. Next base: position 79,983 of record QEPC01000555.1, read on the forward strand.
CGCGAATGCATCTTCAGCTGGCCAAATGTTTGCTCCACCACGCTCCGAATGGACTATAGGCGCTTGTTGAAGAGCCTGCGCTCAGGGGTGCAAGCCACGGGAAAGGCCCTCATGAGCCACGGGCTCAGCAGGTAGGCAGGGTCCCCAATCACCACCGGAGCCATGGAAACACCCTCAGTCACCCGGTACAGGTTGGGGGGCTATCTCACCATCAAACATCCGGAAATAGAAGGGTGACGCGCGCAGAATGCCCGCATCATGGCTCNTGAGGTCCACGGCCCCATCCAAGATTAAATCATGGATAACTGGGGCCTTGTTGACAACGGACCTCGCTGTCCACCCACTCGCAGCAGGCTATCCACAATAAAAGGGGTCAGGTACAGTATGGGCCAGGTACTGTACAGTACGGGCCAGGTACTCATTCTGTACAATACAGTACAGTACCTGGCCTCGTACAGTACAGTACGGGCCAGGTACTCATTCCCCTTTCCCTTTCAAGCAGATAGAGGACTCTTAAGCAGGCAGGTGAGGTCTGAAACACCAGGTGGAAAAGGCAGCATGGCAAGCGGCGAGTGGAGTGAAGAGCATCTATTAAAATGGGTGGGAATGCGAGTGGGTGGACAGCTTTAAATTTGGCGGGCAGGTTAGCATTTTAAATGGGTGGGAAGGGTGGGTTCTAAAATATGGGTCAGTCTGAACTAATGGTTTTCTTTCTCTACACTCATAGGCCTTCAACAAGTGTGGACAGAAGCAACAGCCACAAGCGCCCAGCACATCTAGAACCTGCATGCTCATAACAGACAACGAAGGGAGGTTTTCGCCCAGAAGCTGATCATGGAGACCTTGCAGTGGGCAGATGAACTCTGGGACAAAATTTGGGGTATAGCCAGGGACCACAGGCATCTGCTTCGAGAGAACCAACCAGAATAGAAGGCTTTCACAGTCGAGGCTTGACTGAACCAGTGGCGGGAGGACAGGCACCAGACCAGCCTCTGAGCAGTTGCAACTGTCGGACAGTGTGATCAAGAGGGTGTGCCAAAAGATGGAGGAGAGGTGGGAAAGTAATCTGGACCAGTCTCTCCTCCAGAGCTCCCTTCTTGAGCATGTGGCTGCCACAAGGGAGAAGACTGAGGGTCTTCAGCAGTTGAAATTGCCTTCCTCCCATTGGCCATTCATCCCCCCGGCACTGGATGCCACCTACCCTGGCCTCCCCTGCAGTTAAACCCCCAAACAGGGCACCCCAAGCTGAGCCCCCAAACTACGTGTGGTCCAGTCATGCCTCCCCACCACCACCACCAACCTGCTGAACCACCCCTGCTCCAGGTCACCCTCCGTTGCCAGCAGACCCCTGCTGGAAGTCCCCCACCAGAAGAAGGCTGAAGTAATTCCTGCTTGCCTTTCTGCCAGCATACCCCTGCATGCAGAGCCTGGCAGGAGGGGCCAGAAGCAAATGTTCTTCCAGCATCCAAACAAGCAAGCCCAGCTGTGCCCAAAAGGGGAAGGCAGAAGAGACATTATTTTTTAATAACCCAAACCAAATATTAAAATAAAAATAATGTAAATAAAAAAGTTACCAAGGTACTGCACTTGCTTTTGCTCTTTACCAGCTTACTACACAGGCATTTATGGGCAAGTTGGGAAGGGGAGAATGCTGGGCATGGGGAGGGGAGAAAATCACTTTGGGGTCCATCGGTTAGAAGCACTTGAGTGGAAGGAGAGAGACATAGGGGTGCTGGGGCTTGCAGAATGGTGCTGTTGCACAGTAGTTGTAGCAGTAGTTATTTATTGTTTGACCATAGGTCGTAACAAATATAAATANGGCACTCCCGAGGCCCGGAGATCAGGACAACGATGGAAGGCCAACACAGACCAGGGAAGGGCTGCAGGAGATGCCAGGGTGGTGTAATAGCATACAGGGCACAGAGAGTGCCCCCCTAGTAATACGCCACCAATGCTAAGACAGGGAAGGGCTGGGGGCCACTATAGTAGGGGCACAGAACTACACGGGTCAACGGCCTCGGAGAGGCATGCAGATGTGGGATCACATGGCCGCGGAGGAGGGATCACGAGATATGTCAGCAATGCGGTGGTGGGACTAAAAGACCCTGGGAAAAGGCATGCAGGATTGGGGTCACCACTGCAGTCTTCCACATACGATGGGAATACGGGGACCCCACCCTGGCGGCCGCTAGCCACATAGGGTCAGACACTTAAGGGGGGCAAGTAGTCCCAGTAGCAACACCTTAGCACCGCTAGGGGTACAGGGTATGGACATGGCAAGCAATACGACCTATGGGGTAACATGTCTTCCACAGAAGAGCGACCTGGTCCTGCAAGGGGTGCTGCCACCGGGAGCGCTGGGAGGAATCGGGAGATGCAGGCCAGGAATCGGAGGAGGAGAGAGGACCTGGGGAGGGAACTGCTGGAGGAAACCAGGTGGTTAGCCAAGTTACACTCCGAGGAGCTCACCCTCACCAGGGAGGTGCAAAGAGGGGAGGGGGATAGGGACCGGGAAATGTTGGCAGCAATGCTCACCTGGTCCTGCACCAAACACCTGTGGAACAGGCACCAGACTGTCACCCTCCACTGCGAGCTCTACCTTGACAGGGTTGAGAGGGTGGGGGCCCATGGCACACTGGAGTGGACAGCCGCACGGGCCCTGGACCTCATGGGGGAGGCACTGGGGGCCCTGCAGCGCAAACGCCAGTGCAACATGGGCCCTCCAGGCTTGGTTGGAGGGATGGCAGCCAACTTTCACCAGTGCGCCCTCCCACTGGTGCTGGTGCCCCCTCCCCAGCACTTCAGCCAACCCTGGTTTCCCCAGCAGCACCCCTTCCCTGGCCTGGTGCAGAGCCCCACACAACATAACCCCCCAACAACAGCCCGGGGGGCCGCCCTTCCAGCCCGCACCCCTCCTGGTTCCTGCCTCCTGCCGCTGCCTCCGAGACCCCTCCTCTGGGGACCACTGCCTCCTCTGAACAGCCCGGCACACCCAAGTAACCAACCGCCCATGCCGGTTGCCCCACCAGGTCAGGTAAGCCGGATCACAATGTGTGCTCTAACCAGGGTGTGTGTGTGTGTTTCCAGCTGCACCTCAACCTGCACAGGGATGGGCGGTGGCCTTGCAGCATGAGGATCCATGGAACCCCAAGAGAGCTACACATAGGGCTGTGGTGCGGTGGATCCATCCTGAATAAAAGTGTAACAGTTACCTCATGCTTGAATATTGCAGGGGCCAATACCTGAGCCTGGAGTGGAGTCGCTGGTGGGCGACGGAGAGCACAGGCCATCAAGCCGTTGCTCACTGTGGACAGTGGCAGCAAAAGGCTGCAGGGAGGCGAGCCCCAGTGGTGCGCTAAAGTGGGCATGGGGACGTCCCTGAAAGAAGTGAATTCCACCCCTTGTAAATAACCCCAAATAAACAATCTGTACATATTAAGTCTATGTCAATCGTTATAGTCAGGGGGCAGCATGTGCTGGGTGGCGATCTGTTGTTGACATAAGGGGTTGTGCCATGTGCAATACAGGTGTGGGACCGATACCGTTCATGCCTGCCAGGAGGTGGTGGGGAAACGATTAACCAATGGTGACAGGGCCCAGGCCTGCACATAGATACCACATATGAGCTGCATATGCTAACCTTCACCCAGAGTTAGCTTTCAGCGATACGGGTTACTCATGCCATGGCTGTCCGCTATTACCTGACCTGCTACGAGGGAATCCGCTCATACATGACTGGCACCCCTTAGTACAAAATCAAAATGACACATGGTGTTTGTAGACGGGTCATATCTGTGTTTATTTGTTAAGGGTACACAGGCTGTGGAAGGGGGTGGGGCTACACAGGCATGGGTTAGTTGCCAGCCATCTGGGCAACAATGCGCCTACAGAGTGCATCCCTGTTTTCCTCTGAGATGCGTCAGAATGCCCCACCATGGACATGCTGGTACAAGGGCACAGGGCTCACTCTCTGCACCGGTAGGGGGTTATCAAGGGCAGCTCTGCCGGTCTCGCATATGTTGTGCAAAATGCAGGCTGCCAGGACAAGGATGGAGGTGTGCTCCAGATCAAACTGGCCCCTGTTCATCAGAAGGCGCGAATGCATCTTCAGCTGGCCAAATGTTTGCTCCACCACGCTCCGAATGGACGATAGGCGCTTGTTGAAGAGCCTGCGCTCAGGGGTGCAAGCCACGGGAAAGGCCCTCATGAGCCACGGGCTCAGCAGGTAGGCAGGGTCCCCAATCACCACCGGAGCCATGGAAACACCCTCAGTCACCCGGTACAGGTTGGGGGGCTATCTCACCATCAAACATCCGGAAATAGAAGGGTGACGCGCGCAGAATGCCCGCATCATGGCTCCTCCCTGACTGGCCTGTGTACACCCAGTGAACAGGCACCTGTGATCCACAATGGCCTGCAGATTTATGGAGAATGCCTGCTTCTGGTTCAGATAGTCCGTCTTGGCGTGTGGGGGCCAGATGATAGGAATGTGGGTGCTGTCTATCGCGATACAGTGGGGGAAGCCCATGTCCTCAAAGCCGCAGATCACAACCTCAGGATCCTGGAGATGGATGACCCGCTCGAGTAGCAGCTACACTATCAGGTCACACACGTCGTGGAGCGCCCCGTTAACAGTAGCAGTCCCCACTCCGAACTGCTTCCCAACGCTCTGACATGAATCGGGGGTGGCCAACCTCCACACCGTCATGGCCAATTGCATTCCTGGGGGCAGTGGATACCGCATATTGGTAGCATGCCTCCGGAGATGTGGGTTGAGGATTTCACCGAGCCGTGTCAACAGGGAGCGGTTCATGAAGAAGTGGTCCGTCCATTCTTCGTTGATCCAGGTAGCCAGCATGTTCTTCCAGCATTTGTTTGTGCGTGACTGCATCAAATTCAGCCGCTGCATTGGAACAGTCACACAACGGCCGTAAAGGTTGAGGGGCCACCTGGATAGGACAAGCCACATGTGCTGGGACACAGCTGTTCCGAACATGGCATGTCGGCGAACAGAGATCCTCCTCACCCATGGCAATGATGCAGCTCATCGCATGTTGGCCACTCTCCTGTGCCGTATTCCATGGTTATAGAAGTGGGGCCCTGGGAGGAGGAGCTCAGTCCATTGCTGGAACACCTGGGCCAGGATCACAAAGCATGTGCCCAGGACCATTAGCAGGATGGCTCTCTTCTCTGGGGGCTCATCATCAGGCAGCATGGTACCACCAACACTCACACTGTGAGTTCCCACCACCAGAACCTGTGATGGATCACCACACGGCTACCCAACAAGCCTCTAAGTGAACAGGTGGCTTGCCCCAATCCCTGCAACACTGTGCTCGTGGCCCACTTAAGCACCCGTCCACTCAATGCCCTGTCTACTATTCAACCACCCAGTTGCAGCCTGTACCTTCAACCCCCAAGACCTGTGCGCACAACACACCCACAACGTGCTTCACCCATCCCCTGTAGCTCAATGGCTCACCCCACGTACTGGGGACCACTGCCATGAGCAAGCTGCCAAGCACCTCCTTGTCCCCCTTGCTCAGCACGGACACTCTCTAATGCACAGCACTACCTCTCTACTAGTTTAGCTCCCTTTCCGAATCACTTCTCACACACCACATCTCCAACACCACTCTCTACACACCACACCCGTGCAATGGAACTGGGCCACACAAGTAGTTTGGTGCAATATGCTTGGTGCCCATCAATTGGTGAGGTACCTTGGGTGCACATCTGGTCGATATCTCCACTCACTGGGCCTAATGGACATCCCCCCACCTGCACTGTCCGCCTGCATGGCAGGGGGCTCGGGCCACAGCGGGACTGCACCGTTGACAGGTTGGGAACTGGCTTCCCCCCTAGTGCCTGTGACATGCCCCTGTGCAATCAGTGTGCAGGATGCATCAGCGCCATCCCTGTATCTATGACAGCGAGTGAAGGCCGTGGTATCATGCAGCTGTGCACACTACAGATATGCGGTATCCAATGCCTCATTAGTCCCGTGCTGCAAACAGCGATGGCCTGGTTCTCCTGTCATCACCTGCGCTGGAATGTGTCCGCCCTGTGTGTGGGTTAGGGCTTCACAGGGCCTATTAGCCTTCCCACTATCAGCTTTGCAAGGTCACTCTCTGGCTAGCGATGCACTGTTCCTCACGCATCACTCATTCCCAGCTGCTCTCAGTGGAATTCCATTGCACTCCACCACCCAGCTCTTGAGACGGACATGGCAGGGTGTGGAACAGGCCCCGAGGCAGATGGTTGTGCCAGGGAGGAGTGGTCGGCATGTGTCAACATGCTTCTTGGAATGCTTTGGCAGAGCCGTGATGTCCAGCTGCTGCTGAGTGACCCCCTGTCAGTGCCCGATGGATTCAATCTCCTGTCACGGTACATGTGACTGATGGAACATCCATTCGGTGGTCCGGATTGCCGGAGGTGTGCCGGGAAACTTGGCTTCACCTTCCTCCAACAACCTCTTTGGGGGGTACCCAGCCACCTACGTGGTGCNATTTATGGATGGCCAGATGGGCAACCTCAGCTGGAGAAATGCTGGGTCCTCGTACAGTGTGGGCCTCCAAGGACAGGGTAAGTGAGAGTGGAAGATGGTCACTCACCAAAACTGCCTCAACAGGAAAATCCCTAATGGAAGGGAGCAGGGCCGATGAAACCAGGATATAATCAACTGTACTGGCACCCGAAGGTCCCAAGTAAGTAATTCACCATCCGGGTTACCGTACCCCGCCCCATTGAGAATAAAGAGACTGCAGGCAGCCGTCAACTTAGCGAGGTGGATGCCCGAAGCATTAATACAGGTATCCTTAAACCTCCTTGCACTAGGCAGATGAAAAAGGCCCTCCGGCTCCATATCACAGTACGGGTGCATAGCATTGTCATTGGGGCCCAGCCTGGCATTAAAGTCACCAGTAACCACAAAATGCCCCTGCGAATATCTGTCAGCAAGGTCCTCTAAAAAGGATTCCAGACTGCTCCACATGGAGTCCCTGAAATACATGGCATTCGCTGGAGGAATATAGACTTAGAGGAGAATAAAGACCTGGGTTCCAACCCTAGCCACCAAACCCAGTGCTATAGGGGGGGGGGGGACGTAACCACTGCCAACTCTATAAAATCAAGGTCCCGATTAACCAAAAGTCCCAGCCCATCACAAGGGTGCCCATAAGCATTGAATTTAGTGGCCAGAAGATAATACGGCACGAAACCTTCTAATTCTAGGGAATGCTGGGCCCAAGTTTCCTGAATGCATATTACCTGGTATTTCTTAAGGTGCTCGATAAAGTCTACCTCTCCCTTTCGCCTGGACCAACCCGCAATGTTCCATGAGCACAAAGATAATGCTTTAGCCAGATTGGCCCGAGGCAGTAATAGGGCCGGGAAAGGGTTTTTTTGGGTATTATCCATTAAGGGTAACCCTTGAGTAGAATGTCCAGAAGCTGTTGCATTAGGGGTAGATCTGACAGAAGCTGGACATTGTGGATGTGTCTGGGTGGTGGTGGTGCGACCCTTCTGCTCTACTAGAGACTGGCGGTAGAGGCTTCTGAATGGGGTTCTGAGCCATAAGAGATTGAGGACTAGGCTCAATTGAGGGCAACAAAGAAGAACCATCTACCTCTGCCACATTAAAGGGTAATTTGTGGGAGGCTAGTTCTAGGAGCCTCTCCTGGACTGAATTGGGACGAGGTCCAAGAAAAGATTTCTTGAGCAAGGGTCTACTACCGGAATCTGACTCCCTCTTAGAATACTGGCTGTTTGGAACAAACACCTGGTACAGGGCTGAGACAGTAGGGGGGAAACCACTGTATCAATATAGGCTTGATCGAGATGAACTCCCCAAGCAGCAAATTGGCCAGCATATTTATTTATTTTATTTTTATTTTTATTTTATAAATTTATACCCCGCCCCTCCTGCAACGCAGCTCGGGGCGGCTTCCAACATAAAACAATAAAATACAATAAAAACCATCTAAAAACAATCAGATATTAAATATTGGTTTAATATTTAATATCTGATTGTTTTTAGATGGTTTTTATTGTANAGAGGGTGCTCGCCACCCTGTAACAGTGATCACTGACCACAAAAATATAATATATTTACAAACAGCACGTATTACCACTGCTCGACATGGTCACTGGACATTGTTTTTCGCTCGTTTCTGTTTCCATGTCCAATACAGACCCGGATGTCAGAATGTTCTCGCAGATGCCCTATCCCACTGTTGTGAACAAGGGAACCCACAACTAGAACGAGGTACTATGTTATTAGACAGAAAGTGTTCACTACCACTTGCATAACCCTCACACGGTTCCAAGAAATATCACGTAAAGATAAGACAGTGGGCGGAAAAGCGCAGTTGGAACACTGATATGGCTTGTCCTATCATAAATACAGAATAGTTGCACACAGAAAGGACGGAAGGCCATTTTATGAACTCACCATGATGCCCCGCTGGCAGGGCATCCTGGCCAGAGGTGAACACTTGAACTTCTTAGGCCACACTATTGGTGGCCCTCTATGACTCAGGATGTTAAAAGATATGTGCAGGGGTGTGGAATTTGTGCAAGCACTAAAGTCCCATGACGGCGACCACAAGGTCTGCTCCAAGTAACCCCGGTGCCGCAAGCGCCATGGCAACGCCTAGGAATGGACTTTATTGTAGATTTACCTAACTCTCAGTCCCACAATACAATCTTAGTGGTCGTGCTTGGACACTTTATCCCTTGTCAAGGTCTTCCAACAGCCCAACAAATGGCAGTTCTTGTGTTACAAAACGTGATAAAACTACATGGTCTCCCTACAGAGATTATAGCCGATAAAGGGACACAGTTTGTTTCTCCCTTTTGGAAGGCCTTGTTCACAATACTTCAGGTACGTTTGAGTCCTACTACCTCATACCACCCTCAAGCCAATGGGAAAGTGAAGCAGGTGAACCAAACATTGGAACAATACTTACATTGTTATGTTGATTACTTACAAGACAATTGGTTCCAACTACTCCCTGTAGCGGAATTAACTTATAATAATGCTCTGAACGCATCTCGAGGTTCCTCACCCTTCTACATTATCTATGGATACCACCCACGTTTATGTCTCTCTGAATTAACCTCCATTTCTGTCCCCACAGTTGGAGCTATGGCACTCCACTTACAGAAAGCCCACACACATGCTTGTACCATGCTAACGAATGCCCGAAAAACCTACAAAAAGTACGCAGACCAAAAACGCTGTCAAGCTCCTTTGTTTCAGGTGGGGGACCTTGTGTGGGTGGACTGTAGACACTACCCGTTGCTCCGCCCATCACCCAAACTTGATGTTTATTACATGGAACCATTCCCTATCATTCAACAGGTGAATGACGTGACCTTCAAATTGAAATTACCAACAGCCCATCAGATACATCCGACCTTTCATGTATCCTTACTCAAGTCTGCACACCCGCCATTGTTTCTGACTACTCCTCCGCCTCCGGCGACCGTCCCTGACGACACCAACACCCCTGAATACAAGGCAAGTGCCATCTTAGACTCAAATACGTAGAGGGCAATTATATTACCTCCTGGACTGGAAGGGTCATGATCCTAGGGAATGCTCTTGGGAACCTGCTACTCATGTTAACGCTCCCCTTCTTGTACGCAGATTTCATGCTTATTATTCCAACAAGCCTGGACCACCTCGATATCGGCCTCAGAGACCCTTGAGGGGGGATACTGTCAGGTACCTCCCGTGGCATAGGAGAGGGAGGCAACACGGGGGCCCAGTAGGGGGGAAGTGTCGGCAGCTCCCCTTACCTTGCCGTGTGGGGAGGAGGGTCTCTGGGGTTGTCCCTGCTGGGGGTACAGCAGGGACAAGCAGTGTGCCCCCCAACACTGAGCGCCCAGACACGATAAAGCTGGTCCCGCCCCCATGAGTCAAGAAAACACATTGGGGGCTGGGTCCGGCAGATGAAGCCGCTTCAAGCGCGGCTTTGACCAAAAGCCCAGGGCACATGTGCCGGGGCTCAGAAGCTCAGGGGAGCAACGCTCCGGGTCTAGCCCCGCTCAGATGCTCAGAGCACCTGCGCCAGCATCTGGAAGGTGCACATAGGGCTACTTCCTGCTTCTCTTGCTGCCGGTGATTAGTACAACAGCCTGTGAAACTGGCCCATGAGTGTGCTATTTCCAGGAAATCATGAGCTTGCTGTAACATTGTTAGTGTGTGCGAGTGGGTGGGAGTGTTATGTGATAGTGTGGGTGATTGAGTTATATAGGTAAGGGTGTGTGTGTCTGTTGTGACGGAGTTTTCCTTAATCCCTTTCCTGGACGTGTTCCTGTTGTGTGCCCTAAGTTCTCATCCCCCCTTCCTTCGTGATCCCTGGGACCCTTCACCTCCCTCCTTCCTGCACCTGGTTGCACCATTCCCCTTCCTTATTCCCCGGGGTGCAAGGAGTGCATGCGTAGGAAGTGTTGTCCGGATTACCACCTCCCTATGATGATCTTTGGCTAGGGGAAGTTCTCCAGTGCCTATACAAGATCCTGAGGGAGATCTTTCCTAGAGGACAAAAGTTTATGAGTGGAACGGGTGAGTGATTCCCCTTCGATTTCCTTCTCTGTCTCCCAAACCCAGACACTCAGGTGAGTGGGGAGGGCTTCAAATGGACACCAGCTAGGGAGATCATGGCACCCAAACACCCAGCCCCCAACCACCTGGTCCTCCACCAATCAAACATGCTCACTGTTTACATGGACAGCTGCTTCACCAGTTCGAGGAGGGACACACACCCTGCATGACGTGGTAACATGGAGAACTAAGGGCAAGTGAATCCACAGCTGCCATCGCTGCCCATTCCCATCCAGACTCTGTGCGGGTGGGGGAGGAGGGACAGGGGAAGGCACAACAGAGCAACATATACAACCCTGAGGCACGGAACACAAACCACAGGCAGCTCAAGGAACAAAAGGGGGCATTTATTGAAACACAGAGATCAATGCAACAGCAGCAGAGAAGGTCACATTTCAATGCACACAGACACCCCCTTCCTGCCAGGCTGTCCCAAACACATGCCCCATACAGCACAGAAGCCACAGAAAACACTGGCAGATTGGGGGGCTGGCACAAGAGGGATCTTGGCCGCCAGGGTGCGGGACATGGACCTCGTGCCACAAGCAGGAGGACTCACACAGGCAGCTCACAGTGCAAGGGGGGGGGCAGTAGAGGAGCTGGGGCAGCTCGGACCAAGGGCAAAGTCAAGCAGGCAGAGCTTGAGTCACAAGGATGCGGGACTCAGAGAGGGCAACAGTCTCCAAGCATTGTTCCAAGCCCGGGTCATGGCTGCTGCGGAGCCCAAGTCCACCAAGAAGTTCGGGTCAATGGAATTACCGCTGTCCAGAGTGAGCTGGACATCCACCCAGTTCCAGATCTCAAACAGGACAACCATCTCCACTGCAGTAGGCTCCACGATCAGATAGGGACCCTCAGGCGGGGGCATGAACAATCTCAGCTGGTCATCATACTCTCTACACTCCCTCCAATAACACCGGGCATGCAGCAGGGCACTTGCAAAGGTGATGGGCGAGGATGGACCACCACCCATAAAGCACAAGCAATATTCCAGGAGGGCACAGATGTCATGCAAAGCAATGCTCTCACTTGCCTTCTATTGCAATAGCATTCCCGCTGGAGGCCCCGGCACAGCAGGCATCAGAACATGGAACCCAAACTTGCTAGCCCTCAACTGGCAGTCACAGCTGCGCACACGCTGTCCCAGGAGACACAGGGTATGCAACAAAATATCATACCCATCAAGTGTGGAAAAGGCATCCATAAGCAGCTGCTGGATGTCAGGATGAAGCCACACTTTGGCCAGCAAAACTATTCCACCAACATCCCACACCACAGTACCACACATTGTAGGGGATTGGGCCTGGCTACCGGCTGCCTTTCTACAGCAACAGGAATCAGAGACTGGCTGGTGCTGAGAGCAGGCAACTATGAGCACAACAGACACATGCAAGCAGATGTATAAGTGTCCCAAGGACTCAGGGGTTAGCACACCCCAGCACACACGAATGCCTTCAGGCAACTCCCAAGAGCCTTTATTGCATTCAGCAACCTTGGCCCCTTGTTGACATGGGAACAGCTGCACAAGAATTAGGAAAGGAATATAGGCAGGCCACAGTCACTCCCCATCAACAGTTACATCCCCTTCCCCCCTGGTTAGAATAGAGCCACCCCCACCCTCACTCCCACTCCCAGCAACAATGATAAGACAGACAGCACTGGTCAGAGAATAACTGGGGAAACAGTAATTACAGCAACAATGGTCAGAAACATTAGGGATGCCTTCCACAGGCCCTGATCCATTGAGTGCTCCCTGGCCGGGAGAGAATGCGGTGCTGCCTCATTGTTTCTAGGAGGATCCCCCTGATCTTCTGACACTCAAGGGCCTGCTTCTGTATGAGCGCTCGAACAGTGAAAGCAAGAGGATACAGGGAGATCCACATGAAGCATGCCCCCTACAGCACGTGTCCCCCCACCCCACCCCAAGAGCACCACGGGACAAGGTTGGGAGGGGTTGGAAAGCACATGGCAGTGTTAATCATGGGACTCTAGGTAAGTCTGATTCCCGTAGCTGCCCCTCCTGTCCTTGCTCCCTGAGCCCAACATCCAAGCAGGTGGCCTTATTATACCTTGGGTAGTGATGCACTGGCTCAACTCCATGGGTATATTGGAAAGATGCACATAGAGATGAAAGAGGCTCTAATATAAAAATATTTATTTACAGGAATGGACAACTGTACCGGATGTATGTGTTAATTCTTCTTCCCCTTTCCTTTTCCACCACCACTACCATGCATTGGCCTCTGGTTCCTTTGCTCGTGGCCGTTCTCCAGGGCCGTTTGCAGCTCAGTTCTGCCACAGTCTCCTGGCCCAGCTGAGCCTCCTAAGTGTGCTGATGTTCCTGTGGAGATATATGGGTCATGGCATTAGTCGTGACGTTCAGAGGCTACCTTGTGTGCTCATTATCTCTTGTTCCTGATTGGGGCATAGCCAGCACTTGATTTGTAGATTATGGATTGCCATGGCTCAGGTCTGCCCCAGAAGCCACGTCCCTCCCTCAAAAGAATGTCAGCTGAGGGAACTGAATCCCCGTCTCTGTCTAGCACCCTAATCACTTGATCATCCTGCCACTGTACAGCTCAGTATGAAACTATAGTTCTTGTCATTTAATCCACCACAGGGAGCAGGGCTGGAGAGTCATTAATGAAGGCCAAATAAACCATCCAGGGTTTACTTTCCAATCTTGAAATGGCCAATATTGGCCTTCCCCTTCTATGCCCCCTCCCCTTCATAACTTTTATTGCCAAGACTGAGTCCTAGCAAGCCCTCTGCTGAAATAAATCCCTGGGCATATTCCATTAGCTACGGGTGATGGCGACATTCCCTATGTGAGGGGTCCTCCTCCCTCCCCATTCCCATTGGTCCTTGTAGCATGTCACCCCTACCTACCTCCAGAGGCTGGGCTGGCTTCTGGGATGGTTGATCCGGCTGCTGTGGAGGCTGGGGAGCCTGTGGTGAAGCACAGGGATGCTGCTGAGGAGAGACAGGAAGCAGGGCTGGATGATAGGTGGTCCTGTTGTTGAGCAGGGATCGCAGGAAGGAGGTGGCCCAGATGGTTTTGGGCAGGAAGGCATTGCTGCAGCAACCAGGGCTGGTAGATGAGTGGGGTGGGAGCCACCTGCACCTGTGGGAGGGCATGGATGGGATGTTGGCAGCCCTTTGCCACCACCATGGCACTTGTCACCACAACGTGATGGAGAAAGGAGCGCTCTACCTCCAGCGACTGCCCCATTACCTCAAGTATGCAACCACCACCTGTCTCCATCATGTTGCACGAGTAATGCTGCTTGTGGAGGTGGGCGGTTGTTTGTTTTGTTCCCCCTGCCCCTCCTTTGTACGGGAATTTTCATGTGCTGTGGTAATGGTTTGCTTTCATCTGGACATGTGCCCTGTTTCCTTCCCACTTGTGTGTCCTGCTGCACCGCTTCTTGCCCGTTGTCCCAGTGCACCTACCATCCCCCACGGGGTTGAAGGACTCCTGGGTAGCCTCCACCTCTTCGTCCTCCACTGTCTCCTCCTTGACCTCAATACCTGGTTGAGCTGTGAACAGGGACTGGGTGTTCATTAGTTCCATTAGCCTAGCCCTGGGGGGAGGAGGGCTGTTCCAGACACCTCCCCCTGTATTTCCCCCTTGCCTCTTTCTGGGGTGCTGTGTCCTACCTGGATCCATTGGTTCCTCTTCCTTTGGTGTTCCCTGGCGCTGTCCCACTCCTTGTGTGCCCCCATTCCCAGACCAGGCTGTGCCTGGGGATCCTGCACTTGGAGGGCCACGCTGTTGTTCTCAGGGTCTAGAAATGCCACCTCCACCTGCACGATGGGGGTGTTATTGCCCCCCCCCACTACAGGGGTGCACTTCCCAGGGGGAATGGCCTCCCCATCTCTGTCAGGGTTGGTGAGTGGTGGGGTCTCCCCCACCTGCTTTCTTCCCCTGGCGAAGGCATTGCCCCAGGTGTGGGAGGCCACGATCTCCCCATCCACACAGAGGACCTGATCCAGCTCACCAAAGAACAGCAATGTACGCCAGTCACGGCTGGACTCAGAGTTGTGGTTGTGGATATTTTTATATATCCAGCTCTCAAGTCCTTAGCCTGCTGCCAGCACTGGGACATGTCCCTATTGTACCCCATCCACCTCATGTCCTGTGAAATACGTTCATATACTGACTCATTGTGGTAGCAATTCACACACTCATGCTGCACGGTCTTGTACCTCCACAGACAGATGAAGACCATGGTTTCCTCTTGGGACCAGGGCATGCCCTTTGGGGCGGGGTCTGTGGGGGTGGCAGCTTTGGTGGCTGGGGCCCACCCGGAGAATGTAGAAGGAGTGGCTACGAAGCTGGTGCTTGCCTGTGAAGGGAAAGCATACCTGTCAGCTACCATTTTGCTCTCCCACCGTGGCTGCTCTCTAGGGCACCATCCCTCGTACCTCTCCAGGGTACTGTTGCAGCTTACCTGGCTGATGGAGGGGACCATGTCTGTGGCCTGCCTGGTTCTACGGGGGGTGGGGGTGGAGGTAGGTGTGCTGGTGCTTGCCTGTCAAGGGACACCTATCAGCTGTCATGTTGCTCCCTCTCCATGGCTCCTTGGGGCAGCGTCCCCCACCCCTGCCCAGGGTGCTGTACACTTATCTGGCTGCCACTGCTTACTTTTATGGCATTGGTTCTTTTCTGTTTTGGGGGGACCATGGTGATAGCCAGCTTGCCCATCTCTTAGTGCACATGTCCCTTAAAAGTTCCTGGCCGGTCTAGTAATGTATAGCGAGGGGTGTTTGTGTGTGTGTCAGTTGTAGGCTAGATGTTGTGCCTCTCTAGCCCTTGCGTGGCCTTTTCTCCATGGTGGTGGCAGACCTGTCCCATGGATGGGTGTGCTGCCTTGTGCGCACAGGTCAGTGAGAGGTGAACACCCATCCCCACCCATGTTCCCCCACAGAGCAACCCGACTTTTTTCTGGTTGCTCCATGTAGGGGGGCGTGGGTCACAGGAGCATGCACCCACCTGCCACCCTTTTACACATGTGTTTGCATATGTGGGGGATGGGTGGACCTGCGTGGTAATGTCTAATTTTAAAATGCTGGGGTGGGGTCCTTTGATTGTATTCCCTGGGTTTCCTGAGGCTGGGGGAAGAAACTCCTTGTGACACCTGGTTTATTCATCCACACGTATAAACTGCAGGGGTGGTGCCCTTTGGGCTCCAGCCCTGGGAGACACCCAAAGGCTGTCGGCTGTTGGTGGGGCTGTTAGCAAGGCTTTTTCAGCCTCCCACCTCTTTTTCTTCACCCCCTGGATGTTTTGTTGGTGGAAGAAGAGTGGATCCAGATGTTGTGCTGATTTTGCTGCTAAAGCCAGTGAGGAGGTGCCCTGTTTAATCTATGACTCAGGGGGACATCTAGGACTTCAGCAGGGGGTGTGACTGTTTAATCCCAGGGGCCATTTTGAACTGCTGAGAGAGTGCTGGGTGGTTTTTTTTGTTTTTTTGTAATTATTATTCATTATGGTATGAACCAGGAGTCAGGATAAGTCTGTAGACCTCCAAAGAGCAAGCAATTAACTTTGAAAGATTGCTGGCAGACTGGCAGGGAAATGGGTAGACCTAGCCAGTCTTCGTTGCATATACATTCATATCAAAATCATATTTTATTTTCTCCAAGATCTAACTGCAATAATGATCTCAAAGTAGAAGGCCAGGTGTTGAGCCAGATAGAGGATCTGTCCGATATTCCTCATCACAGTGTAGGGATGGACGAACAGATCGCGGTTTGGTCCAGTTTGGTTCACCCGTTCGGTTCAGCTGTTCGGTTCGGTCGCCGTGTT